>JAGFNQ010004346.1:0-71623 GCA_024364735.1 Boesenbergia rotunda
TGATCAGAATGTAATCATCAATGAATTCACTGTTATTCAAAAGTAGTATTCGCATAACCCACCAGCCAGATATCAGATTGGTTTCTGAAGATCCTGTTACTATAACTGAAATTGAGAATGCAGCTAAGTTCATACTGAGATCCTGGGACATGATCAAACCAAATATTATCGATATGTTCGACTAGTTGTGTCAAGGAACCTTAGAAGTGGCAAGATCAAACTAAGCATTCCAAGAATAATCCAAAAGAATTCAAGAATGTCAAAAAGTTCTTTCAACTAGACTGCAAAAGGTGATCCAAGTTCTTAAGGGAGAAGCAAGAGGCAACACTAATCAAGTCGGGTTTTGACAAGCGAGTTGCACAACCATTTCAGGATCAAACACAACGGCACAACGCCCTCGTCTCGCTACAGTTTGAGAAATAAAGAAGAGCAAAATCCTCTTTAACTTTAAGGAATCAAACTAAAACTAGATGAACATTGATGAAAAGAACTGTCGCATACCTCATAAAAAAAGATTCATGAATCATGAAAGCTATCACTTCCCGAAGCTCTCCTCATCTTGGGATATCTTAAGAAATTCAAATGCTTGTTTTGGTCCACAGAGGGAGACAATTGCTCCTTAAATTACTCAAGCAGAAACTTAATTGATTAGTTGAGGACGATATTGCGTGCAAGTTTGATTTTGAAGTTTAATTCAAAAGTCTAATGTCCTTACCTAACAAAGAAATTCACATTATTTTAATTATTTGCAACATGATGACCTTTGCATTATACTAAAATTTGATTTCTGTGAAAGAAAAGTGATCCACATCGTCATACCAACGATTATACTGGATCAAGTTGTTGACGAGACAATGAACTTAACCATCCAAATGGAGAAATGCATTTTTCAACATGAGTGGCTCAAACTACTTGAGCTCAACAACGTATGTCTTTTACATTGAAGGAGTTCTTGGCAAACCCGATCGGAGCAACTCTTAAGAGATGAACTTTTACTATGAACGCAAGCTCCTTCACGAGCTCTTTGACCTTCTTACTGTAAACTATTGAGCTAGACTTGAAATTATCATCAATATCAGAATTAAGTTTCTCCTTGGCCTTAATATTTCATTGTACTTGACTATGTTCTTTTAGATTTTATCTGTTGAACATAAACACAGACCCTTTTTGCCATTGGATGTAGAATGAACAAAAGGCTGAACAAAATAACAAGTGATCAAAGTAGGCAAAGCAGAGGAGACACAATTTCTGATGTATTATCGCCATTTTAAACTTGTAATTGGGTGCATGGATTTTGGAAATATACATATTTCTTGAGCAAAGCAAAACGTTACGAACTTTCGAGAAAAGAAAATGCTTATGCTTACCAAAACTCGAAAATTGAGATCTTCATTGGCATCGTCCCATTTAGTACGATAGATACTCCAATATAGCAAGAAAACCAACACATCGAATGGGTTTCTTATTCCTGGAAGTTCGGCAGTCATCAGTGAACTTCCAGTGTCAACTCAGTAATGTGATCTGGTAATGAACATGGCTCCTACCTGATCTCTGATGACAGGTCTCCACTACAAGCATCTTTAAGCTATCTGAATCACCGTAGAATCGGAGGATAATAGAATGATGGACCCATCCGACTTGTTGCGGGTGGCTGGAAATTTGGACACGGTATAAGAACCCCCTGGCTTTGTGTGTTGAACCTTTGATTTACAAAACTAGCATTGTTCGCTGTCGGTCTGCCTGAGACATTCTTGTTCTGGCTTTCCAATGGAAAGCATGTAAAGGGCCTTGGAGCCAAATTACTCTGCCAATATCTACCAAGCAGTGAAGTATTTGCAGTATTCTTTAGGGAGACTATGAGTTCATTCTCTTGTTGCGAACAACAATCATCAATGACAATCACCTCATTTGCCACATAAGGAGGAGTGCAAGCGCCGTATCTTTTGTATGGTGTCTGATGCATGTGTTGATCTGGTTTCATTGTCCAAGCAGAATGAGGAGGAACCCTGGTAGTATTGCCCATTGCAAGGGTCGGTAGCTTTTGAGGCATTGTGCGATCGCCAGTTAATGGTTGTTGATGACAGCGATATGAACTATCGCATTTCATGAGGTTGTTGATGGAAGCAAAACCAGTGGAAACAGAATTCACATAAGGTGTATGATTTGAAGCAATAGTTTGAGGATACAAAAGCTGCTCATTGTTTACGACCATTAGGTTCTTACCCATCAACCGCAGTACAGGGTTCGAACTGGATTGGTTCGGTGACTGAGGTGATGGAGAACCTAAATCAGTGTATGGTCCATAACTTCCACAAAAATCAATTGAATTGTTGTAATTGGACTGCTGAGTTGAATTGGATATAGTATTACTCCTGGAATTATGATATGTTCTAAAAGAGGAAGATATTCTTGGCCCAATAGGCAAGTTCAAGATTCGATTTTCCTTAGTTGATCTGGAAATTTCACTATGGCTCGGAAACTGTGAATCTTTTAAAATGCTCTTCCTACACAAACAGCAGAATGGAAGATCATCCTTCTTGTGTTCTCTACTAGTAGAGTTTCTTTCTTCGGCAATCTCAATGAATTCAGCAGCCTGAGATGCAAAATTCAAATTATCTCGAACAGGAATACCGCTCATTGATGTATTAGGTTCTGGATCTTTTGATCTGGAGCCTCCAGAAGGTGGTAAGGAAACAGAAGAACCTGTAGAAATAGGTGATCCAGATTCTCCGGTGTCCCGGGGCATACTCTTTTGATCCAGCTCCATACCCCTACGACTAGTTAGACAACCAATAGAATCTTGAGCAGATATGGTTTCAGCCTGATATTCTTCTGGAAGGACTGCACAGGAGACCTCCACCTCCTTGTCCACTGCTTCGATTTCCATTTCAATATCTCCATACTCGACATCATCACGGTGCTCGTCATTGCAAACAAATTCTCGCTGGCTAGATCTTTGCTCAGAGTTCTCTTCTTGGACTTTGCCATCTGCACATGGAGAAGAACAAGATTTGGTGCTGAAACTAATTTCCAGTTTATCTGAGTTTATCTGGTATTCTGCTTGTATGTCTGAGTGATCAACTTGCGAATTGTCGCATCGTGTCAAATTATTGTGCTCTAGCTCTTTGATTGTCTCTGATAATTCTGGTTCCTCAGACCCATGGGTTATTGTATTGGAATTGAGTCGACCAGATTCATGAGTGTGTGCTGCCCTATCTTTTCTTGCAATCAAGCTGTTGGCAGTTCCATGTACTCCATCAATAGGTAGTAAATATGGCGGACTCTCTTGCAAGTTCTCAAAGCTGATCTATGTTTACGGAACTTAACGGTTTTAAGTGTCTTCTCACTTGCCTCACTTTTACTTCCTTCCAAATGGAAGTATGGTCTCTTAACTAGGAATTCCCTTTTTGAACTGAAAATAGCTTGGTCCTTGAGTGAAGACGAATCCTGCAACGATCCCATTGTCATATTCGCACACTTGATAGATCTTTTACGAATGCCCATGTCAATCTCCACTGATTTATCGGTTGGCTTTGACAATCTGAGGAGTTCAATAGTTGAACAAGCACTTCTCGAAGACCATCTAGAACTGGAAGTCGGTTCTAAAGACTTCTCTTTCACATCATTTGCAGGATGATTGTCGCTGTACAAGCAATCAACTTTCTTCATTTTTGGAGAATCCGTAAATACTTCTGATGACCTAGGGAATTTATCACCGACACCTAAAGAATTGCATCGATAATTCCCTGATAAAATACTCCTATGTACTGGTGTTATGCTGTCCGTGTCGGCATTACTGCCATTAGGGTGATCTTTTGGGATATCTGATTCTATAGAGCGCATCCATTGTTTCGAAGTTGCAGGCGCAGTGCTCCCAACTTGTTTCTCAGCAAGCAATGCAGATGACTGAACATGATCTTGCTGATGGATTGCAGGTTGATCATTATCGTCAAGTGCATCTACAAACTGCTAGTAAAATAGTAGAATTTATGTTATACAATGACAATCATGACAATGAGAAATAACTTCTCCGTGCCTAAACTCGATACTTAGAAGGACAAAAGCAAGTTGCTTAAATAGAATAAAGTAGCTCTTGGTTCTCAAAACAATATAACAGATAGTTGAAAAGTTCCAAAATGAAAAGGAAAAAAAAAACTCTAGCAGTTCAAATAAATTGTCATAATAAATAAACCTTGATTAAAGTTTGGGAGCTAAAAATAATGAAGTCATCCAAATCACCAAATGTAGATTTGGAGGGGAGGAAGGGGAGCAATACCCTTATTTAGAACTATGCATACTTTTCACCATCCCATTAAATTTGGGGAATTGAGAAAGATCATGTTTGTTTGTACAGGCGTTCCATAGTTATAGATTTTATGTAAATAACGTTGTATATTTCCTTAATAAATTCAAGATTAAATAATCAAATGTACCTAAACGAGAATCTCATACATTCTACTAGTTGTAGCACACTGATGAGGAAACTGATAGATATTAAAGCTATCAAATGGATGAACTTGAAGCAGTACTTCCTTGATACATGCTTTTCTTAACTTTCTTTTACCTGAGTCTCTCTTGACTTTGTTATTGCTTCAAAAAATTTCACTCTGATATCATAAATGCTCTCAAGGTCTAAAAAGTTTTGAGTCACTCGTCTAACTGTTTATCTTATTCGCATTATTATTTCATGCAGCTTCCTTTTCTTCCATCTTTTTGTTCAAGTTATGCTCGTTATTTAGTTAAGTTCCACCCAAGTAATAATCATAATCCATCACCGAGTAAATTTCCGTCTCGCACAAAATATAAAGTCTTCAAGATTTTTCATAATGAAATTCGCATAACTCAATTCCAGTGTTGGTGAATAGTAAAAATTCTCAAATGAAGTCACAAGGTCTTAAATAGAGAACCACAAAAGTACCTGATTTTTAGGCCGTTGAAATGAAAGCTTCCTTTTTTGTGTCTTCACTTTCATATCATTCAAGTGTCTCAATGATAAATCCTTTTTCTTCCTCATATTAAGATTGTTAGGTGCCGGTTTATTAAATTTCGACAAAATCCCAAGTTTCATACCATTTGAGTCCACATAAACAGCAATGTCATTCCCATTCTCTATGCGTTCAGTCGCAGATGACATCTTCGACCTCTTGATCTCATTAACAACCCCACTAGTCAGTGTCGTCGGCAAAGCAAGCTCCACAGCCCAGTTTGTACCATTTCTCCTATCAAGGTCTTCAAGAGTGGCATGAGGAGCTGTCATGTAAATATCTGCCATCAACCTCTTCTTCCTTTGTTTAGCTTTAAATTTTGGAACTTCGCTCAAAATATCCTTCATATTTGAGTCCACTGAGAGACACCGATCTATGTGAGCATTCAAAGTAGTGTTAGAACTAGAAGAAAATGCCTTACAAACTGGGCAAACCTTCGAAACCATAGCATCCGAAACCATACTAGAATTAGTTAGTATGTCGCCTTCCTTATTGAGCTCGCAGATGACACCCAACTTGCCTTTCAATTTGCACTTCTTTTCGAGTGGCTTCCGCGGCCTTTCAAAATTTTGTCTAGGCTCAATGGAAACCAAATTCAGTGATGCTTCGGTACTTTCAGCTAATGAACAAATAGGTTCAGCGCTATGGTTAAGTTCAGAGTGACAACGCGATCTCGGTATATCAATATGAATCAGTTCGTCCAAATTTGCTCCTTCATTCAGTGGAGAATTTCCAAACTTCGAAAGTAAAGTTGGTGTGTCCTCTGTTGTGGATGCAACAAGTTGTTCTGCCTTTCTCGAGCACTGAGCTCTCACCAAATCAGGAGGTTCAAAAGGTGGAAGTAGATCTTTGACACCATGCTTCATGCAAAGTTGCAGGAACTGCCGCGAAAAGGGCCAACTATCCTCGACACACTTACACCTAGTTGCAAGAACATAATTTCTGAAAGAAAATACAGAGAATCATCAGCCATCATGACAAAAACTAAGAACTCAAAGAACATATTGAAAATTTATGGAAACTGAAACAATCCAAAATAGGAAATGAGTTGCCTTATGGAAAATTTAGGGGTTGGATCTTCTTCAAGGAAGGCAATCTTCTCAGGAGCCTTCTCATGAGATTTCACTGCTGCAAGATCTGAAGAACATGAAGGACCTGGTGGGGTTTCAATGGATACCATCTGAAGAAGGCCTCTTCAGATTCTCCTCTTCTGATCAGTCTCCAGCATAACCAAAACCCAACTTTTTCCTCCCTTCACTCGATTTAGATGTCTGAAACATGATAAGGAAGAAAATCAAACCAGAAATAAACATTGCGAAACTAGACTGAGCTTCTGTAGCATTATTTCATGTAGAATATCTTCTAGAATTAGTTAGGAAGGTTGGTTTGCAAGGAGATTATGTATACACTATCATTTTATGTGAAGAAGAGCATGCTCAGGCATGAAATGATATATAAGAAGCAACGAATAGTCATATTCATGGAGTACAGAAGGTTCTATCTCACAACCAAGATCCATGACAAGTTCGATCTAGGGTTTCATCAAGGAGCCAAAGAGGGGGGAAATCTTTGAAGAAAACCTGAACAAAAGAGGAAGATTCAAAAAGAAAAAGAACTACCAAAATCACATACCTCCTTGAAGATCCAAAAGAGGCAGCTCTACTTCTTCCTTCCTCACAGGGAGCTGTCCGATGGCGCACCTACAGCACTGCGAGCTCTGCCATTATCTTCTCTCTCTTTCATCATTGTGAATGAAATTGGAGAGGCGAGCGACTTTTGACACCTCACTTTGTAGGGAAATTACAAGATGCCTCCTCTCCAGCCGTCGCTTGATCTGCCGAGATTGCCCCGAATCTGCCCTCCTCTCCACCACTTTTTAAGAATTTCGCAATAATTAAAAAAAATACTAAATTTTGTCGAAGCAGGTGTTCCATGCCCATCAGATTTCCTACTATATATATTCTCAGTAAATCTAACGCATAAATATTTTTATATATGTATAAATTTATTTAGATTCTGATATGTGAAATGTCGGAGTTTTTTTTAATTCTTAAGCAGCAAATTCCAGCAATTTCCAACTAATCAACTGCTGCCAATTGCTGCAGCTCCGGGCCTTCTTTAGGTAGGACTCAATTTTTATTAATTTTTAATATATTAAATATATTTTTATTATATATTAAAAGGGAATGAAAAAAATAAGATTTTGATAAAAAATTTACTTATATCATTTTTTTAATCAAAATTATAAATTTTATAAAAATCTTAATATGATTCCAATAGATAGAGTCTTGTTGTCTTTTTAATATTTTAAATTTAATTTTTATTATGTATGTTATTTTATAAGATATAATGTATTTCTCTTTAATATCTTTAGAAATTATTCAAATAAATTTAATTTTCAAATTATATTATATAGTAAGTTTCATTAGTAGTTTACTATAGAAAGAGAAAGAAATAATTTGGAGGATATCTCATGTGTAGAAATTCATCCGTAAAATATTATAGTATCTAGAGATTACTCTTTTCAAATTATATTATAGAGTAAGTTCCATTAGTAGTTTACTATAGAAAGAGAAAAAAAATAATTTGGAGGATATCTCGTGTAAAAATCCATCCGTAAAATATTATAGTATCTAGAGATTACTCTTTTCTTCATGCTTCTTATCGTAAAAATTAATTTGAGAAAGGACAAGACTATGCTTCTTATCGTAAAAATTAATTTGAGAAAGGACAAGACTATGCTTCTTATCGTAAAAATTAATTTGAGAAAGGACAAGACTATGCTTCTTATCGTAAAAATTAATGACTTTAATTTTTCAAAAATATTATTAAGAAATAAAAAAATATAGTAATGTTTAAAACATCTGAGCAAAAGATCCATTTTGCCAATTTTTTCTACAAAACAAATATAATAATCTTAGCTTTCTCTCATTACATTTATTTTTTTTGTTAGTGATGCTTTCTTTTCTGATTGATAAGAACAAGAATAAGAAAATTTTTTTATCTATGCAATGCAAAATAAAAATATTAATCTTTTTTCTAGTTCCCTCGATTCCCTTGACTAGCTCCCCCGCTCTATACTTCACTTGCTCGTTGATATTGAGAAAGAGAAATTACACCTATCGTTGTCATATTGATCCGGTTGGTATTACTATGCCCATTGCTTGATTAAGTTTAAAAGCTGAGGGATTCATCCATATTGTGTTCGATCGAAATAGAAGATTTTATTATTTTTGAGCTATAGTGAGTTTGATATCTTTGTCATTTCGCTTCCTTGATAAACATGAAATTTAGGTTTTATTTATATGCATTTATAGAAATAAATTTTTTGATTTTCCTTTTGTTTCTATTCTATCATTTATAACTATTTTAGTTTAGCTGATGAAAAGTATGATTTATTTTTTGTTTCTGTGCCTAAAATGATTTATTTAGTTTTTAATAAATAATAATGACTGGTCTGATTTCGCTACAATATTCATTTTCTAAGGATTATATTGAGTTTTATCATTTTGTATATGTATTTTTTATTTATTTATTTTTATGATTTATAATGATGATGAGTTGAGAATGAAAATATAATTTTTTTTTATTATTGTCCTATTTCATTTACTCCTTTTTTTTTTGTGAGGATTGTTATTTTCATCTTTCATTTGAGAAATTAGACATATTTTTTAACTTTATTAATTTTTAAATATTGAATATATTTATTTTCGATCAAGTCGATTGTCAGTTACAAGTCCGAATGAAAAAAGATGAATAAATTTTTTTTAACAATGTTAAAGATCTAATTTTTTTTACCAAAGATCTTAAATAGACTTGAATCGACTCTGCTCCTGTTGCACCAATGACTTCCAGTGGGCCCACCTACGTCTCCATATGAGTCAGAGGTAGGCCTCTGGGTCTCTTTGTTGCATTGGTAAGAAGGTACTTGGTTGGGATAACTAATTAGTGCATTTATTACATCTGACTCGGGGGAGAGAAATGACTGAACTGCTGACTGGTCAAACAAATGGCAATCGTTGGATTGAAGATGGGTGCTGGATCGCAAGTGACGCGATCTGGAGCGTTAATCGTGAAGAGTCATGATCTGACCATTGGTAAAGAGAGACTTGATCTGAAGCGTTAGATCAAATCTTGCAGTTGAGATCAAAGGAAGATCTGAAAGGTTACAACCATTCAGATCTGATGGATGAGATCAAAGGGTTATACAATCTTTCACATCGAATGACCCAGATTAATCCTAAACCAAAGATCATACTCACTCACCAAAGGGTACCTCACCTCTTCGCTTGTATAAATAGAGTTCTTTAGATGATGGATTCATTCATTTAATTAATCATCAAAGTCATTAGCTTTCATCCCATCATGTGCATCCAGAGTTCGAAAAGCCTACGAGAAGATTCTCTAGTCTCGAAATTTATAGTGCTGCTATTTCGAGAAATCGTCATTCTATATTGGGAAACAAATTGTCGCTATCCATGAACACCTGTAGTAGAGCAATATTATTTTACGGAGATAGTCCAACACTAGCCTCGACGAAATTATATCATGGGCTGCTTGGTTGGGGGTTTAGGGGTAAGGAAGGGGAATGAAAGCTATTTCATTCCTATATATGATGCTTGGTAAGTGTTTGAAAGGGCTCAATGAGAATCAAAATAAAGATATCATATCCTAGTTTTGATTTCCCTCTCTCCCCTTGGATATCAATTTTCCATTCCTCCATCGCCTAAGTACGCACGCGCGAGCCTTCTGAAGTCAAAGATTTTTTGCTTAGTTGCTTATAATTGCTTCCTTGTGATGATGTTGAATTTTGAAATGGACATGTTCGCACTTGGAGATTGTCGCTTTCGTACTTGGAGATTGTTCAATTTTTGTGTTTTCATACTTGGAGATTGTCGCTGTCTTAGAGGGATACTGTGATGCTAATTGTATATCAGATACAAAAGACTCTAAATCCACTAATGGATATGTATTCACGATCAGTGGGGAAGTGGTATCTTGGAAGTCCACTAAGCAAACGTGCATTGCTCGGTCAACTATGGAATCCGAGTTTATCGCACTAAACAAAGCAGCTAAGGAAGCTGAATGGCTGTGGAACTTCTTAGAAGATATTCCGAGCTGGACAAAACCTATGCTCGTCGTATTTATACACTGTGATAGTCAATCATTAATTGGAATGACACAAAGTAGTATGTATAATGGTAAGTCACGACATATACGTCGAGATACAATACCATTAGGCAATTGATCTCGAATGGAGTGATTACAATCGAATTTGTTAAGTCCAAAGATAATTTGGTAGATCCTCTTACGAAGGGGATAAATCGAGATCAAGTATACTGTTCATCAAGAGCAATGAGATTAAAAATTTACAACTAAAACGACTATAGCCGTAAACCTTGTTGACTGGAGATTCCATGATCTTGGTTCAATGAGACAATGAAGTTATAGAAGGTATGCTATAGCACATGAGATATATTATCTCTATCCCAGTCCTAGGATGAATATGTGCTATCCTACCATTGTAGTGAGGTTAAGTTTATGCTTTTAATGACTTCTATACCTTTATAAGGTGGAGTATGGTGGGATACTCTTGATAGAAGCGTCACCTATATGAGTGTGAAGATATGTCGCTTTAATGAAACACTCATGAATCCAAGATGGTGTCCATGGTCAAAACGGAACCAACCATGAGAACCAAACGTAGGTAAGATAAGTCTCTGTGTGGGTGTTATTGTCTTAGTATACACAAACAGCTAAGCAGTTTAAGACATCACTTTTACTGTGCAACCTAGTATGCTCAATAGCATTCCATTACGAAAGGTTCAAAGCCACAAGCTACCTCTCCCGATACATTGACTTATCGATTGGACTCTTGTAAAGTGTCAGCATGCATACATGCATTAATTTCCATTCATGTGGGGGATTGTTGGATATTTGGTGCTTAAAATAATTAAGACCAAATATAGTTTTGCAAAGGAAAATCGAGGTGTCATCAATCGATAAAAGTCAGAGTTGACTTCAAAAACGAAATCTACATTTCACGTAAATGAATTTAGACTATTAATTTGCTCAAAATCGATTACGGATAAATGAGAAATTAATTGTTTAAAGTTAGCCCAAAATTTACATAAAAGGAAGTAAATGAGGATTAGTCCCACATCTAAAATTTTCGAAGGGATTTACTTCCTTATATATGTTCCTATGTTAATGGAATTAAAAAGAAACACAGGTAGTCTCTTCTCACAGGAGAGCAGGAGCTCACACCTGCGAGCCCGTCACCCGCGCACGTGTGCACGTGCGCAATGGGTGCTATGTTGGCGCACTTTGCACTTCGCACGCTCGGATCATCGCGAGGAGCTTAAATTTATGCTCCAGGTGACGTGACACTCGGATGATGTGTCGATAACGTGGCTGTGCCTATGTGGCGCTCGAGTGACGTGGTATGTGATGTGGCAGTGCCTGCGTGGCACTCAGATACGAGGAGAGAAATGACTGAACTATTGACTAGGCAAACAAATGGCAACCATTGGATTGAAGAAGAGTACTGGATCGCAAGTGACGCGATCTGGAGCATTGATCGTGAAAAGTCACGATCTGACCGTTGCTGAAGAGAGACTTGATCTGGAGCATCAGATCAAATCTGGTGACTGAGATCAAAGGGATATCTGAAAAGTTACAACCATTCAAATCTGATGGATGAGATCAAAGGGCATCTGAAGGGTTACAACCCTTCAGATCGAACGGGCCCAGATTAATCCTAAACCAAATGTCACACCCACTTACCAAAGGGTACCTCACCTCTTCCCTTATATAAACAGAGCCCTCTAGATGATGGATTCATTCATTCATTCAATTATCAAAATCATTAGCATTCATCCCATCGTGTGCATCTAGAGTCCAAAAAACTTACGAGAAGGTTCGCTAGTATCGAAATTTGTAGTGTTGCTATTTCGAAATGAAAAAATACGATTTTCTAGAAAATAAAAATGAAAAATGGAACAAACCAAACGCTCCCTTATATTTTTGGATTTTTCAAATTAAGTGAAGAGAATTTATTAAAATAAATAAATTTACTTAGTACACTTATTCCTAACCTAAAAATGTCGATTCATTTCCTCCTCCTTCCCTTTGCTCGAGGACAAGCACTCAGCCGATGCCTTCTCCTCTCTTCTCCCTTTGTGTTGATCACCTCTCCTCCCCAACGCCGAGTTTCACCTCCACGGTCGTGCACAGTGTTTCCTTCACCTCTAGATCACGTGGGCACGAGGGAGCAATGCCCTTTTCTCGTAATCGCCCGGTGCAAGCAGTCCCTCTTCGATCGACGGAGCACCGCAACCTCGTTGGAATTAGTCCTTTTGGTCGCATACTTTGGCCATTCTAAAGGTAAGCCACAAACTCCTTGGCCTGCCTTTGTTACCTATTGGTATCACCATCGATGTTCCTGATCTAGGCCTGACTTCATTCACTGCTCAGTTGCTCAGCGTTGCGATTAGAGATCTTGGTGGTATTCATTCTTCGAAGTCTGATTGGTTGATCTTGGGCGTTAATGTGTGTAGGTTGGTTCTTTACCATGATGTTGATTAGGGAAGATGAGTTGATTGATCTAGGAATTTGTGAGGAAGGTTATTTCGATTTCTGTACAGTGAGTTCATCTTCCATATTATTCGATAGGTCTTGGATGAATTTGATCTGCTGTGATCCATCCATGTGTGTGCCCTGTTTGTAGCTTGATCTAGTTTCTGTTTGGTGTTGGCTTTTGATCTCGTGATCAATTTTTGTTTGGCTTAGTTTTGGAATTGGTTAGGTCTTGTGATCATTGGAATTTACTTATTGTCGTGAGGAAAGTGTTCCATTAGTTGGTGAGAGAATTATGTGTTGGTGCAGGCAACACCTAAGTCAAACCTGAGTTTTGATAATGACAAAGGGTTCAAAAGTTAAGATGTTGTTGTGTTCTAACTTGTTCACTGAGTGTGCAGGAAGAAGTCCTAGGCACACTAGGCAAGAAGTCCTGGCAAAGGGCTGGGCAAAGAAGTCCTGGTCAAGGACTGGACAAGAAGACCTGACCGGAAGTTGGGCAAAGAAGTCCTGGTCGAGGACTGGGCACGAAGTCCTGGCAAAGGGCTGGGCACCGAAGACCTGGTTTGAGGAATTGTGCACTAAGACCTGGCTGAGGGTTGGGAACCGAAGACCTGGTTCGAGGAATTGGGCACTAAGTCCTGGTTACGGACTGGGCAACGAAGACCTGGTGAGTAAAGCTAGGCAAAAGTCCAACCGGAGGAGCCGGTTGGCAAAAAGGTAAATTCTCCTGAGAGAAGTAGGTGAGGACGTGTTCCCCGTAGAGGGAATATTAGGCGTCGGTTCGACCTAGGGTTCCATTTGGGAGACCCGAAGTCAGAACCAAGACAGCTACGGCTGTAAATAATGACTAACACTCTTGCTTGGTTTGTTTTGGCCTTGACCTTCTCAGATTCAGAATCAGCTAGACATTAGCCGTAGCTATCTTGGTTCTGACTTTCTCGAATTCAGAATCAGCCCGTTCTGCTTCTACCGTACCCACGCCAGAGGACGAGGAGATTTCCTGGTCCGGCTCGGAGAATGCGCAACATCTGAGTCTCCTGCTGGGGCGACCACGCGGCAATGAGCCCGCACTTGACCCGGCCGACCCGGCGGAAGCTTCTTCCAGCTGGTCGAGCAAGAGGCGAAAAGGCAAGGAGCCCATACCGACTCCTCTGCGTTGCCATTTTCGTCCCCTCAGGTGTCTCCGGAGGAACCAGCCGCTACTCCGTCAGGGGGGCCTCCCCGACTCAGTCGGAGGAGCCTATCGATGAGCGCCTGATGCATATGTTGTCGTTTAAATGACGGGCGTCCTGGCGCAAGCGACTCGGGGAATGCTTGCCTGACCCCTTTTGACTAGCGAGCGCGTGCGATACCCGAGTGCGACGGTTGCCATGTATCCGCCGCTCAGGCGGGAACACGATTGAGTGATTCGGCCTTTGCGATTGGTAGGGTAGAATATTACTTCTCCCCAGTGTCCACCACTCGGGTGGGCTCGAGTGAGATCTCCTAGATCTAAACTATCATAATTGAACAATGCTGCCAACTCGGGTGGCTTAGAGGATTTCTCTTTGGGTGTGCCCGATCGGGAGGATAGGTTACAACGGTCACGAAGACCTAGTTGCGCGTAGGCAAGAAGTGAGGCACTTGGCTGGGCGACGTTGAGGGTCCAGCCGAGCGGTGCGCGGGAGCTGAGCCCAGTTATGATTTGCTGGCAAGACGAGGGATTGAGCTCTCGGTCATCTCGGGGAGCGTGGGTTGTCACGCGTTTGGCTAAGAGCCGATTCGAGGGTCGTGGGAGCATGCCCACTTATAACTCGCATGGAGTGAGGGTTTGGCTTCTCAGTCGGGGCGTCTCAGGGAGCGTGGGCCACCACGCGTCCGGTTGAGAACCGATCCGAGGGTCATGGGAGCAGGCCCACTTATAACTCGCACGGAACGAGAGTTTGGCTTCTCGGTAGAGGATATCTCAGGGAGCGTGGGTCGCCATGTGTCCAGCAGAGAGCTGATCCGAGGGTCATGGGAGCAGGCCCACTTATAACTCGCGTAGAGTGAGAGTCTGACTTCTTGGTCAGGGACATCTCAGGGAGCGTGGGTCGCCACGCATCTGGCTGAGAGCCGATCCGAGGGTTGTATGAGCAAGCCCACTTATAACTCGCGCGGAGCGAGAGTCTGGCTTCTCGGTCGGGGACGTCTCAGGGAGCGTGGGTTGCCACGCGTCCGACTGAGAGGCGATCTAAGGGTCGTGGGAGTGGGCCCACTTATAACTCGCGCGGAGCGAGAGTCTAGCTTATCGGTCGGGGGCGTCTCAAGGAGTGTGGGTCGCCACACGTCTGGCTGAGAGCCGATCTGACGGTCGTAGGAGCAGGCCCACTTATAACTCTCACGGAGCGAGAGTCTGGCTTCTCGGTCGAGGACATCTTAGGGAGCGTGAGTCGCCACGCGTCGGGCTGAGAGCCGATCCGTGGGTCGTGGGAGCATGCCCATTTATAACTCGCACGGAGCGAGGGTCTGTCTTCTCGGTCGGGGTCGTCTCAGGGAGCATAGGCAGCAACGCGTCCGGTTGAGAGTCAATTCGAGGGTCGTGGGAGCAGGCCCAGTTATAACTCGCGCGGAGCGAGAGTCTGGCTTCTCGGTCGGGGATATCTCAGGGAGTGTGGGTCGCCACGCGTCCGGCTAAGAGCCGATCCGAGGGTCGTGGGAGCAGGCCCACTTATAACTCGCGTGAAGCGAGAGTTTGACTTCTCGGTCGGGGACATCTCAGGGAGCGTGGGTCGCCACACATCCGGCTGAGAGTCGATCCGAGGGTGGGAGCAGGCCCGCTTATAACTCACGCGGAGCGAGAGTCTAGCTTCTCGGTCGGGAACGTCTCAGGGAGCATGGGTCGCCACGCGTCCGGCTAAGAGCCGATCCGAGGGTTGTGGGAGCAAGCCCACATATAACTTGCGCGGAGTGAGAGTCTGGCTTCTCGGTCGGGGACATCTCAGGGAGCGTGGGTCGCCACGCATCCGGCTGAGAGCCAATCCGAGGGTCATGGGAGCAGGCCACTTATAACTCGCGCAGAGTGAGAGTCTGGCTTCTCGGTCGGGGATGTCTCAGGCAGCGTGGGTCGCCACGTGTCCGGCTGAAAGCTGATCTGAGGGTCGTGGGAGCAGTCCCACTTATAACTCGCGCGGAGCGAGAATCTGGCTTCTCGGTCGGGGACGTCTCAAGGAGAGTGGGTCGCCACGCGTCTGGTTGAGAGCCGATACGAGGGTCGTGGGAGCAGGCCCACTTATAACTCACGCGGAGCGAGAGTCTGGCTTCTCGGTCGGGGAAGTCTCAGGGAGCGTCGGTCGCTACACGTCCGGCTGAGAGCCAATCCAAGGGTCGTGGGAGCAGGCCCACTTATATCTCACGCGGAGCGAGAGTCTGGCTTCTTGGACGGGGACGTCTTAGGGAGTGTGGGTCGCCACGCGTCCGGCTGAGAGCCAATCCGAGGGTCATGGGAGCAGGCCCACTTATAACTCGCGCGAAGCGAGAGTCTGGCTTCTCAGTCGGAGACGTCTCAGGGAGCGTTGGTCACCACGCGTCCGGCTGAGAGCTGATCCGAGGATCGTGGGAGCAGACCCACTTATAACTCGGGCAAAGCAAGAGTCTGGCTTCTCGGTTGGGGACGTCTCAGGGAGCGTGGGTCGCCACGAGTCCGACTGAGAGCCGATCCGAGGGTCGTGGGAGCAGACCCACTTATAATTCCTGCGGAGCGAGAGTCTGGCTTCTCGGTCGGGGACGTCTCAGGGAGCGTGGGTCGCCACGCGTCCGGCTGAGAGTCGGTCCGAGGGTTGTGGTAGCAGACCCACTTATAACTCGCATGGATCGAGAGTCTGGCTTCTCAGTCGGGGATGTCTCAGGGAACGTGGGTCGCCACGCGTCCGGCTGAGAGTCGATCCAAGGGTCGTGGGAGCAGGCCCACTTATAACTCGCGCGGAGCGAGAGTCTGGCTTTTCGGTCGGGGACGTCTCAGGGAGCGTGGGTCGCCACGCGTCCGCCTAAGAGTCGATCTGAGGGTCGTGGGAGCATGCCCACTTATGACTCGCGCGGGGCGAGCTGTTAGTCAATTCTTGAGAAGGTTGGACTTCCGCTAGGTGCGTTAGGTTTGCAAAATACATCTTTTTCACTATCCTGGATGGTGGGAGCCTCCTCGGGCTAACTTGCTTGAAACCATGCGCACCCCTTTCTTAACAGCGTTCTGTCAACTGGCCTGCTACTCGTCCATTCTTTCAGGCCCACAAGGTGGCCTCGATGGGAGCAGATCACGAGCGATCGGGGGATCGGGTCCTTGTCTCTCGACTGGGGCATGGGCTTGACCTCCCCGGCCGGAGTCTTGTCCTGAGGTGGTTTGTCCCCGGGCGCCGGGCGTCCGACTCTGGCCAAGCTGTCGGCATTCCTTAGTGTCGTGGGTGTGACTATGATGCAATGTGCAGTAAGGTCTCCAGCGGGTTGGCAGGCAGTCTTGAGCTACTGGCTGCACCTGCCGACGCTCTATCTCCGTTCGGTTGATGGGTCCCCGCGGACTTCGAATGGGCCCACTTGGCCGTTTACTAGGCTGTGCCGGATTTCGGGGTGGCGTGTTGGCTGGCTCCTTCTTTCGGGCAGCTTGCGCCTCTTCCACATTAACATACATGGCGGTCGTACCCAGTAGGCTGTCGAAGTCCTTGGGAGGCTTTCTGATGAGCGAGCGGAAGAAATCTCCCTCTTGCAATCCTTGGGAGAATGCACTGATCAATACCTCGGGTGCGGCGGTTGGCACGTCCAGTACCACCCCGGTGAATCTCTTGATGTAGGCATGAAGTGTCTCTTCGGGCCTTGCTTTAAAGCGAACAAGTTGACACTTGTCTTGTGGTGTTTTCGGCTGCTCGCAAAGTGCTGAAGGAATGTCCTCTTGAGCTCGCCAAAACTAGCTATTGATCCATTAGGGAGCTGTCCGAGCCATCGTTGAGCGACTCCAGAGAGCGTTGTCAGGAATGCTTTGCACTTCACGCACTCGAGATATTGATGGGGCAGTGCAGCACTCTCAAACTTCATGAGGTGCTCCTTGGGGTCAGTGGTTCTTGTTGGGTTCTCCCGGCTCAAAACAATAAAAATACAGCGGAAACAAGAACCCACGAGCGATCCATGCGAAAGAAAACTCGTACAAAGCTATCTATCTAATAGATTTATCTACTGTTTATACCTTTGAAGTGTGCCCTTCGTTTATCCCGCTCGTCCAAGATTCGCCGGATCTCTTGCACGTTCAAACGTCCGTGCCTCTATTCGTATCCACACGGACACAATCTCTCAACTTCGGGAGAACTACCTTAGTTGTGCTAGCAACTTGAGATAGCTCGAAAACGCCAACAACCTTACAATAAGGTTTCGGCCAAGAAGGGAGGAGAAGAAGAAGAGAGGAAGGGAAGAAGAAAACACTTAGGGGGCGTTTGGTTTGCATTTTCCAGTCTGTTTTACATTTTCATTTTATGTAGAAAATGTGATTTTCTGGAAAACATATTTGGTTTGCATTTTCCAGCTTTATTTTCCAGAAAAAAACATAGTGTTTTCTGGAAAACTAGAGAATGAACAAAAGTCATTTTCCAGAAAACTAGAAAATGCGGTTTTCTGGAAAATGAAAATGGAAAATGGAACAAACCAAACGCCCCCTTAGTTCTTCATTCAAAATCACTTGACCCCTTTTATATTCATCCCATGAATACCAAGAGTCATTTGTCTCTTTGCCTTCCCTTCATTAAAGCCAATAAAGAGCACATCTTCCCATGCGACTCTTCATCTTCTCTTCATCCAATGAAGAGAGACTTTTTCTCTTTCCTGCATGCAAATCCGACCGGGCCTCTCGGGCTTCCGACTCGGTCTCCCGACCAAGTCTCCCGAGTGTCGAGCCCCGACTGCCGAGTGCCGAGCCCCGACTGCCGAGTGCCGACCCAGTCTGTCGAGCTCCCAGCTCAGTCCGCCGAGTGCCGAGCTCCCGACTCAGTCTGCCGAGCTCCCAGCTCAGTCTGCCGAGTGCCGAGCTCCCGACTCAGTCTGCCGAGCTCCCGACTCAGTCTGCCGAGCTCCTAGCTCAGTCTGCCAAGTGCCGAGCTCCCGACCTGCACTCCCGAGTTCCCAACTCGAGCTCAGATCTCCCGAGTTCCCAACTCGGGCTCGGACTCCCCGAGTTCCCCAACTCGGGCTCGAGCTCCCGAGTTCCCAACTCGGGTTCCCGAACTGACCTCCCGAGTTCCCAACTCGGGTTCAGGTCTGCCGATCAGATTTCCCGAAGCATTATGTCCTTTGTATGTGACCCAATAGGTTCTCGTGACGTTGGCAATGCGCCTAAACACTTTAGACACATAAACAATGAGCGGCATCTAGCAATGCATCATTGCTACCCAAGTAACAAGAAAAGTCGAGATCCGACTAAACCTCCGTGACTATGATAGTGTATGGTCTTGTCCTTCTATCCTTGTTATCTAGATTGACCAATGAGGCATAGACCGTATCATCCTCAATCATTCTTGTGTATCTTGATCCCCGAGTAGACTTACTCAAACAAATGAGCTCAATATCTCATATTGACTCATTTGAGCATGGTCATGTGTTTCAGTAGTCCTACTCGATCAAGGGGCCCACAGATATCACTCCCGTCATATGGGAGGGATAGATCCCATCTACATCACTCACATCCCTCCGCATAATTCATTACATACCCAGTGATCACCTATATAGTCCACCCTGTTACGGGTGACGTTTGACGATACCAAAGTACATAACTCCTTATATAGGGAACCGTAGTGACTTCAGGTCTAACGACTATTCATACCAATAGTCACATGAGAAAGTCTATGACACTCATATGACAATCTATGAAACTTTCTCATAGCGGGTCATTCAGTACATATTCTCCAATGTATACCCATGTGTTAACTTGATATCACATATCCATGACTTGTGAGCTCAAGTCATCAGTTGACCAACATGCTAGTCTCCATGCATTAATATTGTCCCTGAATATTAATGCTTGACTAGGAATAATTTAGTGTAGTGTTCTCTATACTATCTCACTATCGATTCAACCAATCGATATAATGTAGATAAGAACATTCTACACAAGGACATTATTATACTTAGTTATTCGGCATAGAATATAAAGTAAGTATAATAACCAAACACGTCTTTATTAATAATAGAATATGATACAAAATGTTCCTAGTCAATCATCACATGATTGGCTCTAGGGCTCCTACTAACAGTTCCGGCATACTCGGACATGGTGAAGAATCTGATATGCCGGGGAACTGGATCCTCCAGGATCCATGGAGCAAAGGGGTTGTGCGCCCGGGGAATTGGTAACGCAACGACTAGGGCTTTCCCTTTATCATGGTGCGACAAGCGTGTTTGGTTGGATGCGGGTGCTTCGACCGGCAAGGACCTAACCGCATTGGCCCGGCTGCGGTGCACGCGCGAGAGGGAGGGGGCCAAGCTTCCGGTTGGCAGAACGACTTTTCCCCGACCTCCCGATGGGTGGTACGTCGCGGGCTCCTAGGGCCGAGTTGTCGAGCCATCGACGCACGACGGCCTCAGTGAGGTTCCCCTAGCCCGGGGGTTGAAAGGAGCTCGTACTCCTCGAGAGTAACGGTCATCACGACCCTGCTGGATGCTTCCATCACACACCTCCAATCAGGTTGTTGGGGCCCTCCTTCTAGCGCCAAATTTGATCATGCCGCGAGGTAAAGTGGAAGCTCCAGGGGCAGGCTGATCTCCCGAGCGAAACGAGCTGCCGAGGTGATGTCGATCTGGCTCTGAGTTGGCTCCTGCCTGTAAAACAATGATTGTTAGCAAACCCGCCGGGAGTTTCCCCGGTCAGATATTCCGACAGTCAAGTCAGTATCCGCAGGATATAACAGAGCGAAATAGAAATATGGTGGAAGAGATAGCTCACGCGCATACCTACGGAATGAGGAGTGGAGGGCTTATATAGCCGGGGGAGTAGACAATCCTTGTCCGTGTCGACAAGACAAGGGTGTGGTACCTGTCAACTGGTATGAGAGCACTTGGGAGTACCGTAGCAGGGCGCAAGGTGCTCAAGTAGTACGATGGTACTGAATGGGTGGATTGACCGCGAGGTGTGTCAGACATAGGTAAGGTGTGTAGTACTCCGACATCAAGGTCGTACCCTGGATATAATGACATAGGGGGCGTAGGGATGAAATAGTCCGTAACCCGAGCACCGACCGGCGGGTCCGAGTGTTAAGGGTCGGGTCGGGTAATGGCCAGGGAGCATGGGCCGCGACGCGTCCGCCTGGGAGAGTAGAGGCGCAGGATACGTCTTGAGTCGGGGGTTCGTTGGGTTATGTCTGGTTGATTTTGCTGGATATCCGATTCATGTGGTGTTGGGGGAGCGTGGGTCGCCACCCATCCGACTACCCTGTCCTTATCTGGATCGGCGCATGGAACAAGGTGACCGAGCTAGGAGGAGTTTGGGGTTGACCTAACCGATCTTGTTCGTCGTTGGCTAGATAGCGCCCCGAGGAGCCTCCCAGCTCATGGACCTCCTGGGTGAGGTCTCGGTAGGTCCACCTATTGGACCTTTATGGCGCCAGACTGGCTGATTGAGTAGGTTATATTTATTCATAAATAAGGTCGGGATCAGTAGTGAAGGATAGTTATGTGATCTGAAATATGCTTTTAATAAAAAAAATTAAAATGACACCTTCTTCTCACAATTTGAAAAAAAAAAACAATGCTCGTTTTATGTTTGCCCGGATTTTTTTTCTTATCTCCATGGCGTAGAATTTGTCGTCGTCCAATGCCACTGACCACCGTGTCCAGCTAGCTAGCTGTCTTGACTTGCACATATCTGTCAACTTGTGTGGATCAAGGTGTCATCTAATTAGTCGTCTGAGAGTGGCATTTACTGGCGAGCTTTGGCAATCGGCATTGTTAGATATATAATATGAACGGATAGAGAGGTGATGAGATTTTAGTTTTATATTGAAATTTTTTAATGAATGAAAAGTGAGATGAAGAATAAAGAAATTTTAATGTGAATGTGATTTTAATTTTATATTGAGAGTTTTAAGATATAAATATTAGTTTATATTGTTTTATAAGTATGATAGCTATGAATAAATATTAGGGGAGAGGCTCTCTCACGTGTAGATATGTAGGGGGTGTAAATTTAGGACTCAGATTTATATTGAACCAAATGAATTCATGTGCGTGCACGATCTGCACGCGTCGAATGCCCGATCGGTCGGAGCAAAATTTGTGATGCATTAATTTTGATTAATGTAAAATCAGTAACACTCAGACGTTGATCGAGAGCAAAAGACACAGAGAGAAAAAATTATCTTCCATCTCCATCCCGACCTCCTTTGATAGCATTCCGATACTTCCTCGGTTCGCCACGAGCAATGAGTACTCCGTTGTGTCCGTGGTCCTGCTGTTGTATCCTGAGAGACAGACGTCCATCTGAGTCTCAAAGCACCGTCAGAGGCAGACAAATTTGTTTCAAGGACATTGCGTTGCGCAAGCCTCAGCAACTTCCCGATCGGAGACTTAATCGGGAGCTTGGGAGACTTGGTCGAGAACTCGGGAAACCTGGTTGAGAGCTCGAGAATTCAACTCGAGATATTACAATTTGCATAAAAGATAACTCGGGTCATTCAACAATTAAGTTGAAATTATTTTTTATAATTTTAATTTATTATAAATTCTCCGAAAGAAATCTATTTCCTCCCCAATATATAAGCAGGAAATAGACAGGAACTTCAAACTTGTCTTTGCCGATCATCACCAGACAAGTCTTTGGAAGAACTAGTGATCCACTTGATGGAGATCGAGGCTTAGTTAATAATAGAAGAATAAGTTATACATACAGGCTGAGAGTAGGTGTCTAATTGATGATTGATTGATTGATTGATTCTTTGAGTTCAGTCGTCTGTTTCATAGGTTCATAAAAAATCATGAAATATTTTATTTAGTATAATTTTTTTTTATATGAAAAAATTAAATATTTAATGAGATATTTATATCAGTTAAAATTTAACCCTAAATTTTATTGTAACAAACATGCATATAAATATTAACTATGACCCTCAGTAAAAATTAAGATATTAATATAATAAAATCTTATGAGGTTGACCGTTGACCTAGTTTAACCGCTATGAACAAAGTAACTATTTATTTTAACATATATACCAACTGTTTCAACACCCAAAGAGTAAAGACATTTTTCAATATGAAAAATATAATAAAATATCTGTAAATTACCTTTAAATTTTTAATTAAATTTTAAACATTATCTTTAGTCCCTATGTTAGAAAAAAATTATTTCTATTCTCTACATGTAAAGTTATATTTACTTTAACTCCCTAATATATACTATTTAGTTTACCTAATTGACCTCATTATTTTTAAGTACAAAAAATTTAAAATGAGGTATAATTTCTCTTAAATGCAATATCAGATAACTAGAATCTAGTATATTTTTTATCAAATTGAGTACGATTTTTTTCAAATCCAATTGATCGAAAATTGATCAATGTCGTCCACAATTGATTGGAGCTACTCCAATCGAGACAATCGATTGGGGAGCTTCAACAGATTAGAAATTGATCGATATACGACTAGTTATATTTATTGTGAGAAAACATCACCTTTATCTTTTATAGGTACAAAAAGTTCAAAAGTAAGTATATTTTTTTCTAAATTTAGCACATTTAAATTAGAATTTAGTATATTTTCTATCAAATTTAGCACATTTTTTCTACCTAACCAATTAATTATGAATTCATACCAACCGATTAGCCTAGGATGAATTGATTAAGTTGTACTCAATTTGATAGAAAATATACTAGATTTTAATTAAATGAGGCTAAATTTCGGAAGAATTATACTTTATTTCAGATTCATTATACCTAAAAAAATTGAGGGTAATTCGATAAATCAGTAATTGAAATACATAAAATTTTGCATGCAGGGAGTGGAAATAAATTTTTTCTGATGCAGAGATTGAGGAAGAAGTTGAATTTGCAAGTAGGGAGTTTAGGATAATTTTTTCATAAAATATTATTTTATTTTATTTTTGAAAAAGGATGTTATTTTCATGTTTTTACTTTTAAATAAACTCCTAGATTTACCGTGTTAGAGCTAGTTTAAGAAAAATAATATATAGTTTGAAAATCAATTAATAAAATTAACTTATGACTTAGTTAAGTTCGATGTGCATTTATGGAGTGTTCATCATGTTGAATTAGATAAGGCAGGTTAGATTATCTATATTTTTTAACTTTTAGGTATTGTAGTATTTTCTTTTTTTTCAGTTTTAAAATTTATGATTTCTAACCTAGCTATACAATATTTTGTACCCTATTATTCTAAACACTTTTGAGATATATTATGGCAGTTTTTTTTCTCAATTCAGAGTCTTCTTTTTTATTTTAATAGTTCAATTGACTGTTAATTCGATTCATAATTTTTGTGATTGGAATTGTGATTTGCCTTCTTCTTCGTAGTTTGCCTTTGATGCTGTTATTTTTGGTGAACTATCGTAATTGTGATTTGCCTTTTTTCTTCGAGGTTTGCTTTCGTTGCTGTTATTTTTGGTGAGCTTTCGGAAGCGCTGTTCTAGTTACAATTACTGCATTCTCTCAATCGTCTGAAAAGATCTGAAAATAAATCATAGTAGATACCAAGACCACATCAATTTCTAGGGCTGAAAGTGTTCTTCTTAATTGGATAGCATCACATGAAAGGTCTGCAGGCTCAATATCATCAGAAGCAATGGTAAACCTTCTTAATTGTGGAAGAACATATTTTCTTTCTTATTTGGGTCCATATATTTCCATTATTGCTTCGATCCGGTATAAGTTCTTACCATATTATTGTTTTTATTCATCATAAACATCATCTCCACAGCTTCGTGAAAACTTGATTCGTATATGTTTGAGTAGTTTCAATAGTTTCTTGCTTCACAGTCTTCTACCATGTCAATTTTCTCTAATAGGTTTGTCATTGTCTAATATTTCTGGTATATCTTCATTCTTGTGGTTTTGGATTCTGGTATCTCCCATTATATGACACTTAATTTATCATATTTTGTTTCTTTGTCTCCCAATTCATCTATATCTATTATCACTGTTGATGGTACTCCTATATACTTAGTAGGTGTTGGTTCTATTATTACGTCTGATTTATCTCTTATTGATGTGTATTTTATTCTGAGTCTTACTTTAAATCTTGTTCCTGTTAGTTAATTATGTGAGTTTAGATACCTAATTTCATTTTCATCATCCAATTGCTATGTTTAGAACCCATGATCTTAGTGGATAATTGAAACAGGGTGCTATGACCTTTGCGTCTAGCTAGAGGGAGGGTGAATAGTTTCTCTTAGATTTTGTCTACAAAATGTTAGCCAAAGCACAAGAAAAGATAGACAAAAACAATAACAACGAAGACAATGCTAACTCCCTTGATTTACTTGGTCTCCTTCTCCTTGAGATGACTAATCCAAGGATCCACACCTACACAACTGATCTCCACTATGTTTTTCTCCTTTTCAAATCAAGCTTGAAGGTGGAGAAACCCTTACAAGATGATCTCTTCTTCTTACAAGATTAGAATGATTTTGGAGGAAGAGATTGAGAGTTTGTAATCTTGGAGGTCTCAAAATGAGTAAGAAAAATCGAGGAAATAAAGTTGTGTCTCCTTCAATTTCTGAAATATGCTTTTGTATAACCCTCAATATCAGTCGACTGGTAATATCATCAGTCAACTAATTAGCTTCAACGGTCACTGTAGATTGCGTTTGATTTCCTGTCGTCAGCTCGCAACGGTAATATATCAGTCGACTGGGACATGACCCAATCGACTGATCTTTCTATTTGGTTCAGTAATGAGGTAGCAGTCGACTGATTTCTCTTATCAGTCGACTCAACTCTCTGTTTATGTACCAGTCGACTGATCCTATCATCAGTCGACTGATACCTTATGACTCTGAGGTTCTGCTTTCCCTTAGCGTAGACATGCCTTCAAACACCTTCCATCAGTCTTGCGCCCTGAGGATGCTTCCGAGCCCTTGACCCCTCATCCTTGCGCTTGCCTTGAAGTGCTTCCCTCGGCTTTATCATGCTAAGTCTTCTTTTGCTAAGTCTTCATACCTAGACTTTCCTTTGTATCTTCTTACTCAAGTTTCATCTTAGATTACCAACATTGCCTAACCTAAACTCATTTAACCAAACATCAAAAGCAAATAATGTTTGGAGCATTATTGCACCAACATAGGGCATAAGCAAGAAGGACTCTATGTTTTGAATCAACTCAAATTATCATAAGTTGTAGCTTCGAGTGTGGATTTATCATCTTTTCGTTTGAATCATTCATCCTCTAATTTTTACTTATGACATTTTCGTTTAGGTCATATTTCAGCATCTCGCTTGTAATTTTTAGCTCGTACAGGAGTATTAGGGCCTTTAAAAAATTTTGATATTTCTAATTGTAGTTGTTGTAAATTGGTTAAATTTTCTGTCTTATCCTTTTATAAAAGTCTTTCTCCTTCCTCTGCTCTATTTAATCTTTCACTCATTCTAATGAGTGGGGATCCTTTCTTCTTATTCCAACAAAAGGAGAGGGGGGGGGGGGGGGGTTAAGTTATTATGTTTCATTTATCGATGATTTTACTCATGCTTTTAGAGTGCATTTGGTTCAAGTTATCAGATATAACCTTAGTTATGTGATTATCAAGTAATCACATAACTAAGGTAATGGGGAATGAAACATAACCTGAAGTTGTTTGGTTCAATTTAGGTAATAAAATATAATCTTATTTGTTTGGAGGCAATAGTCTATGACATAATATAATATTTTACCGTATTACCCTTTTGTTAAATTTAAGTATAATAATATTATATGCTTATAAATTTAAAATAAAAGCTAAGATGATATTATATACATATTCGCATCCTTGGTCGTCAGCCGCGAATAATGGTCGGCCGTCGGTGGTGGTCGCTGGCCATCGTTGCCGGTCATCGACCGCGAATAATGGTCGTTGGCCGTCGTTGCTGGTCGCCTGCGACGGTCGACGGTCGCCGTCGACGGTCGCCGGTCGCCGACAACGGTCGTCGGCGCTGGTCGTCGGCCGTCGGCGGTGGTCGTCGGCCGTCGGCGGTGGTCGCCCGCCGTCGTTGCCGGTAGTTGCCCGCGAATAATGTCTATTTTGCTAAAGTAAATATTGGAGGATAATTTTGAAAAAATTAGTTTCATAACCTGGGAATCAAGAAAAACCTTACTTTCCTAAGGTTTTCCGATTCCAAGTTGCATGCCCCTTTTGCTCACGTGTCGGGCATCGATCATTACTTGGGAATCGCTGATTATCTAAACTAAACAAGATTTTTGTTGATAACCTTGGATGGATAACCAAGGTTATCATGGATAACCCCCAACCAAACACACCCTTAGATTTATCTTATGAAATACAAAACTAATTATCTTATCATTTTCAATTAGTTTAGAGCTCTTATGAAAACTAAACAATCTAATATAATAAAGTGCTTTCATTGTGATCTAGAGGGTGAATACATTTCAAATAATTTTTCACATTAACTTACTTTTGATGCTACTATTCATTAAACCTCGTGTACAGATACTCTTGAATAGAATGATATGGCTGAACGAAAACATAGACATCTTGTTGAAATAACCCGTTCATTTTTATTGATTTCCAGTGTTCCTAGTGTCTTTTGGGGGAAGCAATCCTTACCGCTATTTATGTGATTAATAGAATTCTAACTGTTGGGACTGGGTGCATGTTGACATAGATGCGGGTTCGTAATTTTAAAATTAATTACGTGCAGTGGAAGGTTTAGCAAAAATAATTTCTCTAAATCATTTAACTACACATCTAAGCATGCAATTTTATCTTGTGTAGACATGATCATATATTTGAAATTTTTGCAGAAACGTAAACTAATTTACATATTACCTCGCGTAACTCGAAGGAAGGGACGAGATCCAACCGTAAGCGTCCCTTGGAAGCTCCGCCTCTATTCGCGTCCACGCCGAGTATCTTCGGGATGACTTCGCAAAGCCACGAGTTTCGTGTTCTCGAGAACTACTAGATTCTCCGAGAGCGCGACGAGAAAAACCAAGAGAGAAGTCGGAAGACTAACCACAAAAGGATGGCCGGCTGGTGCTCCTTCTTGGGGTTGGTTGGCGCACGGCAAGAAGGGGAGAAGAGAAGGAGAGAAAGAGAGGGAGAGAGCCTATGCCTTCATCTCTATGATTCACACCCAAGCCTTGCCTTGGGTCCTTTATATAGTGGTCTCTCAACCATCAAGCCTCTCAAATATGGAATAACTTATTCCATCATGCCAAGTTTGATTTTATATCATGGTTAAAATCATATTTTAATTCATGATAAAAATCAATCAAGTCTCTTCTCTCTTATGGAATAAATTTCCTTATCATGAAAAATCAATCCATGATTGATTTTATAAAATAAACTAATCCATGGTTTATTTTAATTTCCATGAAAAATAAACCAAACCTTAGTTTATTATATAAAAAAATTTATATCATCCATAATTTGATAAAACAAACCACACTTGGTTTATTTTATAAATTGAACCAAAAACTTGGTTCTCTCCCTTTGTTGTGGCCGGCCAAGCAAAGAGGATGGAGACCCTCTTTGGCCTGCCCATCCAAGCCAAGCCCCAATGAATTAAACATATTTAATTCATCTATTAAGTCTTTAAAAGACTTATCCATTTTACGCTTCCGATGCGTCTCTGAAAAATTCAGATTCGACTTATCGTTTGGCTCAACCAAACTTAATCTCTCTTGATTGAAAAATCCAATTTTCAACTCATCTTAAATCCCTCGGATTACTCGTAGTGCGTGTGACTAATAGACTTTCGATTTATGTTGGCCGTCTATAATTAATCAATTAATTATAGAACGATCATGAGTGACACCTAGTAGTATATCATGATCCCCAATTAATCGAAAGATCAACGGCTGACCTCAGAAACAATTCTGAAACCCTTCAGCAGCTATAATGAATCGTGCCCCATTCCCTTCACCATCTTATACCCACTTGGTTC
The DNA here is from genome assembly GCA_024364735.1 of Boesenbergia rotunda. Classification (NCBI taxonomy): domain Eukaryota; kingdom Viridiplantae; phylum Streptophyta; class Magnoliopsida; order Zingiberales; family Zingiberaceae; genus Boesenbergia; species Boesenbergia rotunda. The sequence goes on from JAGFNQ010004346.1 coordinate 28,658, forward strand.
AGGACATGGTCTATGTGTGTCAGTCCCCACTAGGATGACTACGTCACACCTAGCCCAAGTAACATTTTCTCGTCCTACGGATTCTAATTACTCTCATGTATTTAAGAGATTCATACTCTGAACATGTAATGCTCTGGCCAGAGGCTTCGAGTAACAATCCGACGATAGGCCTCGGGTATACATCTCCTCGCAAGGAGTGGTGAATCCTTTGTAGGTTGTTCAAACATCTTCGGGCACTTCGGCTTATACCCAATCATGCTGGGTACACACCTCCTTGGAGATGCTTGCTTAAGATGTCAAAGTATAAGTCTCCATGACCAAGATGACTTGAACACCGCAAGTCAAAGGAACATCGCACTTAAGCTGCAGTAAGAACTTCACTAACATATTTATATGTAGACTACCATATGAAGTTTTACAGCCAGTCACTCCAATGAACTAGTTCCCTTAACTAGCATTCATGTTTATCTCCGGACATCTCAATGTCACCAGCTAGTGAGAATTAGCTGATTAGAGAATAACCCATGCTAGTCTCAACAGAATTGATAGTGTCCGTATTTATCAATTCATCGACTAGGGACAATTTCAATACTTCACAATTGCACATGTAGTGTGAATTCATCACAAATTCTCTCATGCTGTGAATTGTATTGCGGACATTCAGTAAATGAGTTTATGATCTCAATCAAATACACAAACTTGTATTCACAAATAGTGAATATTTATTTATTAAAATAAATAATTACAATCATAAGGCGATTGCCTTAGGACACTTCTCTCATATCACTAACAAACTCCCACTTGGCCTAATGTCAATCGCTATGGTACCCAATACCACAGGCTCTAACATGACCCTCAAACTTGCTTTAAGGCAAGGCCTTAGTTAAAGAATCTACTAAATTCCTTTCAGTGGGAATTTTCTCAATTTGTATAGCATTCCTACTTATAATCTCTCTGATCAGATGATAGCAGCGAAGCACATGTTTCGATCGCTGATGAGACCTTGGTTCCTTTGCTTGTGCAATAGCTCCATTGTTGTCGAAGAAAACTGGTATTGCTTCATCAATGGTTGGAACCACACCAAGTTCTGAGACAAACTTCTTGATCCAGACTGCTTCCTTTGCTGCTTCCGAAGCTACAATATATTCCGCTTCCGTGGTAGAATCCGCTACGGTGTCTTGCTTGGAACTCTTCCAACTTATTGCGCCTTCATTCAAAATAAATACGTATCCGGACTGAGATTTAGAGTCATCCTTATCTGTCTGGAAACTGGCATCTATATACCCATGTATTACCATATCACCTTCTCCATATATTAGGAACACATCCTTAGTGTTTCTTAAGTACTTGAGGATTGTCTTGATAGCTGCCCAATGATCCATTCCTGGATCAGACTGGTATCTGCTTCTGACGCTCAGAGCATACAATACATCGGGCCTAGTACATAACATAGCATACATGATAGATCATATCGCGGATGCATAAGGAAGCTTACTTATGCAAATCCTCTCGTCTTCTGTGCGCGGACACATAGACTTCGAAAGATTGATCCCATGCCTGATGGGAAGGTAACCTTTCTTGGATTCCGACATACTAAACCTTTCTAGCACTCGGTCTATATATGTAGACTGTGAAAGACCAAGCAATCGTTTTGATCTATCTCTATAGATTCTAATCCCAAGGATATAGGTTGCTTCTCCCAGGTCTTTCATGGAGAAAGTTTTGGACAACCAAATTTTAACTGACTGTAAGACTGATATATCGTTTCCTATAAGTAATATGTCATCGACATATAACACTAGGAATACAACTGCACTCCCACTAACCTTCTTGTACACACAAGGTTCGTCAGGATTTTGTGAGAAATCAAACTCTTTGATTGTTTCATCAAAACGGATGTTCCAGCTCCTGGATGCTTGCTTTAGTCCATATATAGATCGTCGAAGCTTGCATACTTTGGGTATATTAACCGATGTGAAACCTTCAGGTTGTATCATGTATACATCCTCAAGCAGGTTTCCATTAAGGAAAGCTATTTTCACATCCATTTGTCATATCTCATAATCATAATGAGCTGCTATGGCCAGGAGCATCCGAATGGATTTAAGCATAGCTACTGGCGAATAGGTTTCATCATAATCAATTCCTTGTTTTTGACGATATCCTTTTGCCACTAATTTAGCCTTAAAGGTAACAACATTACCTTCCATGTCGTTTTCTTCTTGAAAACCCACTTGCACCCTATGGGCTTAATCCCTTCAGGTGGGTTAACCAAGTCCTATACTTGATTTTCGTACATGGATTCCATTTCCGACTTCATGGCTTCAAGCCATTTATCCCTTTCAGAATTTTTCAGAACATCTTCATAACTGATAAGTTCGTCATCGTTAATGAGTAACACGTCGTTCGATTCACTTATGAGAAATCCGTATCTCTCTGGAATATTGCGTGTCCTATCAGACCTATAGAAGAAGTGGTGTTGTTTTAAGTTCAACTGATAGCTCATCATTATGAGTTATTAGTTGTGGGTCTAGACTAGGTATCTCTGTAATGTCTATTGAAGTTTCTTGAACTTCTTCAAGTTCAATGCTACTCCCACTGTTTTCTTGTAAAAGAAATTCTTTTTCTAGAAATACAGCATGCCTTAAAACAAACACCTTTTGTTCCAAGGGATGATAGAATTGGTAACCTTTCGTTTCCTTAGGATATCCAATAAATAGACATTTATCAGACTTAGCATCCAATTTGTCAAATACAGTCCGCTTTACATAAGCAAGACAACTCCATATCTTTACGTGAGATAAATGAGGTTTCTTACTATTCCACGTCTCATATAGAGTAGTAGAGACTACCTTGGTCGGGACTCTGTTTAGTAAGTAAACAGTTGTCTTAAGCGCATAGCCCCAAAAGGATTTTGGAAGAGTTGCATGATTCATCATAGATCTAACCATGTCCATCAAGGTTCAGTTACGCCTCTCAGATACACCATTATGCTGTGGTGTATATGACGGAGTCCATTGAGACAATATCCCATTGTCCCTAAGATAATCTTGAAACTCTTGACTTAAGTATTCACCACCACGATCGGATTGAAGTATCTTAATACTTTTGCCAAGCTGTTTATCTACTTCACTTCTAAACTCTTTGAATTTCTCAAAAGTTTCAGATTTGTGTTTCATTAAGAACACATATCCGAATCGTGAGTGATCATCGATAAAGGTAATGAAGTAGCTATAGTCTCCTTGTGCAAGAGTTGACATTGGTCCACATACATCAGTATGTATTAGACCAAACAATTCTCCCACTGGTTTACCTTTTCGGGAAAGGGTAATTTGGTCATCTTGCCTTTTAAGCATGATTCGCATGTATCAAATGAATCAGGTTCAAATGATTCTAAAATTCTACATCGGTGTAATTTGGTCATGCGTTTCTTGCTTACATGGCCAAGACAACAATGCCTTATATAGGAGTCTATTTGATTATCTATTCGAGCACGTTTGTTGCTAACTTCGATATTGAAAACGTCACCGGATAAATCTAACGTGTAGATACCATTGCATAAAGTTCCGGTCCCATAAAGAACACCATTTAAAGTTATATAACAGCAATTGTTACTAAAAGTTAAATGATAACCCTTTTCATTCAAGCATGAAATAGATACAATGTTCTTTATTAATGAAGGAACAAAATAACAATTATCCAATTCTAAGACAAGTCCAGTAGGGAGCTTTAGCAAATATGTTTCGATGGCAACAGCAGCAATCTTTGCTCCATTTCCAACTCGCAAATTCTCTTCTCCCTTGACGAGTCTTCTTCTATTCCTTAGCCCCTGTATGTCATTACATATATGTGAGCTACACCCAGTATCAAGTACCCAGGTGTCCGAGGAAATAGAGTGACATTCAATAACGAAGATACCTGAAGAGGATGGGGCATCGGATGCCTTCTTCTTCAGGGACTCAAGATAAACCTTGCAGTTTCTTCGCCAGTGGCCCTCCTTGCTGCAGTGATGACAAGTGCCTTTTGGTGCCTTTTCAATCTTTTTGGCCTTTTTCTTCCTTCCCTTATTTTGTTCTTTGGGCTTCCTCTTAGAGCCTTTCTTTGAGGAAGCAACTAACCATACCGTCTTCTGATCCTGCTTTACTGAAGGCTCTACAGTCTTCAGCAAGTTAAGCAACTTAGGAATGGTAGTCTCTAGTTTGTTCATCCGATAGTTCATCACAAACTGTGAGTAACTCTTGGGCAAACAATGCAGAATTAAGTCAATACTTAGTTCGTGATCCATTGTAAATCCGAGTGTGCCTAGTCGCTCAATGTACCCCAACATCTTCAACACAAACTGTGAAACAGAAGTGCCTTCCTGCATCTTAGAGGTGAAGAGGAGTCTGGAGACCTCAAACCTTTCGGATCTCGCCTGCTCGTCAAACAGCTCATGAAGATGGAAGACGATGGTATGAGCATCCATATGCTCATGCTGCTTTTGTAGCTCAGGTACCATAGCGGCCAGTATGATGCAACTCGCAAGTTCAGAATCGGCCACATGTTTCTGATAGGCCACTAACTGGTCTGGAGTTGCATTTTCAGGAGGATAGTTGGGAAGTTGTTCTTCAATGACATAAGCAAGTTTTTCTGCCTTGAGGACTATCCTCAGGTTTCGAAGCCAGTCCATGAAGTTTGGCCCAGACAACTTATTGGTGTCCAAAATAGAACGTAAATTCAGAGAAGACATGATCAGGTGATTATCCTAGAAATACAAATTGAGGTTATGTGATGAGAATGATAAAGAATGCATCAATATACATTAATTAAATCCTATTTATTTTTCGAATTGAATAACCCCTTTTATCAATTCGGGAGATCATAGGAACATCTCCAAATAGGTTGATATCCAACCATAGATAAGAACAACTATGGCTAGAGTCCATCAAGTTATTCTTAGCTATGAAGGTAGGTAATTATACCGATTACATATTATACATATGTAACTATTACATTATGCTATCAACTAATTGAATGTTTGCATAAATCATTGGGTTGTTAACTCATTAACAAGTATGCAACAATATACATAGCACCCAACTGCACCTCTCTTTACATCGACCTTGGCTGTGGCACAACAAATCGATGCTCCAAGCTTAAGGCTGACCCATTAATCAAGAAATAGTTTTAATATGGTTGGAGCTCATTCAACCGTTTAGTCAGGCTTGGATGTGTCCAACAACCAAAAATAAGGATTGACCTCTGACTCCAACTATATTAATCATAAACTAATTCCATGGTTTGAACATGTTGAGGTTCAAGCCGGGCATGGATGTGTCCATCAACCCAAACGAGAAACAAAACTCCGGTTCTAACCATATTAATGAAAGGTGTTGGCCTTAATATTTTGTAAGGGGTTTTGGGTCTCATCATTTTCTATTATGCACATTCATGACATATAATTATGTCATGTTCTAACGATTTCCTTAATAAAGTATGTATGTGACTTAATATATCAAGTCTCATTAATTGAATTAGGAACCGGATTTTCTTATTCTAATTTCATACTTTATTCAAAGAATTGTTTTGGGAAATAATTTCCTGAATTATCATAATCAATTTCGGAAATAATATGTTTAAGACTTTGATTTCTCTAAATCAAATCTTATTAAATTAAGAGACAGATTCTCTTAATTCAACCACATATTATTTTCATGAAAATCTTATTTAAGGAAATATACTCTATAGGAAACAATTTTCCTAATTAATTTTGGAGACAATAATATGTAAGAGCATCACCTCATAAATCAAATAAGGAAATTATCGTTTGAGAATCACCTCAAAAATTTTTAAGATTTGATCACATATTTTATTTATGGAAAATTAATATCAATAACTTAATTTGGATGGCTCCCCGAGGCTCAATCCAAATTGAACATTTGACAATTTAAATTCAATTTAGGAAATTTAATTATAACAACTAACTTTAAATTGGACGGCTCCCCGAGGCTCAATCCAAAATAAAGAATTTTGTAAATAATTTAATTTCCAATTATAAATTTAAATGACAATTAATATTCTCATAATTTGTCTAGACTTTCTTGAAAGAAAGTGCCCAACATTACGAGCTTTTCATAAATGGAAAGTTTCCAAAAATAAAAGGTTTTCAGAATAATTGTAAGTTTCTGGTACAAAGAAAACTTACATTTTTCCAAAATTGGAAAATTTCCGAAATAGGAAATTTCCAAAATTGGAAAGTTTCCAAAATGGAAAGTTTTCACAATTATCATAAAATTTCAGAAACAGAGATGTTTCAAAAGTTTGCGAAATTTCATGAGGATTTCCAAACTTTGAAATTCCTAAATTCAAAATTTACCATAATTGGAAAGTTTCCATAATTGAAAATTTTCCAAAATTGAGATCATGATAAAGCTTTCCGCAAAACAATTATATGATTATGTCGAACACAAACCTTGGCTCTGATCCCACTGTTGGGACCGGGTGCATGTTGACATGGATGCGAGTTCGTAATTTTAAAATTAATTACGTACAGCGGAAGGTTTAGCATAAATAATTTCTCTAATCATTTAACTACACATCTAAGCATGCAATTTTATCTTGTGTAGACATGATCATATATTTGAAATTTTTGCAGAAACGTAAACTAATTTACATATTACCTCACGTAACTCGAAGGAAGGGACGAGATCCAACCGTAAGCGTCCCTTGGAAGCTCCGCCTCTATTCACGTCCACGCCGAGTATCTTCGGGATGACTTCGCAAAGCCACGTGTTTCATGTTCTCGAGAACTACTAGATTCTCCGAGAACGCGACGAGAAAACCCAAGAGAGAAGTCGGAAGACTAACCACAAAAGGATGCCCGGCTGGTGCTTCTTCTTGGGGCTGGTTGGCGCACGGCAAGAAGGGGAGAAGAGAAGGAGAGAAAGAGAGGGAGAGAGCCTATGCCTTCATCTCTATGATTTTCACCCAAGCCTTGCCTTGGGTCCTTTATATAGTGGCCTCTCAACTATCAAGCCTCTCAAATATGGAATAACTTATTCCATCATGCCAAGTTTGATTTTATATCATGGTTAAAATCATATTTTAATTCATGATAAAAATCAATCAAGTCTCTTCTCTCTTATGGAATAAATTTCCTTATCATGGTAAATCAATCCATGATTAATTTTATAAAATAAACCAATCCATGGATCATTTTAATTTCTATGAAAAATATACCAAACCTTGGTTTATTATATAAAAAAATTTATATCATCCATAATTTTATAAAACAAACCACACTTGGTTTATTTTATAAATTGAACCAAAAACTTGGTTCTCTCCCTTTGTTGTGGCCGGCCAAGCAAAGAGGATGGAGGCCCTCTTTGGCCGGCCCATCTAAGCCAAGCCCCAATGAATTAAACTTATTTAATTCATCTATTAAGTTTTCAAAAGACTTAGCCATTTTACGCTTCCGATGCGTCTCTGAAAAATTCAGATTCGACTTATCGTTTGGCTCAACCAAACTTAATCTCTCTTGATTGGAAAATCCAATTTTCAACTCGTTTTAAATCCTTCGGATTACTCGTAGTGCGTGTGACTAAATAGGCTTTTGATGTATGTTGGTCGTCTATAATTAATCAATTAATTATAGAACGATCATGAGTGTCACCTAGTAGTACATCATGATCCTCAATCAATCGAAAGATCAACGGTTGACCTTAGAAACAATTCTGAAACCCTTCAGCAGCTATAATGAATCGTGCCCCATTCCCTTCACCATCTTATACCCACTTGGTTCAGGACATGGTCTATGTGTGTCAGTCCCCACTAGGCTGACTACGTCACACCTAGCCCAAGTAACGTTTTCTCGTCCTACGGATTCTAATTACTCTCATGTATTTAAGAGATTCATACTCTGAACATGTCATGCTCTGGTCAGAGGCTTCGAGTAACAATCCGGCGATAGGCCTCGGGTATACATCTCCTCGCATGGAGTGGTGAATTCTTTATAGGTTGTTCAAACATCTTCGGGTACTTCGGCTTATACCCAATCATCCTGGGTCCACACCTCCTTGGAGATGCTTGCTTAAGATGTCAAAGTATAAGTCTCCATGACCAAGATGACTTGAACACCGCAAGTCAAAGGAACATCGCACTTAAGCTGTAGTAAGAACTTCACTAACATATCTATATGTAGACTACCATATGAAGTTTTACAGCCAGTCACTCCAATGAACTAGTTCCCTTAACTAGCATTCATGTTTATCTCCGGACATCTCAATGTCACCAGCTAGTGAGAATCAGCTGATTAGAGAATAACCCATGCTAGTCTCAACAGAATTGATAGTGTCCGTATTTATCAATTCATCGACTAGGGACAATTTCAATACTTCACAATTGCACATGTAGAGATAATCACTAGTTGTGAATTCATCACAAATTCTCTCATGCTGTGAATTGTATTGCGGACATTCAGTAAATGAGTTTATGATCTCAATCAAATACACAAACATGTATATTCAAATAGTGAATATTCATTTATTAAAATAAATGATTACAATCATAAGGCGATTGCCTTAGGACACTTCTCTCATATTACTAACACTAATGTCACACAATTCTAGTTTGCCACCTTTTGAAAAATTGTATGGCCACTCCTGCATATTCCTCTCTGTGTGTTTTTGGTTGTACTTGCTTTGTTCTTTATCCACATGCCGAGTGTAATAAATTAGTCTCTCGGTCTACTCTGTGTGTTTTTTTGGATTATAGTATTGGTCAAAATGGATATTGTTGTTTTGATCCTGTTACTCAAAAATTGTATGTCTTTCATTATATTATGTTTCTCAAGCATATTTCATTTTTTCTATTCCGGCTAGTTCACATAATATGACAAAGTCATATCTATTTTGCATTGATCCTTTTAATACCGACACTGAGGAAGCTCCACCCACAACCCATACTGGTAGCTCAACCGAATCTAGCACTTTGGTTCTTGAGATATCTACTCCATGTGCTCCTCCTTTTGCCACTACTCAATTATCTCCTGAGAATGCGGATGATCATTTTCTCAATTATAGTCAGTCCACTAGTGTTAGTATGTCCACTAAATTATCAGATTTTGCTTACACTTGTTATTCTCGTTCTTTTGCTTTATTTGTTACATTTATTCATTGTCTTTCTAAGCATGTATCGTATAGAGAAACTGATCATAATCCACTTTGGCAGAAGGCTATGACTGAAGAACTAACTGTGCTACATCAGACTCATACATGAGATTTGGCATCGTTGCCACTAGGAAAATACACTATTGCTTCTCGTTAGGTATATAAAATCAAAATTAAATCTAATAGATCTATCGAAAGAAACAAAGCTCGTTTTGTTGCTAAAGGATATTCTTAGGAGTTTGGTATGGATTATGAGGAAACATTTGCCCTTGTTGCAAAAATGACTACTCTTTGTACTCTGATTGCTATTGCTTCTGTTTGTCGATGGAGAATATCTCAGATGGATGTAAAGAATGCATTTCTAAATGATGATTTTCGTAAAGACGTTTGCATGACACCTCCTCCTGGCGCTTCACACAAACCTAGTGAAGTTTATAGTCTTCATAAAGCGCTTTATAGTCTCAAACAAGCACCTCACGCTTGATTTGAGAAGTTTTCTATAGTGATTGTTTCGCTTGGTTTTCATCCTAGTAATCATGATTCAGTATTGTTTGTCAAATGTACGAGTGCAAATCATATCCTTTTATTATTATATATTGACGACATGATTATTATTGATGATGATTTTGATGGAATTACTTCCTTGAAGTCTGAGTTGGCTCGTTGTTTTGCTATGAAAGACTTGAGTATGCTATGTTACTTTCTGGGCATTGAGGTTGCATATTCTTCAAAAGGTTATCTTTTGTCTCAATCAAAATGTATATTTGATATGTTTGATCGTGTACGTTTTACTGATAATAGAATTGTTGATACTCCTATTGAAACTAATGTTTGGTATTCTCCATCTAATGACTCACCTTTATCGGATCCTAATTTATACCGAACTATTGTTGGGTGCTTGGTTTATCTCACCGTAACTCGTCTATATATTGCGCATTGATGTGATTAGTCAGTTTGTCATTGCACCAACTATAATTCATTGGGATGTCGTTCTTCGTATACTCATGTATCTTTAGGGTACTTAATTTCAAAGTTTTTATATCCTTCTACTTCATCTTTGGAGCTGCATGCATACTCTGATGGTGATTGAGCTGGTGATCCTACAGATCACAAATTTACCATGGTTTTCTATTCCACAGGAGCCGAGTACCTTGCCATGACCTCAACTACTTGTGAGATAGTTTGGTTGAGTTGGTTGCTTGTGGATATGAGTATCTCTCTTTATCAACCTACTCCATTATATTGTGATAATCAAAGGGCTATTCAAATTGTGTGAAAGTCAATTTTTCATGAGAGAACGAAGCATATTGAAATTGATTATTATCTTACTCGTCATCATCTACAGCTTGACACTATCACGCTGCTTTTTGTTCATTACCGTTGCAAATAATTGATATGTTTACCAAGGCTTATTTCGCTTCACGCTTCAATTTTTTGTTTGACAAACTCTCAATGCTTCTAGTTGTAGCATTATGAGTTTGAGAGGAGATATTAAATTATCTATATTTATTAGCTTTTATCATATTTTAGTCTTTTCCGGTTTTCGGGGGTGTTTGATTTGGGATAATAGCGAATAGGGAATGAGAATCGATAGTAATCATTCCCATTGATACTGTTTGGTATGTATCAATGGGAATGAAAATAAGGAAATCATTTTCCCATTTTTATTCCCTACTCTTTCCTCGTCAATCAAACTTCTCAATCATTCTTTCATTTTCATATATCCAAAATACTTTTTTTATTTTTTATTTTAAAATTTCTCTCTCTACATATTTTATATTGCTTTCTCTCTCTACATATTTATCTCTTTTTTATCTCTATATTTTTATATTACTTTCTCTCTCTACATTTCTTATCATAATTTATTTATCTTTATTTTTTCACTTTCACTGTATATTTTCTATATTACTTTCTTTCTTTATATTTTCTATATTACTTTCTCTCTCTACCTCTCTTATTGTAATTTATCTATCTTTATTTTTTTTACTTCCTCTCTATATTTTCTATATCACTTTCTCTATTTATATTTTCTATATCACTTTCTCTCGCTATCTCTCTCATCTCATTTTCTCTTTTTATATTTTTAATAGCACGGAATCTCACACAATTCAAATAACATGTTTAGTAATAATATATATATGTCAATTTTTATTATTAAATGTAAAATTAAAATGAAAAGTAATTTTATTTCATTATGGATTCATGTCAATATAAGATATAGTATTATTTTTTATAATATATGATATTAATGGTAATCATAAGTTTCATAAGGGTTGTGGATGTGGATGCGATTTAAAGTTTACTTTGCTTTAATAGGGGTGTGCCAGGCCTGTGCTATAGTACAACACATAGGCGACACATGAAAACCCTAGTAGTAAGCTACTGTGATGGGTCATCTCCCATATAAAAATTAATTTAATATCAAACTGGACCAATGACCCACATATCAGATATTAAATTGATAAGAACAGATACTGTGATGGGTCATCCCTCATATAAAAATTAATTTAATATCAAAGTGGACCAATGACCCACATATCAGATATTAAATTGATAAGAACAGATACTACACTTGATTTTAGCCAAAAAATCAAGAAAGGTATGAGTTGCTTTATCGTTTTTTGTCTATTTTTATAATTGCTCTGTGTGTAATTCACCTTGATAACTTTAGATGTGAGACTATCATTTTTCTTACATAAAAATTATTTTTGAATTATCTTTTTTGAATTTGATAAATTATTTTTAAAATTTTTAATTTTGGATTAAGATCTGAATTTTTCTTTTTAGGATTTGTAATTATATATTTTCTTTCGAATTTGTCTTTTTAATTATAAATTTTTTATTTATAAAATTTATATTCAGTTTAGGCGGGAATCCTAAGCTTCCTGTGAATGTCATATCTGCATGCAAAACTGTGTTTTATAGATATTAATAGATTTATCTTTATTTTTTTTACTTTCTTTCTATATTTTCTATATTATTTTCTCTCTTTACTTTTCTATATCACTTTTTTTCTCTATCTCTTTAATCTCATTTTCTCTATCTATATTTTTTTTAATGAGTCTCCTTTTATTTGTTATCACATCTTTCCTCTCTAGTTATCTTTTCTTACTTTCTCTCTCTACTTTAATTTTCATTTTCTCTATCATATATTTTCTTTTATTTTTTTCTTCTAGTGTATTTTTCTACCTGCCTCCTCATAATTTCTCTCTCTATATATTTTTACTTTATCTTTCAACTCATTTTTTTTCTCTTTCTCTATTTTGTAATAATTCTATTATTTTACGTAACTTAGATATTTTTAAGGATTTCTATTACTATAGTTCAACTGAACTAAGCATCATCAATAACAATAATTTCTAATCCAGTAATTGAACCAAACACTATCAATGTAATCATGATTCTATTACCATTGACCTCTCAATAAATCTTGTTACCATTCCGATTAACAAATTAACCAAACGCCTTCATAGTTTTAGGATTTATAATTTCTTAACCTAGTTATATAAGAGTATTATTTTAAATACTTTTGAAAAAAAAGTAAATCCATTACATTAACAACCTCTAGAGTCGATTCTACGGATATAGAGGGAGATTCATACAAATACACAGATAACAAATACATAGTAAAGCCAAAAATATAGACCATTATCTTCTGAAGATCGATCCCTAATTATTATATGTGAAATATCATACCCCTATCATTTATGCCAGGTCCTGAGAACAATTTAAATACTTTGATATATATCATGAGGATTATTTTTTAGTTTTTCGCAATTTCTACCGGGGACAATACGGCACGGTGAAAAGTGATTCTTCATCCAGGTATCTCTCATCAAAAATGATAGATAACGTGAATTTTCAACGTGAATGATGTGACACTTCAATTGCAGCGATCCTGGATGGTTCACCGTGCCCATAGGTTATAGTTTTGTTCGGGGCGACGGTCAGAGGCCGTCGTCGATGCCCAAATGATAATCGAACGTGTATAAAAAAATATCACGTTATTCATATTAAATTCACGCTATAATTTCACATCTCTCACCGCCGGACCCCGCAGGTTTAAATGGGACTTTGATTTGAGTTCGAACCACTAAATGAAGCCGGTTCATTTATAAAACCCTAATTCCAATGGATTCAATTGCACAGGTTTGGAGCCGCCAGCCGCCGTCTCCTTCCGTTCCCCGGCCCGCGATCTCTCCCTCCCACTCTCGTTATATCCTCTCTCGCCTCACATCTCCTCCATCGCCCTTTCTCTTTGCCGGCTCTCCACCACTGCCCGTTCGTGTTCCTCGGCGATGCATAGTCTCATGCTGGCTAGGGTTTTTGTCTTTTAGGCGCTGCTGTGTTAGTGATCCAACCGCTAAGGATTTAATCGTTGATTCGTGTGCAGATGGTAGATCTGTTCCTTTTGTGCCTTTCATTTTGGTGATTATTTGATCATTTTTCTTGTTTGTTAGACTTGATCAGTCAATGGATTTCTCCTAGTCTTTCTCCATGACAATCAAAGGGGCATTTTTTTTTGTTATTTTGCGACTGGAGGAAAATGATGCATGTGACGATCCTACTAAATGCTTCTTCTACGCATCACTTCTCTTGGTTTATGCTTCGGCTTCCTCATTGCCTCAATTTCAGCGGTTTATTCAGGTTCGATTAATCAATTTCTCCTGTGTTCTTTAATTTTTTTTCATCAACAATTTATTTTAGCAATTGTGAGATATTTTTGCTAATTTTATAGGCTGTCTCTGAAGAGACATTTATTCTTTATTTAGCTCGGATTTCTGAGTCTACATAACCTGTCTACCTATTATAAAAAAAAGTGATATCTTTTTGCTGCATTGTACCAAGATCAGGGTTTGTTTATTGCTTCCTTGGTCTTGAAATTGCCGGAGTCGGCTGTAGCAACAGCAATGTAAGGGAAGAAAACTGGTCGATTTGCCATCACACTTTTGGTTGACATCTCGCTTACCTAACTTCTCATATCACTTATTCGCTAATTTTCTAGTAAAAGCAATCTATATTTCTTTGTTTTTTTGTGAATATATATGAAAGGGAAAATAGGAAAATAGTAAATGTGTCATCCATTGTTGGAGGCCTTTTTGTGTGTTTCCTCGACTTCTGATAACGAAATTCTCTATTATTTCACTTTCTGTCAACTACTGTTTGTTTTAGCAATTGCTAGCTATTTCTGCTACTGCTACATTTGTACCAAGATTATATTTCATTTATTGTTGTCCTGGTCTTTAAATTGTCGGAGTTTGGCTGTAGCAATAACAATCAATGGGAAGAAAGCTGTTAAAATCGCCATGAAATTTTCCATTGTTCTTTTGCTTATCAAACTTAACATATCATTGTTATGTTTTAGCAATTGTGAGATCTTTTTGCTACATTGTACCGAGATCAAGCTTTGTCTATTCCTTCCTTGGTCTTGAAATTGCCGGAGTCGGCTGTAGCAACAGCGATGTAAGGGAAGAAAACTGGTCGATTTGTCATCACATTTTCAGTTGACATTTCGCTTACCTAACTTCCCATATCATTTATTTGCTAATTTTCTAGGAAAAGTAATCAATTTTTTTTTTTGTGAATATATGAAAGGGAAAATAGGAAAATAGTAAATGTGTCGCCCATGTTGGAAGACTTTCTGAGTGTTTCCTCAACTTCTAATAACGAATTTCTCTTTTTATTTCACTTTTTGTCAACTACAGTTTGTTTTAGTAATTGTTAGCTATTTCTGTACATGTGTACCAAGATTATATTTCATTTGTTGCTTTCCTGGTCTTCAAATTGTTGTGGGGCTGTAGCAGTAACAATCAATGGGAAGAAAGCTGGTCAAATTGCCATGAATTTTTTCCTTGGTCTTTTGCTTATCGAAGTTATCATATCATTGTTAAGTTTGAGATCTTTTTGCTACATTGTACCGAGATCAAGGTTTCTTTATTGCTTCCTTGGACTTGAAATTGCCGGAGTCGGCTGTAGCAACAGCGACGTAAGGGAAGAAAACTGGTCGATTTGCCATCACATTTTCGGTTGACATTTCGCTTACCTAACTTCCCACATCATTTATTTGCTAATTTTCTAGGAAAAGCAATCAAATTTTCTGTGTTTTTTTTGTGAATATATGAAAGCGAAAATAGGAAAATGGAAAATCTGTAAGCCTTTGTTGGAGGCCTTTCTGGGTGTTTCCTCAACGTCTAATAACGAATTTCTCTATTATTTAACTTTTGTCTACTACAGTTTGCTTAGCAATTGTTAGCTATTTCTGCTACATTTGTACCAAGATTATATTTCATTTGTTGCTTTCCTGGTCTTCAAATTGTCATTGGGCTGCATCAATAACAATCAATTTTGCATTGGCCCTTTTTTTTTGCTGATCAAAGTTACCATATCATTGTTATGTTTTAGCAATTGTGAGATCTTTCTGCTACATTGTACCGAGATCAAGGTTTGTTTATTGCTTCCTCGGTCTTGAAATTGCCTAAGTCGGCTGTAGCAACAACAATGTAAGGGAAGAAAACTGGTCGATTCGCTATCACATTTTCGGTTGGCATATCGCTTACCAATCTTCCCATATCATTTTATTTATAATTCACTATTAAAAGTAATCCATTTTTCTTTGTTTTTTAACTTCAAATAACGAATTTCGATATTATTTCACATTTTGTCAACTACTGTTTGTTTTAGCAATTGTTAGTTATTCCTGCTACATTGTACCAGGATTATATTACATTGTTAAGTTTGGTGATTTTTTTGTGGTAATTATTTTTTGTGTATTACTTTGTGATTAATGAGAAGGTAAGAAGAGGACGATGGTGCAAGCAATAGCCATTGTTAGAGGTCCTTCTTGTATATGAAGAGTTATTAAACTCGGTTATTCTCCAAGCAAGCTGTTTTGATTTCTACAGCTTGCGCGTTGCTATGCCTACATGGTTTGTTTTCAATTATTTTGCTTTTTTTTTGAACGGCTTTGTTCTTATTGGATTTACAAAATTTTAAGGTTCCGTTTGATTTGAGTAATTTTTTTTTTAGAAAATTATATTTTTTATTTTTGAAAAATGATGTTGAGATATTTTATAATTTTTTAGAAATTGATATTTTTTTAAATAAATATGGAAAATATAAAATCAAATATTATTTTTTAAAAAAAATCATTTTTTTTGAAAATTAAAAATAAAAAAAAGACAAATCGATCGTAGTTTTAAGGATTTTGCTAAACACTCTTCCGATCATCATTTCTGGGGTTTATTCTAGTTGTGTTCTTTATTAGGGTTATCTCATTGCTACCGTTTTGGAAAAAATCAGCGGTAAATTGTCATAAATTTCTCAATAGTCCTTTGATATTTGCATTCTTTTCATACACAAGTTTTTCTTTGTTTTGACTCCTTGATAGATTTGAGTATAAAAAGATAAAAATTAAGTATACATCAGTGAAAATTGAATATAAAAAAGTGAAAATTGAGTACAGGGTTATTGATGTGATGGATGTAATCTGTCATACATAATTTTTTAATTTTTATACTCAATTTTTTTTAAATAATATTCATCAAATATCACATCAAGATTGCATGTAAAGAAAAGTTTATGTAGGGATTGCATGTAAAGTTAACTTAGTAAGTGGGGAGTTTAGAAAAATTTACTCAAAAATCAATTTTGTTTGTGTAGTTTGCTGCTTTATATATGGGGAGGGAGGACATATCAGCACATTCCCTGATCCTACTCATGGGCCTTTCTAGAGAGAATAGCTGAATCTCACAAGGTTTGTTGTTGGTGCTATTGCATTTGCTAGATGTCATTGTGGTTCCTTTTTCTTGCGGAAACTCATTTTTGAATCATTAGGTTTCCTCTAATTATAAAACTTCATTAATGTAGATATTTATATTTTGGTTTGCTGCACGTAGACATGCCCCCTAGTCACCTAGTGCAAATATATATTCTTATTAAAGAAGAAAAATAAAAAAATTTATAAAAATTATAAAGTCATTTTTGGAGAAGATTTAATTATTTAATATAGATTAGTAATATTCAATATATGTTTTAATTACAGTATTAATAAAAGAAAAATAATTCTTAAAATTAAATGGTATAAATTAAAGGATGGAAATAAAATTTGTTTAAGGAGTTTAAGAATTAGGTAAAATATATTGTGACTATAATATGATAAGAATAAGATGACATCAAAGTTAAAAATAGTAGTTAAGAGAGTATTTGGTGAGTTGGGGCAAGCATTAAGGAATTTTGATGATGGAAAGAAAAAAGTATTGTAGAAAGTGAGGAAGAAATAATTGCAAATTGTCTTTAAATCCTCAATTGTATTTTAAACTTTATCCTCAATCTCTATGTCAGAAAAATTTCATTTCTACTCCTTACATATAAACTTTCATTTGCTTCAGCTCCTCGATAAACATTGCTTTACCTAATTGTCCTTATTATTTTTAGTTTAAGTCCATAATAAGATATCATCCCTCTTAAATTCAATATTATATAATTAAAATATAGTATATTTTTTATAAAATTAAATATCACACTTTTTATACGTATAAAATTTTAAAAAATATAATTCTTTCTTAATTTAGTATATTTTAATTAGAATTTAGTATATATTCTATCAAATTAAGCATAATTTTTTTTTCCACTGGACCAATTAATTAGGAGTTCATATCTAATTGACTTTATTATTTTTAGGTAAAGAAAGACAAAATGAACTATAATTTTTCCTAAATTCAGTATCATATAATTAAAATTTAGTATATTTTCTATCAAATTAAGTATCACATTTTTTATACGTGTAAAAAGTCTAAAAATAAATATAATTATTCCTAAATTCAGGATACATCGATTAGAATTTAGTACTTGTTCTATTAAATTGAGTAAAATTTTTTTTTTAGCGGACTAATTGATTAGGAGTTCATATCAATTGATTAGCTTAGGATGAATTGATTAGGTCATACTCTATTTAATATAAAATATTCTAAGTTTTAGTTAAATGATACTGAATTTAGAAAGAATTATACTTGATTTCAGAATTTTTGTACTTAAAAAAATTGAGGGATAATTCGGTAAATTTGTATTTGAAATATATGAAACATTGCATGTATGGAGTGGAAATAAATTTTTTCTAATGCAGGACTAGGGAGAAAGTTGAGTTTCCATGCAGAAAATTTAGGATATTTTTTTTCAAAAAATAAATATCTTATAATAAATTATATCTTAAAATAAATATCTTATAATGAATTATATATTCGATTTTTTTTTAAAAAATATTATATAAGTCAAGAAATAAACTAAAAAAATAACGAATGAAGCAAAATTATTTTGAATGATTATATTGAAACGTAAATAAAAAGGAAAAGAAAAATATGTATAAAAAAGTTAATGTGAGAGAGAAAAAAAAAATCTTAGTTAAATATAATATATTAAAGATGAATACAATAGAGTATTAGTAAATGATAGAAAACTAAAAAATTAGTGGAAGATATATTTTCATCCATTTTTTAATAAAAATTTAGGTGATAAACTTAATTTAGGCAATTTAAGAAGGTCTCATAAGTATAGAAATTTAAATTTTATCATAGAATTTAAATTTTAGAAGTAGAAATTTTTAAAAAAAAATACAAAATGAAAAAAATCGTGAGACCAGATAATATATCCTAATAGAATTAAGGAAATTACTTAGGAAATAATGTATTAAATGATTTATAAAATTATTTAATAGGATATTGAAAATGAAAAAAATATTTAATTAATGAAGGTTATGTACTCTAATTATCTTATATAAGAAACAATGAGACGTATAAAATTGGGCAAACTATAAGGTATTAAATTAATAAGTTATATCATACAATTTTGGAAAAAAAATTAATAGGAAAATGATTAGGGAAGAATATTACGGTGGTTGAAATTAATTTGGGCTTATATCTGAATGGTTGATAATAGAAGTTATATATTTTTCCATATAATTAATTGAAAAGTATCCGGAGCAAAATCAAAATCCACATATGATATTCATTAATTTAGAAAACGCTTAGGATAGACTCGCAATAAAAATTATATAAAAAATTTTAAAAAAGAAAGGTATTAACGACAATAGAAGCTATACATTTTTTCATATAATTAATTGAAAAGTATTGGGAGCAAAATTAAAATCCACATATGATATTCATTAACTTAGAAAACGCTTAGAATAGACTCCCAATAAAAATTATATAAAAAATTTTAAAAAAGAAAGGTATTAATGTAATCTATTCTAAAAAAGGGAGTGAAAACTTAAAGCTAATTAATAGAAATATTTTCAATGAGAATAGAGTCACATCAATTATTAGTTTTAAGTTCTATCTTTTTACATTAATCATAAATGAATTCATTAGACATATTTAAGATACAGTACTATGGTGTATGTTGTTTAAAAATGATATTATTTTGATAGATAAAACATGTGAATGAGTAGCTGAAAAATTAGAATGTTAACTATTTAGTTTAGCAATATTAATCGTAATGAGGTAAAATTTAAAATAAGAGATAACGAGTTATCTAGAAATGAGAGTTTTAACTATTTAGGATTATTTTTACAATATGATGGAGGGAATAAGATAGATATTTTATGTTAAATATAAACATAATAGTTGAAATGGAGGTCAATCGGGTGTTTTATGTGATTGCAAAGTTCTCTTAAAACTTAAAAGGAAGTTTTATAAAATGTCAGTTAGACTTATATGATGTTAAATGTTGGATTATTACTCAAGCATATGAATAGAAGATGAAAATTATAGAAATAAGAATGTTAAGATGGATTTGTGAACACCCGAGGATGAATAGAATAAGGAATGAGAACATTAGAGAGAAATGCGGAGTTACATCTATTGATGAAAAATTTTGAGAAACATTTAAGATGATATTAATACGTATTTAAATGATCAATAAATCTGATAGGTAGAGATATGAAATTATGACAAATATGCAATCAAATGAGAGAGAGAAATATTAAAAAAAGATAATAATTAAATAAGATAATTTTTTTTTAAATATAGATGTTGATAATTTTTGAGACAAAGTTTAATGACGTAAAAGGATCCATATAACTGATCTCACATATTGGGATAATGTTTGGTTGTTATTTTTAAGATTGTAAACAAGGCGAGATGAGCTAGACTTTGGGTGTTTAAGCTTGTTTGATAATGTAACTTAGTCAAGTCTAAAATGAACCAAGCTTTTGAAGTAATTGTTCAAGCTCGACTTAGTTAATTTTTAATGAGCTTGGCTTGAACTTGTTTGTGTAGATGTTATTGAGTTTTAAATTCAAACTTAACTTTAACTTGAATTTGATTCTTTTAGATGTTATCAAACTTTCAATTTATACTTATTTGATTATTTGAAATTTTTATTTGTTTGATTGATTATTGAGTTTGATAATTCAAACTTATATGTTTATTCTAAAAGTCTTTTTTTTAGTATGTTGATAAAATTTTTATTAATAAATATAATTTATGAATATTGTTTATGAATATTATTCATGAAACTTAATAAGTCGAATAGATATGTATTTACACTTATTTATTTAGTTTAATGAATTATTCAAATTTATTTATTTAATTGGTTTGATGTGTTTTGAATTAATATATATAAGTTTTTACTAAGTTGAATATTATGTTGGTTATACCATCTTAGTTGATTTAGTTAAATTGTTTGATAAAATCTTGATCAGATCAATTTTGTTTCAATATCCTTTATGCACTAATGCAGAAACTTTATTATGTGTTTACCAAATTAATATATAATCTTTAGGATTAGCTTACCCTAAAGATTACAAAATCATCTATTGCGTGAGCATTTTGAGAATCACCTATTATTTATTTATTTATTATTATTATTGTTTTGATAACTCAGGTATACTTTGGAATTGATCGGTGGAACTTTGTTATAGATCAATATTTAAAGGTCATTTAGATTTTTGAATTGACAAAAAAAAATACATATTACCTTTATTTTTTTTATAAAAAGCACACATTATTATTATTTTTTTTCTATTTTATCTTTTCGATAAAATTAATTTTTTCTCATTTTTTTCTCATTCCTCTTTTCTCTTTCTTTTTTTTTTTTAATTTCCATATATGCATAAAGTGAGCCTCACAAGGTTTACAATTTAGTTAAGCATCTTAGTTAAGAGAAGAACCATGAGTCTGATGTGTATCATATTTGTTTCACATTAAACTTGATATGTATGCACATCACGTCCAACGTGGGTATGATATGGTACATATCAGGGCTAACGTGACCCTGATATGCACTCATATCAGGTTCACGTTGGCTGATTTTTTCAATAATCTTTTAACAGTTCAAGAAAAGTCGAAATTAATAATTGACGATATCATTGGACTCCTTAAAACCTCATATATCGACGGACCCTGAAATGATTATAATATGAGATCTCTAAATTGATCAGTGAGACTTGATCGAAATTCATTGATGGATCTATACAAGTCTGATTGAATCCATGTATGTCTCTTGTGGATTTATGGGATTACAGGGAGTCCTACAGTATCGTCCATTGCTTAAATCAGCTTCTCGAGAGTTATTAAAATATTATCGAATGAATCATTTTATATCAAACCCACGTTGAGCCTGACATGATGCGATAATATTTTAACAACTCTTGAAAAGTCGAAATTAGACGACACCGTGAAACTCCTTGTAACCTCATAAATTCACAGGAGGCGAAAATAGGTCTAATCGGACTTGTATAGGTCCTTCAGTGAGTTTCGGTCAAAACTCACTGATCGATCTAGAGATTTCAGATTGCAATTATTCCAAGACTTGTGAATTTATGAGATTTTAAGGAGTCCAATGATGTCGTCAATTATTTATTTTGACTTTTTGGAGCTGCAAAAAATTATCGAAAGAATCATCCAACGTGAGCCTGATATGAGTGCATATCAAGGTCACGTTGGACCAATATATACCATATCAGATCCACATTAGATTTGATATTGGGCCCGTTATATAACCATATCAGGCCTAACATCGACATGATAGGGTATATAATAGGTTCATGATTTTTTTCTTAGTTAAGATACTTAGTCAAATTTTAAATACAAAAATGATACACAATGTGAATTCGTAGCGTGAAACTCAACGTGAAACTCAATTGTAGCGATCCTCAACGGGTTCACCGTGTCCCCTCAGAGTATAGTTTGGTACACAAAATTGTCTAAGTAATAATCGGATGTGTATATAAAAAATATCATGTTATTTACGTTGAGTTTTATGTTGTGAATTTATGTTTTTTAATATAGCTCTTTAATAGTGTGGTGAGTCCATATTATGCATGTATATAAATTAAAAAAAGAAAAAACGAGGAGAGAAAAAGGTAAAAAAATTTTACCAGAAGAGTAGAATGAGATAAAAAAAAAAATTAAATATATTGATAATAATCAAGTAATAGGCCTCCTTTTGTCAACTGGAAAAATATTTATACGTGGCCTTTGTAAAAAGCCGATCATCTAGTGTTAATTTCGGAATTTTGCATTGGTAATTGACCTCCTCCGTCTTCGCTGTCTGTGTAGCGTCGTTTCAGTATTGAATTGATTATTTTAATCATGAGGATAAATTCATGGATTTTTTTTAACACAAATGAGTATTTTGGCTTACGGTGCTCCAGCCTAATTAGTTTCTACGTTAGTAGTGGATCGAATCATGGTGCTCGTTTTTGGTTTGGTCGTGTTCTCATATGATATGATATATTGATGATTAATATATAAATATTATTTTTTTAAAAATTTAGAATTAAAATATGATAAAGTTAGTATGTTCGATTTTCTTATGCGCTTGTCACAGTATTTGAGATAGTAGTTTTCGTGATTTATCTTTTCCGTGTTGACTCTGGGATGGTTTGACCGGGACGTTGGGGGGCGAGCGAATTGTCTTTATGCCATCTCGATTGTTTTTGGTCGCAATCTCCATGAAATGGACGGATAGTTATGATATGGGTATTATCACTTTGAGATACGAATTAAAACTTAATAAAATCAGTGTATCCGTCTTTCGTATATATTAGTCACATATTCGATCTAGTAAGTTTCATGATTTACTGATCTTGGGATGATTTACCACTTAACATTTCATAGTAATATATTTTGTTTGGAAGTTTTTTTTTAAATACGTTTAATTAGGAATCAAATCACGTCCATCTAAATGATAATTTGGTTTTTTTTACTGCACCATAGTGGATCGGGGGATACGATGAAATAGGTAACAATCAAATTTGATACCACTAGTTCAACACCGTAGAAGTTTTTCATCGGACGCTAGATAAATTAGAAAATGTTTATATTGGACAGTCCAGAATAATATTCCATGATTGCACGTCCTATTTTAATGATTTTTTAATAAAATATATTATAATTTTGGATCGAACTATAAATATTTAGATGATACCTTTATACCCTTTCACTGTTTCATAATCTCGGGGCCAGCTTTACTACACATGACTAAGCTAAAGGTGAAGTTGAATATGAGTTGTGTATTCATAGCCTCTGGGGTTACGGTATAGCGGAAGGACGACTAGTTGTTATCTCAGACATTCGCGGTTTGATCCTTAGCTATGACGTATTTGTAAGAATTTTTCATTTAAATGGGGCGCGAATCCTGGGACATTAGGTTTCTAGATCGTCCGTCATAAATATTTTCTAATTTACCTAGATAAATTTTTGTGAGACAGGACCTACGTGCACCTATCAAACTCCACGTGCAACTGAGTATCGCAACACATCCACTCCATATGATAAAACGATCACCTTTTCTTCTCGTACGACCTCCCTTCATCAGCTTACCCAGACATAGTCCATTCTCTTATCTTTGCTTGGTTAGCTAGAGAAGAGAGTGACAGACTTGCTAAAATAGACAAGGGTCAAATTAGGGTGGCAGACTTGCAACAATGGGCAAGGGTAAAATTCCAACAGGCACATGTCTTCTAGAAAAAAAAATCCCTTCCACCTCTTAGCTAATTTGGTAGTCAACAAAAAGTTAATCTCATAATTTACCTTCTTTCATATAAACAGACTATAAGTGAGCATAATCACTTCCATTTTTTTTTCACAGTCAATTCCTTTCTTTCTACTCTCCATCTCTCAGGTGTAAACATACCCTAAATCTAAACCCCCCTACTAAGTCAACAGTCAAACTACACACACACACTCACTTACTAATCTCACTTTCAAAGTCAAAACCGACAGCCCATGATCCACCTTTAATCGCACACTTTAAAATACTGCAGTTGCATAATCAAGATCCAACATTTATATATATATTTTTTTGCCGAAACTAGCAAGCAAGTAGTAGCTAGTTCATCCAAACACATCAAGGAGATACATAATATATTTCAGGGAACCCAAAACAATGATCTTCAGCAGAAGAAATCCCAAGGAAAGAAAGAAAGAAAGAAAGAAATAAGAAAGAATTCTAGCTAGAAATTAAAATTGATCGCCTGGCTTTCCCATGCATGCCGTCGGCCGATGAGCTCTTCATCTAGCACTCATGGTCGCTCTTCCGAAAGCCCGAACAGATCAGGAAACCTTGTAGCGAAGAAGTAGAGCTTCCATTATCGGATTGGATGGAGAAGAAAGGGAGCAAGAGGAAGACAAGGAAGCAACATAACTAAAATGGATATATACGAGGGAGGGAACACATTGGAGAAAATAATGGAATTGATAGTTAGTTAAAGAAAGTGGATGGGGATGGTAGAGGAATAAGGGGAGGGAGGAAGGGTGTTGCCAATTAATTAATTAAAAAAATTAATTGACGGTGATCGAAGGTCGACAAGAGGGGGTGAATTGCCTCTGAAAATAAAAATTATTATATTTTGTTTATCTCAAATAAAGATATTGATTAGTTCAAACAATAACAAATAACATCAAAAATAAAACAATACTGAAAAGAAAGTGACAACTGAATTTTACTTACTTTGCAACCGGGGAGGTTGCTAATCCAAGACAGAATATGACTCGATTCTCCTGAATAAACTCCTTCGAGTGAAGAAACCTCTTACACGTAGAACAGCTCAGAAAGACAATGAAAAATAGAATGAAAATTGTTTACAGTTGATAAGCGAATTGGAACTGAGCTCTGGGGGCCTATTTATTGTTAGGGCAATCGACCTAAGGATGATCGGGAAGATCATGGTTTTGATATGTGTGTCAACATGGTTAAGGTTAGGGTGTTATCTTGTTATTTGATATGTGTGATTGAGTTTGCAGGACTTGGAGAATCACACATGGAGGACTTATCCGAGGGACGAGAGTCGAGGGAAGAGGACTCCAAGGGCAAGCCGGGAAGTGGACTTCAAAGGGCACACGTGAAGGGTGACATGGAGGCAAGCCAAGGGAAGGCTTGTGTGCATATCCGAGGGATGATAGCCGGTGGAAGAAGACTTCAAGGGACAAGCCAAGGGAGTATACTTGAAGGCACACGTGAAGGAGGGTCTTTGGAGTGAGGAAGAGAGTTTGTATAAGCTGGGCAGTCGACTGGGAGAAAGGCAGTCGACTGCCAGCAAGATCTCAAACTCACAGAATGTTTTCGACTCTGGACATCGACTGATAACCCCGAAAACTAGCCGTTAGGTTAGCCGTTGGCTAGCAATTAAGGCTAGACCAGTCGACTGCCCCAGGGGCAGTCGACTGGTGTCGGGCTGGATGACTCTAGGAGTTGTCCTTTACTCTTATTTAAAGGGTGACTTTTTGGCACAAAAAAGGTACGGTTCCAGGGGGTACCAAAGTGATGTTAGTGCAAAAATTCTCCTGCTCTTCCTCTCGTTCTCAATTTCATTTTGTAAGAGGAAGAGGACAACCTTGTAATGGTTTTCTCCACCTTGAAGGAGGCTTTTCATAGTGAAGAGTGTGCTCGTGTGTGGATCCTTGGATTAGTCACTTCTTGGAGGTGGATACCAAGTAAACTCTCGGTGTTAGCATTGGTTTTCATATTTTTTATTATATTGTTTGTATTATGGTAACCTTCTTGTAGAGAAAGTTCAAGAAAATTGCTATTCACTCCCCCCCTCTAGCAAGCGCCACGATCTAACAAGTGGTATCAGAGCCGGTTCGCTTCGGGAGAACTCACCGTCAACCGGAGTATCAAGAAATGGCGTTTCAAGAGGGCTATAGCACCGCAAGGCCACCGTTCTTCGACGACAATGACTTCACCTATTGGAAAGGTAGGATGGAGTATTACCTAATGAACGATATTGAAAATTGGATGAGTGTTGTAGAAGGATTCGAAGTGCCAAGGAGCGAAGGAGGAGAGCCTCTTCCGATGAGAAATTGGTTAAAAGAAATCATGAAAAAGGCGCAAGCGAATGCGAAGGCCACCACAACGCTTCAATGTGGATTGTCAAAAGAGCAACTCAACAAAGTGAGGCCTTTCAAGAGCGCAAAGCAACTTTGGGAGTATTGATGCAGTCTGACCTAATTGTTGTTTTGATGTTGACACTGATTTAAGTTCGGTTGAGTGAGAATTGAGATCCGATAGTTAAGTTCGGATTAAGTGTACTGGTTAGAGAGGGCTCGGTAGCTCGTTCTCCGGACTTAGGTCGGAGAGGGCTCGGTAGCTCGTTCTCCGGACTTAGGTCGAAGAGGGCTCGATATCTCGTTCTC
The DNA here is from genome assembly GCA_024364735.1 of Boesenbergia rotunda. Taxonomy (NCBI): domain Eukaryota; kingdom Viridiplantae; phylum Streptophyta; class Magnoliopsida; order Zingiberales; family Zingiberaceae; genus Boesenbergia; species Boesenbergia rotunda. The sequence continues at coordinate 55,437 of JAGFNQ010004346.1, forward strand.
TGGACCGGGTTGAGTCTGAGAGGGTTCGGTAGCTCGTTCTCTGGACTTAGGTCAGAGAGGGCTGGGTAGCTCGTTCTCTGGACCGGGTTGAGTCGGAGAGGGCTCGGTAGCTCGTTCTCCGGACTTAGGTCGGAGAGGGCTCGGTAGCTCGTTCTCTGGACAGGGATGAGTCGGAGAGGGCTCGGCAGCTCGTTCTCTGGACCGGGATGAGTCGGAGAGGGCTCGGTAGCTCGTTCTCCGGACTTAGATCAGTGAGGGCTCGGTAGCTCGTTCTCTGTACCAGGATGAGTCGGAGAGGGCTCGATAGCTCGTTCTCCGGATTTAGGTCAGAAAGGGCTCGGTAGCTCGTTCTCTGGACCGGGATGAGTCGGAGAGGGCTTGGTTACTTGTTCTCCGGACTTAGGTCAGAGAGGGCTCGGTAGCTCGTTCTCTGGACCAGGATAAGTCGGAGAGGGCTCGGTAGCTTGTTCTCCGAGCCCAGACTGAGTCAGAGAAGGCAAGGGAGCATGCTCTCTGGACTCACGGTCGAAATGATTAGCTGGATCAGTCTGAAGTCCGATCAGGGAGTTGACACAAACTCTATCGATGGTAGATCGGTCACAGACCGATCCAGGATGTCTGATCAGTCTGTTGCCCGATCCAAAAAGCTTTTGAGGAAATAGAAGGCTTTCTGAACGGTTTGGTGACTGATCAAAAAATATTCTGTGAGGTCACAGAATGTTTGTGATCGATCAAGGGATCAATCACCAGAAGCCCTGATCAGTCAGTGCGACCGATCAGAGCCATCCTGGACCGATCAGGATGGATCCTGATCGGTCAGGAAGTGGCCTGATCGGTCACTTTGACCGATCAACACTTCTTTGATCTGTCAAGGTGACCGATCAGGGTAATCTGGTTGAGATCCCAGAAAGTTTAGGGATCGATCTGGTGACCGATCCTTGGGACTCTGATCGATGAGTGAGAACGATCAGAACATCACTCGATCGATCAGGATAGAGTCTGATTGGTCAGGAGGGAGTCTGATCGGTCCAAGTGACCGATCAACACCTCAGAACTTTAATTCAAATGGTTGTCAGATTTCTGATTTGCTTCTGATTTGCTTCGCTAATAACTCTGTGAGTGTGCAGATGATACAGAGCTGTGAAAGTTAAATGGAGGAGCAAGAAGAGGAGTCCAGGGTGACTTTTACCTGTGCTATTTTGTTTGATACACATTTGCATGTTTCAACGACGTCTGACCTGAAGCTGCAGCTGAAGAGGATGACTTTAGTGTGCTCAGAAGGGGTTAGTGAGCCAGTGGGTGACGACGGCGTGGGTCAGTGAGTGATGAAGCCTGTAAGTGTGGTGTAGAAGAAAAGCTTAAGAAGAAGCTGGCGAAGCAGAGACAACAACTAACAGTGAACGAAGCAAAGGGTTTTACTGTGGTGTTGTGTTGTTGTGCTCTTTGCATTGTTTCTTCTTGCCTAATCTTTCTGCTTACTACTCATCTGTTTGTGAGCTTCCCTCTCGAGTCTTCTGTGCTACATCTGTATATTTCTGAGACGCTTGTATAGAGGTTACACCACCGAGAAGGAGAAGTCTTTAGCCGGATTCACTCCGGGGCCTGATCTGCCGACGATCAAGGGATCGCCCACCTCACGGGCACGCCAAGGAGTAGAGGCAAGTTATCCCCGAACCTTGTAAATACTCGTGTTAGTTCTGTTTCTATTTTCTTTTTGTTTTATTTTCCGCTGCTAACCTGAGTGCAGAAAGAAAAGAAGCAAAATTTTTGGCCCCCTCTCTTGCCATCACAGATCCTAACAAGTGGTATCAGAGCCTGGGGTTCTTTCAACCAGATTAACACCCTAAGAGCAGAAGATGACTTTGAGAGGAGAAGGATTCAGCACCAATCGTCCACCTTTCTTTGATGGAGCAGACTTCCAGTACTGGAGAAGTCGGATGGAGTATTACCTCAAGACTGATATTGGTATGTGGTTCTCAGTCAAGGAGGGATTCACTCCTCCAAAGGTTGCCGAGGGCAAGGAGCTTGATTCATCACGATGGTCAACCGAACAAACAAGGAAAGGAGAGGCAGATGTCAAAGCTGTGGTCACTCTGCAGTGTGGGATGACCAAGGAGCAACTCATCAAGGTTGGTCCATTCTCAAGTGCCAAAGATCTATGGAACAAACTCATAAAGCTACATGAAGGCACTCGAGACTCTCGGATAGCGAAGAGGGATCTCTTCCACAACCAACTCCAGAATCTTTCCATGAAGGAAAGTGAAACTGTGAGCGAGCTTCATAGTCGGTTCAAAGAGATCCTTAATGGATTACACTCGATCGATGAGAAGGTCGAGAACCGTGACCTTGTAAGGTATGTGCTCAAGTCCTTTCATAGGAATGCCTTGTGGTCATCCATGGTGGATGCCTATAAGGTATCTAAGGATCTTTCCATTGTAAAGATAGACGATTTCTTTTGTGAAATGGAGCTACATGAGCTTGCTAACAAAGACCCAAAAGAGAAGGGTATTGCTCTTGTAGCAGGGGACAAAGGAAAGAAGAAGAGAGAAAAGGAGGAGGAGAAGAGCACTCGCCACGTGGCTCTCATGGCATTAGAATATTCAAACATGGAGAGTGGTGACGAGTCAAGTGATCCTTCAATCGCGGCTTCATCATCTTCGGATGATGAAAAGGTAATTTCTCCCGAGCTTGATAAGTGCTATAGAACTATTGCTTGCTTGACTACTTTGCTTAAAAAATCTAAGGACAAGGTAAAATCATTAAAACTAGAAGTAGAACAAATGAAAATCTCTAATGATGATGAAATTGATGATTTGCATGTTGAGGTCCTTGAGGATGAGAACAAGGTCTTGAAGAGTGAAGTTGAAAAACTCAAGAATCTTCTTGCGAAATTTTCAAATAGCTCTAAGACCTTGGATATGATCTTCAACTCCCAAAGAGCGGTCTACAACAAGGCCGGTATAGGTTACCAACCTAAGGAACCTAGTTTTGTGTCATTGATGTCTAGAACCCAATTTAAATCATCAAATGTCTCTAGGGTTCAAAAACTTAGAAAGAAAATGACCAAGGCATGGGTGCCAAAGACTTGTATTGTAGGTGCATTAGGTGTTGGATCGGGTTGGACCGGATAGAGGGGGGTGAATAGACGGTAAAAAAATTTTGAATGTGGAGACACTCGTCTTTAAAAAAAGAAACTTGGTCGCAATTGAGAACGTTGCTTCCAAGACAGTGGACGCTCAATAAAATCTCCTTGTGGCGGAGAAGTCTTACAAAAATAGCACGCTAGACTTTTAGAGAGTTTACAAGAATGAATTAATTGAATAATTGAAAAGGTTGAAACTCTAAGCCTATTTATAACCTAAGAGAATAAATCTAGATTGTTGATTGTTGAGGAATTTTCTTTTGGTCGTTGATCCATGAATGTAATCTGGATGGTTGATCTTGGATGGGATTAAACTACATCCATTGGATCTAATTCAAGGATAAGGTTTTATCCTTTAAGACTTTATCATCTGCTTTAGACTTCGATGTTATCATCTTCAAGTAGAATCATCGATAGCTTCTCAGTATCATTAACTGCTATCCCAACTGGTAACCATGACAACATATGTTAGGTGAGGTCTAGGAATTGAGTCTTCTTAGTAGCAATTAAATTCTTCTTTTTTCGAGCGCCTTGTTTGACATGGTCAAACTGACCAGTCTTTTGGTTCTTCGTCTTCGAGGTGATTTTCGACCAACCGGAGTTAGGCTCACCCGAACCCGATTCCAATCTTTCGTCCCTCGAGCGTCCTTCCTCCCGGCTTCTCGTCCCTCAGACACCGCGCACGTCCTTCTCGCTCCACCGGCGTACTCTTCCATAGCTTCCGCGTCCCTCGGATTGTACCGAGCCCGTCAGCTCACTTCCCTGCACAATCATTCTTGTCCGCTGCATCTTACGCTCGACTTCCTCCGTACCTAAGCTCCTGCACACTTAGCAGAGGGATTAAACATACCAGGACCTAACTTGAATCGGTTGATCACATCAAAATCAACCAGGGGTACTTACATTATGTCCCAAGGTTTAGGTACCTAAAACATCTATCTTTCGATTGTATAAGCATTGGTTGAGGGGGAGCATCTATCAATATGGTTTGTTGATAGTGGATGCTCCAACCACATGACCGCCACATGACCGGGGACAAAAGCAATAAAGCATGTTCGCAAAGACCACAAGTCAAAAAAATTGTTCATACAACAAATGACAGTATATCTATGTACAAGGCTACACTAGTTTCAAAATTGAGGCAATTCTCCATGCCCTCTTGACAATTAAAACCCACAAATTTCAAAAGAATTATCATAAAATAACTCATCCTCCATCCAACAGGAGAATGACAACAGATTAGTGAAACAAATAAGCCAACGATTTATTAAAAGAAAATAAATTGACAATGGTTCACACAATTCTACAAACATACTGTGTACGTCCATATGCAGTGATATAGATATTATATTTACAATCATTGAGTCATATCACATAGATTCAATTTCTAGTTTGGCTCATCGTGCAATCTAAGCAACACTGAACAATGTCGCATGTGGGTAAGTGGATTGCTTATACACGTTAGTCGATAGTATAAGTTCAAAAACTCCAAGTTGCACTGAACTAGACCGCATAAACAAGTCCATACTCTAAGTTAAAACCAAATGAATCAACAAGTTTTAGATAGATTAAAAGCAAGAAAAACTATTACATGGATGACTTAGGTTGGCATATAACTTGTTCTTACTATGGATTGCTTAGAATGATTAGTTTTATTGTTGTATATCGTGTGCTTTATACTATGTAGATCACTTAGATTCTTTTTCATGTAAGGGTTTTACATGACATTATCTATGTCAAGCTTAACTGATATGATATGTCATATGATAAATGAGTGACATTTATACTGATTTCATATGGTGATCAATTTGATATATTATGTGGAAAATGTAGATTTATTCATTGTGTTATAAACACAATGAAGTTATGCATCATTATGCATAATCCTACGGAGTATATATTCATTTTGTGAGTACATATTGTTAGATTGTGATCAGTCAAGGAGACCGATCAGGGCTTTCCCTGATATGCTGTGCTTGTTTGTTTTGATGTTTATTTCAGTCATCAGTTATATTTTGTGTTTACTCCTTACTGCAATACTTAGTGACATATGATGCATATACATTTTTTCCATGATCTACTTATGATATATGCCTTTCATATGCAATTCAAATATTATTCTTCAAATTTTGTTTTGGGGAGAGAACCTTGTTTAAGGGGGAGTTTTTTCTTAAACTTAATAACCAGTCTACACCCTTTTCGGTGTTTGACAAAGGGGGAGAGGATGGTTAGTTAAGTTTAGGATTTATTACGAACTTAACTATTGTAGGGGGAGGACTCTGATACCCTTGCAATAATAAACTTGACTTCTAATACCTAAACTTAAATCATATTGTTAAACAACAACAAGGGAGAGATTGTTGATGCAGTCTAACCTAATTGTTGTTTTGATATTGACATCGATTTAAGTTCGGTAGAGTAAGAATTGAGATCCGATAGTTAAGTTCGGATTAAGTGTACTGGTCAGAGAGGGCTCGGTAGCTCGTTCTCTGGATCGGGTTGAGTCGGAGAGGGCTCGGTAGCTCGTTCTCCGGACTTAGGTCAGAGAGGGTTCGGTAGCTCGTTCTCTGGATCGGGTTGAGTCGGAGAGGGCTCGGTAGCTCGTTCTCCAGACTTAGGTCAGAGAGGGCTAGGTAGCTCGTTCTCTAGACCGGGATGAGTCGGAGAGGGCTTGGTAGCTCGTTCTCCGGACTTAGGTCATAGAGGGCTTGGTAGCTCGTTCTCCGGACTTAGGTCATAGAGGGCTTGGTAGCTCGTTCTCCGGACTTAGGTCAGAGAGGGCTCGGTAGCTTGTTCTCCGGACTTAGGTCAGAGAGGGCTCGATAGCTTGTTCTTTGGACCGGGATTAGTCGGAGAGGGCTCGGTTGCTCGTTCTCCGGACTTAGGTCAGAGAGGGCTCGGTAGCTCGTTCTCTGGACTGGGATAAGTCGGAGAGGGCTCTGTAGCTCGTTCTCTAGGATCAGGCTGAGTCAGAGAAGGCAAGGGAGCCTGTTCTCTGAACTCAGGGTCGAAATGATTGGCTGGATCGGTCTGAAGTCCGATTAGGGAGTTGGCACAAACTCTATCGATAGTAGATCGGTCACAAACCGATCCAGGATGTCTGATCGGTCTGTTGACTGATCTAGAAAGCTTCTGAGGAAACAGAAGGCTTTCTGAACAGTCTGGTGACTGATCAGAAAATATTCTGTGAGGTCACAAAAAGTTTGTGATCGATCAAGGGATCAATCACCAAAAGCCCTGATCGGTCAGTGCAACCGATCAGAGCCATCCTGGACCGATCAGGATGGATCCTGATCGGTCAGGAAGTGGCCTGATCGGTCACTTTGACCAATCAGCACTTCTCTAATCGGTCAAGGTGACCGATCAGGGTAATCTGGTTGAGATCCCAGGAAGATTAGGGATCGGTCTAGTGATCGATCCCCGGGACTTTGATCGGTGAGTGAGAACGATCAAAACATCACTGGATCGATCAGGATAGAGTCTGATTGGTCAGGAGGGAGTCTGATCAGTCCAGGTGACCGATCAACACCTCAGAACTTTAATTCAAATAGTTGTCAGATTTCTGATTTGCTTCTGATTTGCTTCGCTAATAACTCTGTGAGTGTGCAGATGATACAGAGCTGTGAAAGTCAAATGGAGGAGTAAGAAGAAGGGTCCATGGTGACTTTTACCTGTGCTATTTTGTTTGATACGCATTTGTAGGTTTCAGCGACGTCTGACCTGAAGCTGCAGCTGAAGAGGATGACTTCAGTGAGTTCAGAAGGGGTCAGTGAGTCAGTGGGTGACGACGCCGTGGGTTAGTGAGTGACAAAGCCTGTAAGTGTGGTGCAGAAGAAAATCTTAAGAAGAAGCTGGCGAAGCAGAGACAACAACTAACAGAGAACGAAGCAAAGGGTTTTGCTGTGGTGTTGTGTTGTTGTGCTCTTTGCACTGTTTCTTCTTGCCTAATCTTTTTGCTTACTACTCATCTGTTGTGTGAGCCTCTCGAGTCTCCTGTGTTTCATCTGTATATTTCTGAGACGCTTGTGAAGAGGTTACTCCATCCAGAAGGAGAAGTCTTTAGCCGGATTCACTCCGGGGCCTGATCTGTCGACGATCAAGGGATCGCCCACCTCACGGGCATGCCAAGGAGTAGGGGTAAGTTATCCCCGAACCTTGTAAATACTCGTGTTAGTTCTATTTCTATTTTGTTTTCCACTGCTAACCTGAATGCAGAAAGAAAAGAAGCAAAGATTTTTGTGGGTGGCTATTCACACCCCCTCTCTCTAGCCATCCCTGATCCTAACAGGGAGAAGCTTGTCGAACTCAATGAAGGATCAAATGAGTCGAGAAGAGCAAAGAAGGACCTCTTAGTTGCCCAACTACAATCACTCTCAATAAAGACCAATGAGACGGTAAGCTAACTACATGGAAGGGTCAAAGAGATAATCAACGAGCTCCATGTAATTGGCGAAAAGGTTGAGAACCGCGATCTTGTGAGATATGTTCTACAATCCTTCCCTAGGACTACATTGTGGGAATCAATGGTTAATGCTTACAAAGTATCAAGGGATCTCTCTATGGTAAAGTTAGACGATTTATTTTGTGAATTTGAGTTACATGAGCAAGCTAATATTTCTTCTAAAGAAAAAGGTGTAGCGTTCATCGTAGAAAAGGAAAAGAAAAAGAAGAAGGAGAAGAAGAAAATCATCTACTCCTCATCATCTGAGTCTGAGGAGTCTAGTGCCTCCATGGATAGTGACCAAGAAGCCTACATGGTAAGGAAAATGCGAAGAGCTTTTAAAAGTTTTTCTAACAAGTCTTATCGCAGGAATGGATCAAAGAGTAAGAGCAAGGGAAAGGAGATCATTTGCTATAATTGCCATCAAGAGGGACACATGAAGAATGAGTGTCCACAATTAAAGAAAATGGAAGAAAAGGAGGAGAAAAAGAAGGGTGACAAGAAGAAATCCAAGGGAAAGAGTGCCACAAGTCTCAAAGCTACTTGGGATGATCCATCTTCATCGGAGGAAGAAGGAGACCATGTGCCACACTTTGCACTAATGGGAGTGGACAACTTGGAGTCATCCGAAGATGAGAGGAATTCAAGTAGTGAAGATGAAGGTGAAGGCTCATCATCCGAATCCGATGTATCGGTAAGTGAGGTATATAACTTATCCACCTCTACTCTTGTCAAAATTATTACTAGCACGAATGATGATTTGGCTAAGGCTAGGAGAAAAGTTAAAGAATTGAAAAATGAAGTTTGCATGCTCAAATTAGAATCCATGAAACTTAAGGACAATTTGCATGTTTCCTCTACCATGTCAAATGATTCATGTTTGGAAAAAGAAAATAGGGAGCTAAGGGAAAAGATAGAAGACCTAACCAAGGCACTTAGGAAATTTCAAGTTGGCTCTAGCAACCATGATATGATCATAAATAGCCAAAAAGCCGTGTATAACAAAGCCGAGATAGGTTATAGGCCAAAAACCAAGGAGGTAGCATTTGTCTCACTTATGGGTAGAAAGGGTGCCTCTAGGAGACAAGGTGTTAAGGGAAATGCAAAGAAGGCTTGGGTACCAAAGAAATATTTAAATGATTCTTGTGGAACTAACATTTGGGTATCAAAGGCTTGTATTTTCTGTGTTGTATAGGTAAAGGTGAAGGAAGCCTCAAAAATATGGATTGTAGATAGTGGGTGTTCAAGACATATGACCAGCAATGTGAGCAAATTCTCCACCATTAGCTATCTAAGGGAAGGAACCGTGTCATTCGAAAATAGTGGGAAATTCAAAATAATTGGTAGGGGCACCATTGAGGTATCTCCTACAATCACAATTCATAAAGTTCTTTTGATTAAGGATATGAAGTTTAATTTACTTAGTGTAAGTCAACTTTGTGATGCGGGATATAGGATTGAGTTTCATGCTAGAAAGTGTTTAATTAGACAAAATGGATCCGAAAGTACTATGCTAGAAGGATATAGAGAAGTTAACTTTTATTATCTTAATATTGCTTATGCTTCTAACAATTTTCCTAAGTGTCTCATATCTAAAGAAGAAGAAGGATAGTTGTGGCACCGGCGACTTGGGCACATTAACATGAAGAATATTGCAAGAGTGGCAAAGGAGGAGTTGCTGAAGGGGCTGCCCATGATCAAGTATGAAAAGACTAAAATGTGTGATGCATGTCAAGAGGGTAAGCAATCTAAATCATCACACAAAGATAAAACCTTAACTAGCAGTACTTTACCGTTAGAATTATTGCATATGGACATATTTGATTGTCATAACACTCCCTCACTAGTAGGGAGTAACTATTGTTTGATAATTGTAGATGATTTCTCTAGATTTACTTAGGTATTTTTCATGAAACATAAGGATGATACCTTAGAAATTTTTATAGGTTTTAGTAAGAGAGTTGAAAAATGAGAAATACCTCAAAATCAACCGAATTAGGAGTGATCATCGTGGGGAGTTTGAAAATTCAAACTTCTCACAATTTTGTTTAGAAAATGGGTACAAGCATGAATTTTCAACCCAAGAACCCCTCAACAAAATGGTGTGGTAGAAAGGAAAAATAGAGCCTTACAAGAGGTTGCTAGGACCATGCTTAATGCATGTTCTCTACCTAGCTACTTTTGGGCCGAAGCGGTAAATACCGTTTGTTATATCCAAAACCGGATTTTAATTCATAGGTTTTTAGGAAAAACTCCATTTGAGTTGTGGAATAGGAGAATTCCACAAGTTCACTACTTTAGGGTTTTTGGATGTAAGGTTTACATTTAGAACACCAAGGATGATTTGAGGAAGTTTGAATCTAAGGAGGATGAGGAGATTTTGGTTGGATATTCATCCACTCGTAGGGGATATAGGGTATATAACAAAAGGACTAAGATAATTGAGGAGTCATTGATAGATATCATTTTATTGATTATTTTAATTGCTAAAATCCATGTTTGACCTATGTTTTTATTGCTTAATTATGATTTTACCCTAGGTTTTAGGATTTCCTCTTATTTTGGACTTAATTACAAATTTGCACATTTTTTTGGATTATTTGGCCACTAATTTTCTGATATATTTTTTGTAGGCATGAAAGGATCCTGGACTTAGGGCATATTGGGTCAAACTTGAGTCGGAAGTGACCCGGATCGAGTTATCAAGATTAGGATTAAATCCGGGCCGTCCGATTCAAGAGCGGCTAGATCTGAGCCATCCGGGACAATCTGAAGCAATCCGAGCTAGGGTTAGGGTTGATCAAGCACTATGATCAGGATCTGAAGGTTTCATTCCAATCAGAGCTAAATCAACCGTTGGATCAAGCTCGGAGGGCTCTAGATCGTCCATTCACAGATTGAGTTAATCTGGACCATCCGTTGCACATCTGGAGGATCTGAGCTACCACGAGGCAGATCCTGACCCCAGATCATCATCATCAAAATTTGGATCAAATCAGAGCAAGATCAGCCGTTGGATTTCCTCCGATCAATCTGGACCGTCCATTGCTAATTACTTAAGGAAAATTCCCCAGCAGCTGACCTCGTCGCGTCTTCGCCGCAGTTCTTCAGTTCTTCATGTTCTTCCGCATTTCTTCAATTTTTCTTCAATCCGAGGCGCGACCACCTCGATTCCAACCGAAATTCATCGTCTGAATCCTTGGAAGGCCATCTCGATCCGAAATTCATCTCAAACTTCATCCGGACAGAGGTGTTGAGGGTTTCGCATTCTCTGTGGTCCGGACTTGGATCTAGCTACATCGAATTCAGATCACCTGAGCCACTTGTAGGGGTTCTCAGGTGAGCTCAGGTCATCTCCAAATCTCATCGCAGCTCAACAAGCTGAGATTGAAGAGCTCGGATCGAATTTTTCCAGCTGATGCAGTTTGAGCCGAGTGATGGATTGAAGTTGCTTTCCACGATTTGCTGAGCCTAGGGGTTCGAAGCCAGCTCTTGCTTGAGACCAAGAAGATTTGAGCTGGAGGATGGGTTAGGATATTTGTTAGTTAATTTCGTTTTAGCTGTAATTTCGTTTCTGCACTTTTTCTGTTTTTTTCGAATCAGTTGCTTAGTTTCCATTTCCAATTCGTTTTGCTTAATTAGTTTATTTTGGCAAGTAATTAGTTAGGAATTTGTTAGTGAACATAGTTTGAATTTCAGTTTATTTCCTGTCAAATTCCTTGCGTATCAGTTCATGTTATAGCTCAGTTTGCGTATCAGCCTTTGGCTGCAGATTTCAAGTTGGTTTCTGAATTTTTCAGCTTGTGTTTCAATTCGACTTATGTCTAGCTTAATTCTTGCAATCAGAGATCACAATTAGTGTGTTAATGTATTAGATTCGAGTTCATTTCTCAGTCGGTTTTATTTCTGAAATTAAAATCAGCTTGTGCGTATCAAAATCCAATTCTGCAGCTTCTTATTTTGGCACGTATGGGTCGACAGTTTCTGATTTATGTGATAGTAAACATCAGATCTTCGAGATCCTTTTTAAAACGTTCCATTTTATACCTTAGGTCTGAGTTTGATTGCTGTTTCTGCATTGAATTTGTTCCAAACTGATCTGAAATTGGTTGGATCTGAATTTCTGCATTTAGATTCTGTTTTCTGCAAATTTTCTTCAGCGTTTCTGAATCTATTTTTCAGTTAGCTGTGTCTGAATTTGTTAGCCTCATCTCTGCAATTCTAAGTTCATCCATTCTGAATATTAGATTCAAGAACTTGTCTTTAGTTGTGTTGAGTGATTAAGCACCAAAACTGCTGCTGCACTTCAATTCTGTGCAGAGTTCTTGCTTTCCTGCGTGCCATGTTTGTTTCTGATTTTTCAGTCTCTTGCGAATTCAGTTATGTCTAATTTGGATGCCTGAAATTTAAGTTAACATTTAGTTAGCTAATGCATTTGATTTGAGTTTGTGTAGCTTTCAGTTCAACTCCTGCAGTTAAGCTTCGGCTAGCTGCTGATAAGTCTCCATTTCACTCAGCAGTTTTAGTTCTAGCTTGCACTGTATCAGTTCAATGTTTCTGAAATTTGAATCAAGGGAACTTTAGCTTTTCCGAATCTCATTTGAACCTTGGATTTTGCATTCGAATTTGGCTTGCTTTGTGCTTGTTCTGCATATGAAATTCTGCACATTCTATTTCTGAATTCCTCTCTTCAGAATTGTGTATCACTTCAATGGAAGCTTAACATTCCAAGCTGAACTAATTGATTTCGCATTTGAATTGCTAGTGTGTAGCTTCTGCAATCTTCAGTTTCCTCTTGGCACATTAGACTTCACCTCTTGCATGTTTGTATCAAGTAGGAAATGCTTGCATGAATCGCTTTTAAGCTTGTTTGCTGATGAAAATTTCCTGCACTGCTTTTGTTCATATTTGTAGCAATTTGCCTTGCATTACTGATCAGGGTTGTTTTCCGAATTTGGTTAAGTGCCTTAGGTGATTAATTTTTTCATTGGTTGAGTTGTTTATTGCCATCATTTTGTTGAGCTTATTGGCTAAGTTCCTTTCTTTTCATAGCTTTTTCATATCCGAATTGAACCCAAACCCAAATCTTTATTTGAAACCCGAAAACACAAACGACACATAAATACAAGCACGAATCAAACACAACCTCAACTAGTCCCCAGGAAAAATACGACCTGTGGCCCCTTTACTACGTTTTCATACTTTGATTGCAAAAAGGGTTTCCAGCATTTCATTTATATTTAAATATGATGAGCCCACACTTTCGTGACAATTTAATCTAGTATTTCGGGTGCATCACTCTTCCAAAATCCTTTTGGGGCTATGCACTAAAGACAGCTGTTTACTTGCTAAACAGAGTCCCGACCAAGGTAGTCTCTACTACTCCATATGAGATATGGAATAGTAAGAAACCCCACAAACTCACCTTAAGATATGGGGTTGTCCTGCTTATGTGAAGCAGACTGTATCAGACAAATTGGATGCTAAGTCTGATAAATATCTATTTATTGGATACCCTAAGGAAACGAAGGGTTACCAATTCTATCATCCCTTGGAACAAAAGGTGTTTGTTTCAAGGCATGCTGTATTTCTAGAAAAAGAATTTCTTTTACAAGAAAACAGTGGGAGTAGCATTGAACTTGATGAAGTTCAAGAAACTCCAATAGACATTACAGAGACACCTAGTCTAGACCCACAACCAATACCTCATAATGATGAGCTATCAGTTGAACCTAAAACAACACCACCTCTTCGTAGGTCTGATAGGACACGCAATATTCCAGAGAGATACGGATTTCTCATAAGTGAATCGAATGACGTGTTACTCATAAGCGATGACGAACCTATCAGTTATGAAGATGTTCTGAAAAATTTAGAAAGGGACAAATGGCTTGAAGCCATGAAGTCGGAAATGGATTCCATGTACGAAAATCAAGTATGAGACTTGGTTAACCCACCTGAAGGGATTAAACCCATAGGGTGCAAGTGGGTTTTCAAGAAGAAAACCGACATGGAAGATAATGTTGTTACCTTTATGGCTAGATTAGTGGCAAAAGGATATCGTCAAAATCAAGGAATTGATTATGACGAAACCTATTCGCCAGTAGCTATGCTTAAATCCATTCGGATGCTCCTAGCCATAGCAGCTCATTATGATTATGAGATATGGCAAATGGATGTGAAAACAGCTTTCCTTAATGGAAACCTGCTTGAGGATGTATACATGATACAATCTGAAGGTTTCACATCGGTTGATAAAACCAAAGTATGCAAGCTTCGACGATCCATATATGGACTGAAGCAAGCATCCAGGAGCTGGAATATCCGTTTTGATGAGACAATCAAAGAGTTTGATTTCTCATAAAATCCTGACGAACCTTGTGTGTACAAGAAGGTTAGTGGAAGTGCAGTCGTATTCCTAGTATTATATGTCGATGACATCTTACTTATAGGAAACGATATATCAGTCTTACAGACAGTTAAAATTTGGTTGTCCAAAACTTTCTCCATGAAAGACCTGGGAGAAGCAACCTATATCCTTGGGATTAGAATCTATAGAGATAGATCAAAACGGTTGCTTGGTCTTTCGCAGTCTACATATATAGACCGAGTGCTAAAAAGGTTTAGCATGTCGGAATCCAAGAAAGGTTACCTTCCCATCAGGCATGGGATCAACCTTTCAAAGTCTATGTGTCCGCACACAGAAGACGAGAGGATTTGCATGAATAAGATTCCTTATGCATCCGCGATAGGATCTATCATGTATGCTATGTTATGTACTAGGCCCGATGTATCGTATGCTCTGAGCGTCACAAGAAGATACCAGTCGGATCCAGGAATGGATCATTGGGCGGCTGTCAAGACAATCCTTAAGTACTTAAGAAGAACTAAGGATGTGTTCCTAATATATGGAGAAGGAGATATGGTAATACGTGGGTATACAGATGCCAGTTTTCAGACAGATAAGGATGACTCCAAATCACAGTCTGGATACTTATTTACTTTGAATGGAGGCGCAATAAGTTGGAAAAGTTCCAAACAAGACACCGTAGCGGATTCTACCACGGAAGCAGAATATATCGCAGCTTCGGAAGCAGCAAACGAAGCAGTCTGGATCAAGATGTTTGTCTCCGAACTTGGCGTGGTTCCAACCATTGATGAAGCAGTGCCGGTTTACTGCGACAACAATGGAGCTATTGCACAAGCAAAGGAACCAAGGTCTCATCAGCGATCCAAACACGTGCTTCACCGGTATCATCTGATCAGAGAGATTATAAGTAGGAATGACATACAAATTGAGAAAATTCCCTCTGAAAGGAATTTAGCGGATCCTTTAACTAAGGTCTTGCCTCAAAACAAGTTTGAGGGTCATGTTAGAGCCTGTGGTATTGGATACCGTAGCGATTGGCATTAGGCCAAGTGGGAGTTTGTTAGTGATTTGAGAGAAGTGTCCTAAGGCAATCGCCTTATGATTGTAAATATTTATTTTAATAAATGATAATTCACTATTTGAGTATACATGTTTGTGTATTTGATTGGGATCTTAAACTCATCTACTGAATATCCGCAATACAATTCACAGCATAAGAGAATTTGTGATGGGATCACAACTAGTGATTATCTCTACATGTGCAATTGTGAAGTATTGAAATTATCCCTAGTCGATGAATTGATAAAAACGGACACTATCAATTCTGTTGAGACTAGCATGGGTTATGCTCTAATCAGCTGATTCTCACTGGCTGGTGACATTGAGATGTCCGGAGATAAACATGGATGCTAGTTAAGGGAACTAGTTCATTGGAGTGACTAGCTGTAAAACTTCATATGGTAATCTACATAGATTTGTCAATGAAGTTCTTACTGCAGCTTAAGTGAAATGTTCCTTTGACTTGCGGTGTTCAAGTCATCTTGGTCATGGAGACTTATACTTTAACATCTTAAGCAAGCATCTCCAAGGAGGTGTGGACCCAGGATGATTGGGTATAAGCCGAAGTGCCCGAAGATGTTTGAACAGCCTACAAAGGATTCACCACTCCTTGCTAGGAGATGTATACCCAGGCCTATCGTCGGATTGTTACTCAAAGCCTCTGGCCAGAGCATATCAAGTTTAGAGTGCGAGTCTCTTAAATACATGAGAGTAATTAGAAATCCAAAGGACGAGAAAGACACTACTTGGGCTAGGTGTGACGTAGTTAGTCTAGTGGGGACTGACACAAACAGACCATGTCCTGAACCAAGTGGGTATAAGGTGGTGAAGGGAATGGGGCACAATTCATTAGAGCTGCTGAAGGGTTTCAGAATTACTTCTGAGGTCAACCGTTGATCTTTCGATTAATTGGGGATCATGATGTACTACTAGGTGTCACTCATGATCGTTCTCTAATTGGTTGATTATAGACGGCCAACATAAATCGAAAGCCTATTTAGTCACACGCACTACGAGTAATCCGAAATTGGATTTTCTGATCAAGAGAAATAAGTCGAATCTGAATTTATCAGAGGCGCAATGGAAGCTAAAAATGGCTAAGTCTTTTGAAGGCTTATTGGGTGAATTAAATGAGTTTAATTCGCGATGGATTCGGCTCGGTTTGGCCGGCCAAA
>JAGFNQ010004346.1:76278-143817 GCA_024364735.1 Boesenbergia rotunda
AGACTCGCCATTTGCCCGAGCTTGGGGACAAGGACCACATTGGCGAACCAAGCCGGGGAATGGACTTCTCTGATGTGCCCGACTTTTAACAGCTTCTGAACTTCATCTCGAATGACCTTATCTTGGTCAGGGGCAAAGTGCCACCGTTTCTGCTTCACCGGATGAGCTCCTGGCGTCACATGTAGGTGGTGTGTGGCCAACGCCAGGGGGACCCCTTTATCCTCTTCCGCGGCCCAGGCGAAGACGTCTTTGTGATTTTGTAGGCACTCTACGAGGCGACTTCTCAACTCCGGTGCGAGGTCAAGGGTGATGCGTGTACTTCCCCCTCCCGGTTGAGGGTGAATCTGCACCTCCTCACTCTCAACCTCCCTCTGCTCCTCCTTGGGGCCTCCATCTTCTCGCGGGTTGGCGAGGTCTTCCGGCTGTTAGTGAGAGCCCTAGAGCCAATCATGTGATGATTATATAGACTCATTTGTATCATATTCCTGTGTATAAATAAAGGCATGTTTTATGGTTATTATACTTACGTGTATTTGTGTCAAATAGCTAAGCATAATAATGTCCTTGAGTAGAAGATTCTTATCTATATCAATCGATTAGTTGAATCGATAGTGAGATGATATAGAGAACACTACTCTAAATAATTCCTAGTCAAGTATTAACATTCAAGGACAATGTTAATACGTAGAGGCTAGCATGTAAGTCAACATGATGACTTGATCTCACAAGTCATGGATATAGAGATATCAAGTTGACACATGGGTATGCATTGGAGAATGTATACTGAATGACCCGCCATGAGAAAGTATCATGGATCGTTATATGAGTGTCATATACTTTCTCATGTGGCTATTAGTATGACTATTAGTCCTTGGACCTGAAGTCACCATGGATTCCTACATAAGGAGTTACGTACTTTGGCTTCGTCAAACGTCACCCGTAAATGGGTGGACTATAAAGGCGATTACTGGGTATGTAACAAATTATGGAGAGGGATGTGAGTGATGTAGATGGGATCTATCCCTCCTATATGACGGGAGCGATATCGTATTCTTGATAGAGTTAGACCACAAAGTGCATGGCCATGCCCAAGTGAGTCAATATGAGATATTGAGCTCATTTGATTAATGTGAGTCTACTTGGAGTTCAAGATATAGATTGACTCGAGGATGACACGGTCTATGCCTCAATTGAGTCAATCTAGATATCAAGGATAGAGGGACATTATCATATATTGTGAGAGTCACAATTATTAGTCACAAGGTGATGTTGGATCTCAACATTCTTGTAACTTGGGTAGCAATGATGTGTTGCTAGATACCGCTCATTGCTTATGTTTCTAAGAGGTTAGAAGCATTGCCAACGTTACAAGAACCTATAGGGTCACACGCAAAGAACAAATAGATGGAGAAAATTGAAGTCAAGTTTGACTTGGCTAAATATGGAAAGTCCATAAAAGGCAAGTTTGACTTGACCTAAATCCAAATCAAGTTAGACTTGACTTGGTTCCACTTCAAGTTAGACTTGACATGGGAGAAGAAAAATTGAAGTCAAGTTTGACTTGGCTAAATATGGAAAGTCCATAAAAGGCAAGTTTGACTTGACCTAAATCCAAATCAAGTTTGACTTGACTTGGTTCCACTTCAAGTTAGACTTGACATGGAGAAGAAATGGAGTCAAGTTTGACTTGACTAAATATGGAAAGTCCATAAAAGGCAAGTTTGACTTGACCAAAACCACCTCACCTTGAATTGACCAAGTGATGACTTGGCTTGGTTTTTGACTAAATGTGTATGCCACATCATTTCCAAGGTGGTAACCCCTCCCATTTGAATTTGAATTCAAATGGAGGAGGTTATGGCATGTGTGGCCGGCCACTTAATGGCCATTAATGGCCATTAAGTGGCCGGCCACCAAGGGTGATCAAAAAGGGATTTTGGTTCCCTTTTTGGGTGTGGCTCTTCTTCTTCCTCTAGAGATTTTTCTTTTTGCTCTACTTCTCCTCTCGTCGAAACCGAGAAGGTGCTAGCACACCTAAGGTTTCGATCCATCTATTTTGTTCGCGTGGATACATATAGAGGAGTGTCTGCCTTGATACTCTACGAGATCCGGCGGCTTTTTGGACAAGCGGGAAAGCGAAGGGCTACGCATCAAGGGTAATGGTTCTATCATGTAGATCTAATGTAGATTTAGTAGCGAAACTCGTACTCGTAATTTATTTTATGTTCGCACGGATCCCGTGGCCGAACTTCTGGGGTTTCCGCAACGCAAAAAGCGGTTTTTGCGGCCCAGAATGTCTAACACCGGCAAGGTCACATGTGTAACCAGATCTTCCTCCATGGGAGTGAGGGATTGTCCCTCCGATCCCGCCATCGGTGCTCCTTCAGGTGCTTTACTCGTTTCCCACAGACGGTGCTAAATTTGTTCTGGAAGGAGTCGACGACGATATCCAATCACTGTGGATCTACCCACGTGGAGGGTGTCGTGCCGGGGAGGAACTTAGGATCTTGCGAGATTAACACGAGTGTTAAGGGACACGCCGGCAAGGGTCCGACGGAGTCCACTCCGACGCTGAAGTCAGTCTATCGTCCGAAGAGTAGAGGTAGCAGGAAAGTAGAAAGATATATTGGGTTTAGAGAGCATAACCCCCTTACCGGGGGGGAGGGAGGGTTGGACTACCTTTTATACCGATGGTGATAGCCTGGACGTGCCCCTGGATCGGCGCCACTTGCCCCTCTCCTTCGGTGGTTACGATATATTCTTTGAAAAGGTCCGCGTCGTGTGCTGTTATCCCGTTGCTACCCGTTGCACCATTTAACGCGCATGTCTCTTCTAACGGGGATACTTTAGCCGTACCGAAAAAAGGGAGGGGTCAATGCCTGAGGTCGATTATAACAGGGACTCCACCCCCCGAGGGGAGCTCAGGGTCTTCAAGTGCCTCAATTCCCGATGTGCTCTCGGGTTTTACCCTCCCGGGGTGCTCCCGAGGGGGATCTTCCAGCCGGCATTCCCGGGCTAGTCGCCCGGGCCCGGGAAGGAGGGTTATCTCGACCCGACTTATTGCATCTCGCAGCTTCTTCCTACTTCGTCCCGGCCACGACTTATTCAACCCTATTACAAATAGCATTAAAAAAAACCTCCATCCCAAAACAAAATAATTGCAACGAAACATTGATAAACAAGAATTGCAAAAACCCAAGGCCAACAATCCAATTTAACCACTCACTCGTAATAATGCATCTCAATAAACTGCAAGATTATATATATATAGAGAGAGTACAATATGGTTTAATTTAGAGTATTTGAAATCTTAAATTAATTGAATCAGATCCTCTTAAATTTTTAAATCTTGACCACGGCAATTTGGTACCATGGCATGATGTTGGAAGGCAAATAAAATTTTATAGATAGCATAAATGTCCAGTCACAGAGTAGACTATGCTGACGCTAAATTCGTACTAGTTACTGCTGAAAACGATCTTCACTTTTCTTTGCCCAAGTTTTTGATTCACTTACAACTAGCTTTATCCACATGCCTTCAAAACTCATTTTTCTTTAGGACTCTAGTGACCTTGCTACCATGTTATGTAGCTCCTTCCAACATACCACAGAGGCAGCCAGTACCACACTGTGACATAGCTAACAACTTCTGTACTACATACTTGATAAACACTGAATACAAGTAGTTAGGAAAGAAGACATTTGTTTCTATAGGCCACTCATTCAAGAGGGTTCTAAAACCAAAGATCCAAATAAACCTAGAGAAACACAACCCTACAATACTTCCTTTCCAAAAGAAGCAATGGTAATACAGCATTTGTGAATGGATTTTTAGATACAAAGTGAGACCTTGTCTGAGAGCACAAGTCACTCCAAGAATAAATTGGATCGAGAAAAGTACAACAGGAGTATGACATCTATTAACTCGATCTATTAGGCAGAAAAATAAATTAAAATACTCACCAAAAATCAGCCAAAATCTAGAGCCACAAACATTCACTAGAGCTCAAATGCTTGTGGTAAGATGATATGTAATCTAAGCCTGCATAAACATCTTATCTAAAGGTATTCGAAATATGATTTTTAGAATTTAGACTCTTACATGAAATCATCAATTATACATTATAGTTGTTTTCTTTAGTTAAGGTTGATACCTTTTAGATATAGTATTTGCATTAAAACAATTGTTGGACATTATAACTAGTATTGTTTATGCTATCCTTTTCTTCATCCTATATTTATCAAGTATGAAGTGCCAATAGCAAACTGCATTGTCAGTGCAACAATTAGAAAACCGTCCCTATGTCTAGCCTCAATAACACTAGCAGTCACATAATTAGTTAGATAAGATAAATTCTTTGAGACTTATGCTAATCGAGATACACAATAAATCCAAATAACAGCTGTTTTAAATTTTAAACACCAAATATCTTGTTCAAACTTAAAACATACATGTCACCACAGCGCTGGTAATCTCTACATATATCACAATAAAATCGACTAATTCTACAACACAACCACATTCCTCCACACGCAACTCAATGTAATCTCTACATATTAATGACTGAACAACTAACTACCCACATTAACATAAATACACAAACACCAAAATGTAGTTGCAAAAAAATCTTTTTACTTACCACGACAGCGCTCTCTATAACGCAGTTCACAACAACAAAGAATGCAAACCTGATCAAAACTACTGATTCCGTAATACAAGCCAGTAAATCTCAGACATGAGTACATTCTCACTTCACTCTTACAAGACAACCACTCCAACTAAAGATTACAACACTCAACACAAAATTCAATTTAGTATGATCACTCCCCAGATTTATCAAAACAAGAGTCTTACATAAGACAAATCAACTTTACAACCCTCTCTTAAGAGAATTCACCACACAATCCGAGACCTTTAAGCATTTCACTTTTTCATTTCTTTTTTTTTTTTTTTTTTTACTATTGCAATTCTTAGGTAGGCATTTCTAACAACCAAACATACAATTCTTTGAGCAGTCCTAGAGTTGCATTTAAACCTATGTAAAGACAAGGAAAAACCTTGAATTGAGAAACACTTCAGCATCCAAGGATCACTAACACACCACAATAATCAGGGGAAAACAACAAGTTACATGGTAATACTATGCTAACTTTAATCACTTTGATATTCTGTATCCATTATTACTGTTTCTTGTGAAGAAAACTCTCAGAGAATTCCAAAATGAGCATCTAACTACATGTAGTTGGTGAAAGACCTGAACTAACTTGACCACATCATAATCTTGGAGGGACATTAACATTAGTTACAAGGCTCATAGTTTATGAGAATAAAAAAATGCCGAGAATTTATATAACTTGAGTAATAATGATCCAGTAATCTTGAGACTCATAAAGCAAATCTATAACAAGAATGACATCAGATTCTTTTTCCGGCCAAATTGTACATTCAACAGCTGACAATTAGCAACCTTCCACCGATTTTGTTGTTGTTTGTGGTCATTGGGTTCTTTTTTTTTTAAAGCCATACTATCAACAATGATAATGACCCAATTTCTATAAGAAAGCAATCCACCAAAAACATCTCCCATTCTACTCTCATCAGTTTCAACGGCCTATACCAATGTGACTTATCCAATTCACTAACTGCAACTCATCAAATATATAATTGTCGCTCATGTGCCTCTCCCATGCTACTATTAAGGACAACTTCTTAATAGACCATCAAAATAGAACATGTCACATAGATTCGTCAATCTCGATCCATCTTTAAATATCTATCAAAATTGATTACTTCCAGATCAATAATAAAGTCATCCACAACAAACCAACTTAGCTTATCTTTAATCCATTAATCCAATCATTAGTCACTATACAACCTTATTAATTATTACCACAGTAAATTGACAATCTCACAATCAACTAAGTAACCAATTATTGTCCCGATGAATCCAATAAACTAATTAATCATATCATCCACAAGTGAATCTCCTAAACGATATAAATTATGAAACTTTTTAATCAAACCAATCTACTACAACTAATTCATAATCCCACAAACCATCTTATCAGATTACCAAAATAAATGATTAGGAACCAAATAATGGCACATAAATTGTGACATGAGAGCTTCATCAAATAACTAAAACAAATAACTGACACCTTTCTAAGACCATCTATTGTTTGGGCTTGTAAACCAACAATCTCTGGATAGTGACTACATGTTTGCCATTTGGTCGTAGCGCCACCCTTTGTCAAACATTATATTAGACTTATGTTCATAAGGAACATCCCCAGAATATCCACATCGATTGCAAGATTCAGGGGAGACTTCATACAGATTATTCTCATGATATTAGGAGAGAAGATTTGGGCAAGCTAAATGATGAAAGGAATCTGGTACATAACCGAAGGCAATCCAAGTGAGTGGAAAGAAAAATAAAGAAATAATAAATAAACAAATAAATAAATAAGCAAACGAACATTGTCAGCCATCACAAAGGCTTAGTTCATATCATCCAACTAGATAAACTCAATGAACCATTTAAGAAGAAAATAATCTTCATTCACATTCCTTGTAACATCATAACAGAACCATATCTTGTCAAGTCTTAGTGGAAATGGCCCACTGCGGTTTATTTGCGTATGCATGAATCTTCATATCGAATTGACAGACAAAGCTCTTGAAAATAGACTAGAAGTATGATAGCTGAGGGCAATAAATCATGTCTCTACTCCAACTCATAAGAATGACTGAAACTCTTTAAAACAAATGCACAACGTTTGATAGGAGATGCTGCACAAGTTAAAGGATTAATAATGAACTTTACCCTAATGCTCCTTACACACATAGGAATGCATGATCATCTACACTACATAAGACAATTAACTATATTGCCATACTAAGTTGTTTTAAAATTAGAACTCCCATCAATCCGTTGGGGGGATGGACTAAATCTTCCCATGCAAAAAAAAAAAAAAGTTTCCTTAATATTAAATCACATATATTTTTTGAGCATTTACCCCCACTTCCAGTCCACCTTTTGCTCAACTTTATGACTATTATCATATTCAAACAGAATTTCATAAACAAAATCTCCTCTTCATCTCATACCAATATCCACCTGAGCTCTATTACTTCCGTTAACATAATCAACCAAGATATATATATATAGTTTAATTACATGCAGACACTAAGATGCACTTCCCAACCTACTGAAAGTTTCCTCACGTCCATGGGTGTTTGACTGAATTCATTTTCCTCAAAGTTGCATTCCCACTGTCAAAAATATACAATTATCGTCTATGAAAATGGTATTTTCCTTCCAACATTCTTAATAGTTAACATCAAGTCTAATAATAAATTCATCTCACATCTTGAGAAAACAGACAACTCAACCCTGTGAATTGCGTACTATGTAAAGCATATGAAAAATGTTCGTGTATACATAGGACAACTTCTCAACCACTGATGTGCATTGAAGAACTGATCTCTGCTAGATTTCACAATTGATGAATGTGCGATGAGTGAAAAATAAATTCAAGCATAGCTTGATATCCAACTCCATCTTATTCACATCATTGTGACCATATATCCAATCTACATTCGAAGTTATCTAATTAGGTATGAGCATGTCCATAGTCAGAACCTCCTATGGGATACAAAATCTTTTATCTCTATTGACAGAGATGCTAAACAGCCTATGTTATCCAACTAAGTTAGAAAAAGTCTAACCATAGACAAGATAATCATTAGAGATATACCTTACTTCCTTGTTGCCGGGAGAGATCTTGTCGCTGCCAAGTCCCAAAATACAACCATACCGAACTATGTCAAGAAAATGACTCCGCGAAAATACAACCAAATTCGTAAAATACCGATAGACCTCAAAAAACAACTTCGTCAACCCACAGACACCAAAACATCGCAAAACTTGGCTCTGATACCAAAAATTGTCACGCCCCCAGAGGCACATGCTTACTCGAAAATCGGGTAGCATCTCCCCTGTACAGCGGACAGGTTGGGGCAATTATACATAACACACTCATCATAAAAGATGGCTCAGCCATCATAACAGAAAATAAAATATCACCACGCAGTTTATATTAACATAAAAGATAACGGGTGGCTCAGCCACCTTAAACAGAAAAGAACTAGAATCCAAAGAGAACACAAAAGTCTCTGATATCGACAAAACCCAATAACGAATAAAATGCAACCCCAAGTACTGAAACAAATAGCTAAACCAAATACGGAAGATTAACTCAACTCGACACTGGGGACTGGCAACTGGATCCTCTCTTGGCTCCAAGAGATACGTCTACCTGCTATCTGAAACAAAAAGGAAAAGCAGGGGTGGTGAGTCCGGGCGGACTCTGCGGGTATATGAGTAGACAATAAGCATGACATAATAAAGGACAACTAGTAAAGAATCAAAAGAGTACAGTCCATAAGAAATATAGATTCACCTAAACATGCATAATATATAGTAAAACGACATAGCATAAAATCCGAATAAGCACTAAGCATGTATGAAACAATACAACAATAGTAAAACCAAGATATACATGCATGTCCATCAAGTGCAACATCCATAGCTCATATAAATGCAACAATCACAGGAAAAATGCATAAACAAAATACGTATGCACATGATGCAATGACATGTGTCACCCCTGACGCCAGTCAAGCCGTCAACACATCCCATCTGAGTGACCGAGTGGGTAGGGCTGTGACAACTGTACGCACTCCAAACAACAAATACCACATAAGGCGTGGTTGAGTGGACAGGATGCTGGGGAGTCTACACTCCAAACCCCGGTACATCGGGGGAGCTACTACAGCTACAATATCCCTCGAAAAACAACGGTGAGGGTGAGCCACCATCGACTCTAATACCCCTCTAAAACAACGGTGAGGGTGTCATTGTTTGGCATAACAGGACAGATGCTCGCACTCTAATAACTACCACGACAACAAGTGGTTGAGTGAATCGAGCAACAATATGACTAACGACGGTTTAACCAAATGTAAACCAATAGTTGTTAGTATACAACGTGCAAGTATGGTGCATGCTATAGATGCACGTGTTGGGTCCGGGTGCATGTTGACATGGATGCGGGTTTGTAATTTTAAAATTAATTACGTACAGCGGAAGATTTAGCATAAATAATTTCTCAGATTATTTAACCACACATCTAAGCATGCAACTTTATCTTATGTAGACATGATCATATATTTAAAATTTTGCAGAAACGTAAACTAATTTACTTATTACCTCGCGTAACTCGAAGGAAGGGACAAGATCCAACCGTAAGCGTCCCTCGGAAGCTCCGCCTCTATTCGCGTCCACGCCGAGTATCTTCGGGATGACTTCGCAAAGCCACGAGTTTCGTGTTCTCGAGAACTACTAGATTCTCCGAGAACGCGACAAAAAAAACCAAGAGAGAAGTAATCACATCGGAAAAACTCACTACCAAGGTTGGCCGGAATCACAATTCCAGCGAGAAGGAGGAAGATGACTTGCGCCCAATCCCAAGGTGATGATGGCCGGAGAGGAAGATTGTCCTAACGGAAGAACTTCGTCGCCTCGGTGCTTCTCCTTGTGCTCACGGCAAGAAGAAGGGAGAAGAACCTTGTGGCCGGCCAAGAGGAAGAAGAGAGGAGAGGGAGAGAGCCCAGGCAAGAATACTTCGATTATTTTCCAAGCCTTGCCTTGGGTCCTTTATATAGTGGCCTCTCAACCATCAAGCCTCTCAAATATGGAATGACTTATTCCATCATGCCAAGTTTTATCATATTTTAATTCATGATAAAAATCGACCAAGTCTCTTTTTTCTTATGGAATAAATTTTCTTATCATGGTAAATCAATCCATGATTGATTTTATAAAATAAAATAAACCAATCCATGGTTCATTTTAATTTCCATGAAAAATAAACCAAACCTTGGTTTATTATATAAAAAATTTATATCATCCATAATTTTATAAAACAAACCACACTTGGTTTATTTTATAAATTGAACCAAAAACTTGGTTCTCTCCCTTTGTTGTGGCCGGCCAAGCAAAGAGGATGGAGACCCTCTTTGGCCAGCCCATCTAAGCCACGCACAAATGAATTAAACTTATTTAATTCATCTATTAAGTCTTCAAAAGACTTAGCCATTTTACACTTCCGATGCGTCTCTGAAAAATTCAGATTCGACTTATCGTTTGTCTTAACCAAACCTAATCTCTCTTGATTGGAAAATCCAATTTTCAACTCGTTTTAAATCCCTCGAATTACTCGTAGTGCGTGTGACTAAATAGGCTTTCGATTTATGTTGGCCGTCTATAATTAATCAATTATAGAACGATCATGAGTGACACCTAGTAGTACATCATGATCCTCAATTAATCGAAAGATCAACGGTTGACCTCAGAAACAATTCTGAAACCCTTCAGCAGCTATAATGAATCGTGCCCCATTCCCTTCACCATCTTATACCCACTTGGTTCAGGACATGGTCTATGTGTGTCAGTCCCCACTAGGCTGACTACGTCACACTTAGCCCAAGTAACGTTTTCTCGTCCTACGGATTCTAATTACTCTCATGTATTTAAGAGATTCATACTCTGAACATGTCATGCTCTGGCCAGAGGCTTCGAGTAACAATCCGACGATAGGCCTTGGGTATACATCTCCTCGCAAGGAGTGGTGAATCCTTTGTAGGCTGTTCAAACATCTTCGGGCACTTCGGCTTATACCCAATCATCCTGGGTCCACACCTCCTTGGAGATGCTTGCTTAAGATGTCAAAGTATAAGTCTCCATGACCAAGATGACATGAACACCGCAAGTCAAAGGAACATCGCACTTAAGCTGCAGTAAGAACATCATTGACATATCTATATGTAGACTACCATATGAAGTTTTACAACCAGTCACTCCAATGAACTAGTTCCCTTAACTAACATTCATGTTTATCTCCGGACATCTCAATGTCACCAGCCAGTGAGAATCAGCTGATTAGAGAATAACCCATGCTAGTCTCATCAGAATTGATAGTGTCCGTATTTATCAATTCATCGACTAGGGACAATTTCAATACTTCACAATTGCACATGTAGAGATAATCACTTGTTGTGAATTCATCACAAATTCTCTCATGCTGTGAATTGTATTGCGGACATTCAGTAAATGAGTTTAAGATCTCAATCAAATACATAAACATGTATACTCAAATAGTGAATATTCATTTATTAAAATAAATGATTATAATCATAAGGCGATTGCCTTAGGACACTTTTCTCATATCACTAACAGCATGAACAACCGGAGAAACAACGATGCAATAAAATCCGATGAGTATACGATGCATCAATACAACCAATCAGAAATCGCAAACCAACAATTATGCACCTACACTAATAAGTAGGATATTTCTAATGTCAAATAAACCTAATTGTGTTTAATAGACTTCTAAGTACTCGTGTACAAGCGGCACTTTACGGAACAAAAAACCAATAGAGGACTGTATGGATACGAACTGGGAATACTCGAAGATCAACAAAGAATAAGTTGTTGGTGCAGAATGCACCAAAGTCAAACCTGTGTTTTGATAATGACAACAGAGGTCAAAAGTTAAGTCTTACTTGTTGTCTAACAAGTTACTCTAGTGTACACGAAAAGCCCTAGCGAAGGACTGCTAGGCACTGGCGAAGGAATGCCAGGGCAAAAAGCCCTAGCGAAGGACTGCTAGGCACTGGCGAAGGAATGCCAGAGTCAAAAGCCCTAGCGAAGGAATGCTAGGCACCTGGCGAAGGAATGCCAGGGTAAAAAGCCCTAGCGAAGGACTGCTAGGCACCGGGCGAAGGACAGCTCGGCATCCAAGCCCTGGCAAAGGACCGCCAGGCAAAAGTCCAACCAAAGGAGCGGTTGGCATCAGGTAAATTCTCCCGAGAGGAGTAGGTGAGGACGCGTTCCCCGTCGAGGGAACAGTAGGCGTCGGTTCGACCTAGGGCTCCATTTTGGAGACCAAAGTCAGAACCAAGACAGCTAAGGCTGTATAAAATAATAATTAATTGCTTTATTGTGTTTTGAACTAACCCTGGATGCAGGACCGAAGGAACGTGTGTCTGCAACTCAGAGAGCCTCAAAGGAATGAGGCAGCAACTGAGCAGGGCGCCCTGAGTGTCGAGGGCGCCCTCAAGGTGAACCAGAACCAAGCGAAGCAAAAAGGGCTTCGGCTGCTTACTGGGCAAGGCGCCCTCAGCAGCCAGGGCGCCCTCGTCAGCCAAGGCGCCCTCGTCAGCCAAGGCGCCCTCAGCAGCCAGGGCGCCTCCACGCCCAAGACTGCGAAGCTTCAGCTTTATCCACAGCCGAGATTTCTGCGCGGAAGAAGTCAGCCAAGGCGCCCTCTACGACCAAGGCGCCCCCAGAGTCCAACTTATCCCTATTCGGAGGGGATAACTGTTGACCGAGCTAAATCCGGATCGGCTGACACGTGGCAGGGCGCCCCCGACGTCCAGGGCGCCCCTGGGTGCTATAAATAGCACCCAACGCCCAAGCCTTCAACAACAACTTCGTACCAAATCTTCCACGCTCTTCTGTGCTCACGCCTTGTTCCGGAAACTGCCCAACTCGAGCGACGACGTCCTGCTGCTCCGAAAAGTCAACCTACAACCGGACGTCGGTAAAAGAAGAAATTTTTTATTAAAAGTTTATAGTGCTATACTTGTAAATCTATTTTTGTAAACTGATTTTGCGATCATATAGAATTGCCTAAAGTAAACGATCAACGATCGTGGGCCTTGGAGTAGGAGTCGACCTAGGCTCCGAACCAAGTAAAAAATACTGTGTTCGCGTGTTTTAATTTCTTTCCGCTGTGTAAATTGCTCTCTCCATAAATTCGAAAAGTTTTGTCGATATTCACCCCCCCTCTATCGACTCTATCGATCCAACATAAGTATCAACGGCGATGTTAAAACAACAAACGACAAAGAACAAGGTCAAGCAACCTACTAGACATAAGATAGTCATGCTTTAAGGTAAACGAAACTACTCGAGTACAAAGGAGAAATACCCACCTTTTAATTGTAGAACGTATACGAACAGAACCTCCCACGATCGACAACGTGAGTCCAAAGTCAAGGTCCTATATCAATGATAAAGTTTAGCTAATTGTAAAACTAATTAACATGGCTAAATAATTTTAACACATAATTAGTTTAACTCAATTTAATTTAAATCATAATCCAAAACAAAGTATCCATATCTTTCTCCTTTATTAGTTATCAGAGTTCTTTCTCAATAACTATTTAATGATTCTAAGGTTTACCTATCACCACTAAGCCATTTCAATTAATCAATAACTTAATTAAACCCCTCAACTATAACATATATGAACTTAGATAGAAAGGGCACCTTGTGTAATTAACCCCCAACATAGTAATGACTCATAACAAGCCAAATCAGAATCCTTTAATTACTAATCCAACACACTCAAAACCAGCCCACCGTTCAACTCCAGTGAAGTTCACGACAAGCATCGGAAAATCCAAAAATCAGTTCACATGAACTTCACAACTTGCTGATCTACCAATTCATCAATATTAAGCCTAATCACAGATCCAATATCACCACATATACTAAATCAATCTAAGCAACCGGACCTTACCTGAGTGGTGACTTAGTCGTGTGGAAGAGGAACTTGCACAACGAGGGTTCGCGGCAAAGAGGGAGGAGATTCGTCACCGCGTGCTCACGCAGGAACAGCGACACTGAAGGAAGACGACATACAACCTAGGGTTTTCCGTGAGGAATTAGGGATATTTAACTAAACCAAAGATCAACTACTCCAATCAAAGAACCTATTCTTACCGGCGATGATATGTCGATCGAGTGAGATCACACTAGGGAGAGAATCGCGACGGCGATGACTGGACAACGTCGCCGTCAGTTTGCTCAGGGGAATGGAGTCGCGCCGATTGCCCAGAAAGAAAAAGGTTGCTCGCGCGAGGAGGAAGACTCCGTAGAGCAAAGGAGTTGGCGTCGGCTTGCTCGGGGACGGCTGCGACGTCGGCGATGGGTGGCTTAGGGCACGCTGCGTCGGGCGGAGAGGGGAGATCGGGGAAAAAAAGAGTAATGATAGGGATAGTGAATTTGGGACAGTGAATGGGACAGTGAATGATGTGACAATTATTGTGTACACGTCCGATCGTCGATCGGACACTACCGGCGGCCTTCGGCCGCCGCCCCGAACCAAGCTATACCCTGGGGGGCACGGTGAACCAGTCGGGGATCGCCGCAATTGCGATCTCGCATCATTGACCGTCGATTTCGATAGGTTCACCGTTGCCGGCGATCCTGACGAGTTCACCGTCCTCCAAAGGTATAGTTTGATTCAGGACGATAATCAGAGGCCATCGGTGGTGTCCGATCGGCGATCGTACGTGTACACAATAATTGCACGTCATTCACTGTCCCATTCACTGTCCCAAATTCACTGTCCCAATCATTACTCGAAAAAAACTGCAACGGGTGGTTTCAAAACTAATCAGAGAAAATAAATTAGGGTACTTAGGGCTTTTTATTATGATTCTGCCCTTTTTGCAAATAAGCCCTCCTACTTCTGTTAATTCCAATTAAGTCACTACTTTTCGGATTTTTCCTTTCCAACCCTTAAAAATTCAGTATTTAACAGGTCAGAACATACTAAAATACAATTCATGAAATAGTTTAATTGACATCAGTAATACAAAGTTCATTGAAGTCCACATAACATATTCAGCCATGTAGGACATTTTATTGCCATCTCATGTAGGACATTTTTTAGTGAAAATTTTGAACTTTAAAATTTACTACATAATATGTTTCCAACAAAAAAAAAAGCCAATATTGAAGGATTTGTCAATTACACTTTTACCCACAATGCAACTTAAAATTAGGTTGAATAATAACAATATTTAACCACATAGATAAAATATTGTTACTTCCCTTTTCAAGAAAATATAAAACTTATAATAAAGGAATAATCATTTTAGCGATTTCAGATGACAATTGAAATAGTGTTTCATTACCTTTGACCATCAGATGACAATTGAAAACTTAAAATCCAAGAACACATACAATCTGCTCATGTCATGTTGGTCTCGATCTTGTCTGAATCTATTAGAAACGACCATAGTAAGAACTTCAATCTCTGTTATTATGTAAGTAAGCTTGTAGGGTTTAGGTGCAAAGGGTTGTATTCATATGCAGCAGATTTCAAGTATTTTAGATTACTGACATCCATTGCAAGGAGATGGATGACTAGTTGAAGTGCACTTATTGTTGAAGAAAGGTTTATATTTAATCATATATCCTCCGTGCAATAGCAATGTTTTAGGAATGACTATATGCATTTCCTAAGATGCACTTCCCCTGTTTGGGCATCAGAAAATCATTGCCCCTTCTTTTGATTGTATTATGTTAAGAGAATCTAAAAATTTCTTCTTAGCTATTAGAGATTCAAATCGTACTTGCTATTGCATCACATACAAAGAACTGAAACATAAAAAACATGATGCAGTTTTTCTTTCATGATAGTGCATTTGGTTGGTAGAGTAGATTTGGCAAGAAATATAATAACTATTCTCACAAAATGGTCACGAGTTTGAGTCCGAGTCCGAGTCCTGAAAACAACTTCTTACAAAGTAAGGTAAGACTACGTACAATAGATCCTTCCCTGGGATCCCGCATGACGGGAGCTTTATGTACCAGACTGTCCTTTATTCTCACAAAATGGAATGGATATGTATTCGTTTGGAAAAGAGTTTGTGTAGAACTGAAATGGAGTTCCATTTCTTTGAACTTTAAACTATACCGAGAGGCGATACTGATCCATGA
Organism: Boesenbergia rotunda; assembly: GCA_024364735.1. NCBI lineage: Eukaryota > Viridiplantae > Streptophyta > Magnoliopsida > Zingiberales > Zingiberaceae > Boesenbergia > Boesenbergia rotunda. The sequence goes on from JAGFNQ010004346.1 coordinate 92,145, forward strand.
ACTAAGAAATGTCATGCCATTGTTTCTATTGTCTTTGAAATATTTTGTTGACTCTATTCTGTCTGACCTTTTTGGATTCTTGTATGCTGTTGTAGCTTTTAATATCTTCCTTTTGGATTGAAGAGAAATGATCCAGCACAGACCATACGATCATAAAGTCGATGTTTATAGCTTTGGCATTGTATTATGGGAGCTCATAACCGGTATGCTCCCTTTCCATAACATGACGACAGTACAGGCTGCATTCGCCGTCGTGAACAAGGGTGTTCGTCCAGTCGTACCCCATGATTGCCTTCCTGCTCTCGGGGCGATAATGGCACGCTGTTGGGATGCAAACCCTGACGTGCGCCCCTCCTTCACCGAGGTAGTGGAGATGCTGGAGGCTGTGGAGACAGAGATAGTGAGCACTGTCCGGAAGGCGCGCTTCAGGTGTTGCACATCGGAGCCGATGACGACGGACTGAGTTTTGAAACAGGATGATGAAAAGTGCCTATGTACTTGTGTTTTCACTGGGGACTTCTGGTTGAAGCAAGAGATGTTTTGGTATTTTCAGATAAAAATCTGGTTTGCTATTTGCACTTTTGTCATGTTAAAAGTATCACATATCCTTTTACAAATTCAATTGATTAGTTTTAATGTGTTTATGCTTGTGTCAAATTTTGTTTTATCACACTTAAACAAAGTGATCATGCTAATTCCAACACTATATGTCTATAATAAAACAAACCTTATGATATGATAATTGAGCATGGACACATAAATTTTCCAACATTCATTTGATAAAAACTGACAATTAGCAAACAAATGTTGGATCACGTCTTGGGGTCGATGCTTGCTAAAAAAAGGAATAACATTTCTTCTATATGGACAATATAATTCTAGATACAATAACAACATAGTTAAACAATACAACCCACACGGCTGAAAATAAAATAAAACATAACCACGAAGTTTAATATATTAGTCCTCATAGCTGGAATCAATAATCAAGCAATTTATATAGCCCACACGGTTAGAATTAATACAAAGTCGAAAATGGAATAACCAAAGGAAAATAAAAAAGAACTACCTGCGATCTAGCTCGGCTTGACACAACAACCACAAACCACAAACCAAAACCAAAAGTCATACGGTTAAAATACATGTCCAAGATAAATAATAATATGAAGAAAAATATGAAAAAAGTCCTTTGATGTGACGTGGAACTTGTAAGTATCCCGAATGAGTTTTGATTTGGTCAACCGAGTCAAGTTAGGTCATGTTGTGTTTGATCCCTGTGTCTAAGTATGTAGGAGCTTAGAAGAGCAGGAAGTCGAGCGGAAGACGCAACGGTCGAGAAGGATGACACGAGAAGGGAGTCGACGGGCTCGGTGCATCCGAGGGATGCGGAGGTTTGTGGAAGAGTACGCCGGTGGAGCGAGAAGGACGCGTGTGACGTCCGAAGGACGAGAAGCCGGGGGGAAACACGCTCGAGGAGAAGGTCCGAAAAGGATTTAGGTGAGCCCAACTTTGGAAGGTCTGAGATCACCCAAGAAGACCTGATAGAAAACTGGTCAACAAAATGTTGACCAGGTCAACTCAGGCGCCTGAGTGGAACTCGAGAGCCCGGGCATGTGGGCGCTTGGTTCAACAGGGACGCCTGTGTTCCTGGGCGCCCGAGAGCGACTCGGGTGCCCGTAATACCAAACTTCATCAAGAATTAGTCGTTTGCAGCCGTTGCGAAGAGGAAAACCCTGGAGCCACGTGTCAGGTGTTAGTGATATGAGAGAAGTGTTCTAAGGTAATCGCCTTATGATTGTAATCATTTATTTTAATAAATGAATATTCACTATTTGAGTATACATGTTTGTGTATTTGATTGAGATCTTAAACTCATTTACTGAATGTCCGCAATACAATTCACAGCATGAGAGAATTTGTGATAAATTCACAACTAGTGGTTATCTCTACATGTGCAATTGTGAAGTATTGAAATTGTCCCTAGTCGATGAATTGATAAATACGGACACTATCAATTCTGTTGAGACTAGCATGGGTTATTCTCTAATCAGCTGATTCACACTGGCTGGTGACATTGAGATGTCCGGAGATAAACATGAATGCTAGTTAAGGGAACTAGTTCATTTGAGTGACTGGCTGTAAAACTTCATATGGTAGTCTATATATAGATATGTCAGTGAAGTTCTTACTGTAGCTTAAGTGCGATGTTCCTTTGACTTGCGGTGTTCAAGTCATCTTGGTCATGGAGACTTATACTTTGACATCTTAAGCAAGCATCTCCAAGGAGGTGTGGACCCAGGATGATTGGGTATAAGCCGAAATGCCCGAAGATGTTTGAACAACCTACAAAGGATTCACCACTCCTTGCGAGGAGATGTATACCCGAGGCCTATCGTCGGATTGTTACTCGAAACCTCTGGCCAGAGCATGACATGATCAGAGTATGAATCTCTTAAATACATGAGAGTAATTAGAATCCGTAGGACGAGAAAACGTTACTTGGGCTAGGTGTGACGTAGTCAGCCTAGTGGGGACTGACACACATAGACCATGTCCTGAACCAAGTGAGTATAAGATGGTGAAGGGAATGGAGCACGATTCATTATAGCTGCTGAAGGGTTTCAGAATTATTTCTGAGGTCAACCGTTGATCTTTCGATTAATTGAGGATCATGATGTACTACTAGGTGTCACTCATGATCGTTCTATAATTAATTGATTAATTATAGACGACCAACATAAATCGAAAGCCTATTTAGTCACACGCACTACGAGTAATCCGAGGGATTTAAAACGAGTCGAAAATTAGATTTTCCAATGAAGAGAGATTAAGTTTGGTTGAGCCAAACGATAAGTCGAATCTGAATTTTTCAGAGACGCATCGGAAGCGTAAAATGGCTAAGTCTTTTGAAGACTTAATAGATGAATTAAATAAGTTTAATTCATTGGGGCGTGGCTTGGATGGGACGGCCAAAGAGGGCCTCCATCCTCTTTGCTTGGTCGGCCACAACAAAGGGAGAGAACCAAATTTTGGTTCAATTTATAAAATAAACCAAGTGTGGTTTGTTTTATAAAATTATGGATGATATAAATTTTTTATATAATAAACCAAGGTTTGGTTTATTTCTTCATGGAAATTAAAATGAACCATGGATTAGTTTATTTTATAAATTCAATCATGAATTGATTTACCATGATAAGGAAATTTATTCCATAGAAGAGAAGAGACTTGATTGATTTTTATCATGAATTAAAATATGATTTTAACCATGATATAAAATCAAACTTGGCATGATGGAATAAGTTATTCCATATTTGAGAGGCTTGATGGTTGAGAGGCCACTATATAAAGGACCCAAGGCATAGGCTCTCTCCCGCTCTTTCTCTCGTTCTCTTCTCCCCTTCTTGCCATGCGCCAACCAGCCCCAAGAAGGAGCACCAGCCGGCCGCCCCTACCCTTACCCTGCCGGCCATCCTTTTGTGGTTAGTCTTCCGACTTCTCTCTTGGTTTTTCTTGTCGCGTTCTCGGAGAATCTAGTAGTTCTCGAGAACACGAAACTCGTGACTTTGCGAAGTCATCCCGAAGGTATTCGGCGTGGACGCGAATAGAGGCGGAGCTTCCAAGGGACGCTTACGGTTGGATCTCGTCCCTTCCTTCGAGTTACGCGAGGTAATACGTAAATTAGTTTACGTTTCTGCAAAATTTTAAATATATGATCATCTCTACACAAGATAAAATTGCATGCTTAGATGTGTGGTTAAATAATTAGAGAAATTATTTATGTTAAACCTTCCGCTGCACGTAATTAATTTTAAAATTACGAACCCGCATCCATGTCAACATGCACCCGGTTCCAACATCAGGAGCCCCTATGCAGCGCTCGTGTAAGGTCATATCAGCAACCGGATAAACTTCACTGGCGCTATAAATAGACCCAAAGCTCAGTCACTTTCAATTATTAGAATTGTACACGAATTCTATTCTTGTTTTCCTCTGTTCTTTGAGTTCTAAGTCTGTAAAGAGGCTTCTTCGCCCACAAGGAGATCTTCTAAAGCTTGCGATGTTTCATTGTCTTGGATTGGCAACCACATTGGTTGCAACAAAGTAATTTTGTTGTGCCTCTGTCTTTTTGGTTATTTCGTTTTTATGTTATTATTTTGATTTATAAATTAACTTCTATCTTTGTAAAAGAAAATAAAAGATCATTTTTATTTTTCAGGACCAATTCGCCCCCCTTGCAGACCGCACAATCCCCGACAAGATTGATAGTTAGGATACTCCAAGCAACTCCATGACATCTTCATGTTACATGGAGAAAATAAGGACAGACAAAGTGGTGGTAAGTCCAGGTGACTCAGCAAGTAATAGAAATAGACAATGTATGGTCAAAATAGTGTAAGGAAATCAAACATATATAGACTCATAGGTAGCAACAAAATATATACACAATAGTAACTACATAATAAATGTACATACTAGAACCAATCTAACACGTATGATACAAAGAACAGTAAAACTTAAGATTTGCAATAGATAAGCTCAAAACCGTATGAGCAATAACAAATGCATAACAAGCATGATTCATGAACCTGTATGTGCATGTCAACCATATGCATTAAAACACGGCTTAATTAAATGCAGCAAATACAACAATCTATCAAATCCACATAATGTAATGACATGTGTTACACTTAAACCCAGTTAAGCTACCATCACATCGCATCTATGTGCCCAAGTGGATACGTTTTGACTACTATACGCACTCAAGCTACACTAATCTGAGTGATCGAGTGGATAAGATGTTGGGAAGTAAAACCATTCCAGAACCCCGTAAAATCACGGGGGAGTAAAACCACTTTATATAAATCCTAATAAAACTAAAAGGGTATTCATTGCCTGCACACAACTCCAGTTACCATTACTCCTCAGTGGCCGAGTGGGAACGAGAGGAACAACTGCTCACAGTATAACACCACTACTCGAGTGGCTGAGTGGGCAGGAAAATATGACTGACAACGGACTCAGACCACAAGGGAGTCAATGGTCACCAGTATGCTTACAATGTAAGTATGGTACATGACACTAATGCACATATTTTAAACCAAATCATCATCCATGCAAACAATACAATATGTGCAAGATACAATAGGTAGCATGATCTATTAGTCATGCCAAACAGGTAGATAGGAAGGGTACAATCAAATATCATGATCTATCAATCATGCCATAATGCAAGACGTTAGTACCCATGACTCAACACAGTCATCATCAATACGAATAGCATGGTAAACATGTGTATCACTAGAATCATGATGTGTAACGCCTGCCCTTATATCTACCCTCGGGGCGGGGTTACGTAACAATTAATCATATATATTTTTTTTCCCTCTATCTTCTAGCATAAAATTTAAAACAAACAATGCAAGAACTAAGTGCTAAGCATGCTTGCCTATACATGTCAAACAATGTCATGCTTGAATTGCTAGAACATCATTTGAAATATTTTAATCAAAAGTTATTCCATAACATGAGAGGTTCACATTTTATTTCAAACCATAATATAATCCAATAAAATCAAGTATATGAAAACTCCAAGTATGATAATCGTCATGCAATATAGATCCTAATCACTATCATTCATTGTCAAGGAGCATAACATAAGCATAAATATGTAGATATAGAAGTCTTTCTTCCCGAGCCACCACCCCACACATCTTCAGCCTCCTGCCTCTTTAGTTTAAGTGTTCCTTACCCTTATCTGCAGCATAAGACAACACATAAACTAGTAAGCACAAATGCTTAGTAAGGATCCTGTCCTACTCGCAAAATCCATACGAAAGAACATAACATGTACACATAATAAATCATAAGCATGAGTTCATCAAAGCATACTAAACATCCAAGTTTCTAAGCATGCAGTATCAAGTACCCTAAGCATACTCTTCACATATAATAAATGCTTTCAATGAATGTTTTCAAAACAATTCCATAATGGTATTACTTAAAAATACATCCATATCATATTGGGCCCTGTTGTGTACCACATATCGCGCGGAACTATTGCGCGTTCCCTAATGAATTGGGGTAGCGAGCCACCAATTAATTAGAGCAGGACCCTTCCGTCCTACCGGAGCCATGACCTTACGTTAACATGCACCCCGGATTTGTTTAACGACCCCCTTACGAGTCGGGTACACAACTTGAAAAGTAAAATACTTATCATGCTTTTACATATATGCTAAGGAGTACTCCAAATCACTCTTACAGGACACACCACTCTTCAAGGGTGCTCATGATCCCGAAGGGACACACCACACAACATAAGGGGTGCTCTTGATCCCATACTTAGTAGAGTATCCGTTTAAGCATTTTAACATATCACATGCAATTTCATAAGTGTGCCCCATGGGCTATAAGGCATGCTCATACATACGTCATATTTCATGCATGTTCATACATACATCATATTCCACACATGTTCATACATACATCATATTTCATACATGTTCATACATACATCATATTTCATACATGTTCATACATACATCATATTTCATACATGCATATACATATTATCTTACTAAACATAATCATGTCCCGTATGGTAGTTTAACCTTCACATACTATTCATGCAACTTATTAAACATAAAGCACATCATGAGATAATTATGCAACCCTAGACCCTAGTCCTTCTAGGGTTGGCCGAAACTCAAGGGTAGGGGAAAATTAGGGTTTGAACTAAATATTCACACAGACATTTATACAAACACCTTGTATGCACTATCTTACAATACATCAAACATGGATATATTTTAGATAATTCAACCCTCACTAACCCTTTTTCTAGGCCTTGGCCGAAACCCATCCAAGCTCTAAACCCTAGTTTTTGTTATCACAAAATGAAGGGACACAACATATAGGTATACCCTAAGTTCCAAGGGGTCTTCACATGCATCAAGGGGGTAACCAAGGTCTCCTCTTGGGTGTTGGCCGAAACCTAGACAAGGGTATAACCCTAGGTTTTGTTCACAACATTTTGAATAAACCACATATACATATACCCTAAGTTCCAAGGGTCTACTCATGTAACAAAAGGAACCAAGGCCTTCCCCTAAGGGGGTGGCCGAAACTTACAAGGGGTGTAACCCTAGTTTTTCTTCCTTTTGTTCATACCATCATGAAGAAAATCAATATACATATATACTCTAAGTCTCAAAGGTCTTCTCATGTATCAAGGAAAGAACCAAGGTCTTCCCCTAAGGGGGTGGCCGAAACTTGCAAAGGGGAAAAAGTCCCCATTTTTGAAACAATCAAGGAGAAAAATCACACCACAACTATTACACTGCAGGCGAGGGGATACTTACATCCTTTCGCTTAAATTTCTCCTTCTCTAAAATCTTAAGGTGCCCTTGGTTGAAGGAAGGTGAGTGTTCTCCTTCCTAGCACTTCTATAGAACCCTTGGCCCTAGTAGAGGGCAAGATCCTTGTAGAGTTCTTCCTCCTTCCAATTCCCTAGGGTTAGAACCCTAGGGTTGTGTTTTTTTCGAAAATGAAAAGGGAGAAGGGGCTTGAGGTTTTCGGTGATGAGAGTGAGGAAGAAGAAGAGGAAGTTATTCCAACTTCTCTTTCCCTTATTTATACTTTTCTCATGAAGAGACATGTCTCTTCCCTTCCCTAGCTTTTAACAAGCATGTTTCTTATTCCCTCTACATGAAATATGGCTTGGTGTGTTGGTTATGACATGATTAGTGCAACTAGGAGGTTCAAGGTTTAATCCTTGCTTCCTCCTTTCTACTTTTTCTTTTTATCACATTTTGCACTAATCCATATCAAAGCCCATTAAGCCAAGCCCATCATGAAATTTCATAATAATAATAATATTCCATGAATTCATAATATTTCATAATATTTCATGATAATATTTCATAAATTCCATAATATTTCATATTCATGAATTCATAATGTTTCATAATATTTCATGATAATATTTCATGAATTCCATAATATTTCATATTCATGAATTCATAATGTTTCATAATATTTCATGATAATATTTCATGAATTCCATAATATTTCATATTCATGAATTCATAATGTTTCATAATATTTCATGATAATATTTCATGAATTCCATAATATTTCATATTCATGAATTCATAATGTTTCATAATATTTCATGATAATATTTCATGAATTCCATAATATTTCATATTCATGAATTCATAATATTTCATAATATTCCATAATAATATTTCATGAATTCATAATATTTCATAATATTTCATATGGGAAATTTTGGGGCGTTACATGATGCATGAATCATATATATCAAAAGGTATGATTAAAACCTAACAAGTATCCACCAACCATCACGTACTATAAGTGATAACACTAATAGTCAACACCACAAGTATATACCCTACAAAATATAGATAGTCAAGATGATAACTCTATAGTATATCATACCCGTATATATATACTACAACACATGCATAACTCACATGACAACTCTTATTGTACATACCCTACACGTGTGCACATTATAGAGTATAAATAGCCAAAGCTAAGATTGTATGAATATAAACAGACCATCTCTAAGATGAAGCATGCAAGTATTAAGCATAGGATAAACATATGAGTAGAGTCAAGGTAAAGCAACCTAATCCGTAATAAAAGAATCCATGTACTAAGGTAAATAAACTACAGAGGTTAAGGAAAAAATATCCGCCTTTATTTATAGATCGTATAAAAATAGATTCCATGTCTCGTCGCTCGTAACAAATCAGGATCTTGCATTAACATGCATTATTTAGCTAATTTTATATACAATCAATAGCTAATCAAATTCTAGAACCAATTAGAATAAACCCCTAATCGCTTGATCATTAATCAACCTCAAATAATAGTTTAGGTCTTGCTAATATGGTTCATTACTTAAATTAGAGTTAAGCCAATTATAACCCTAATTTAATCCATCCTCTGACTTAGATTAGGTTTAACTCTCAATTAGCCCTGATCATAGTGTTGGGAACGGATGGCTAGAGAGGGGGAGGGGGAATATAGCCAATCACTTGGACTTTAAACACTTATGAAGTTTCTGCAACTCAGATATCAGTAGCACAGTGGAAAGAGTACAAAACAGAGTGTGCAGAAAACTAAAACGAAAGCAAAACAAACACAACTAGCAAGATCGCTAACAAGGAGGGTTTACAAGGTTCGGGGATAACTTGCCCCTACTCCTTGGCGTGCCCTTAAGGTGGGCGATCCCTTGATCATCGGCAGATCAAGCCCCGGTTATCACCGGATAGAAAGCAACCTCCTTCTCGGTGGAGAAACCTCTCCACAGTGTTTCAATCACAAATATATGTTTAAGCACAATGACACAATAGGAAGGATCTTACTCAAGCACTCAGCAAAGACAAGAACACAACAGACTTTCCCGAGCTCCACCCAGCGGCGATCTCACGCAAGGAACCCTTCCTCGTGTCTTCCCACTGTCAGACTCCAAGCCTCTTGTTCTCTCCTTCAAGCGCTCGAGTAATGTATGAGTTGCTTCAAGAATCAGTAGCTTGCTCAAGGTGATGAACACTTCAGGAACACAGCAAGCTTGTTGTGGAGAACTCAAGGCGCGACAAGAAATCAGTTCGCAAACTCTGCTTCCACGAAGCCCTTCTTCCGCCCTTTTGATTCTCCACTCTGCACCAGGTGACAGCATCTCCTGCAGCCTCCAGTTGCTTCCCTGCCAACGCCAGCTACTACTGAGCCCTCTCTGGACTTCTTGAGATCCCCTCAGCCAAGCTCCAGTCGGCAGCTCCAGTCTGCAGCCCAGCCGTTGCAACCTGAGATGGAAAACGGACAAACTTGCTCCAACGAAAGCCTCCATTGACTTCTCCTTGAGTGTTTGAATCCTCCCCTGTCACCTGCAGCTTAATCAGAGTGTTAGAGCAGCATATCACACAGTAAATCAAGTATCAGATGTAAGCAGCAGAGAATCGGATATGGTCAGGCGCGATCAAAGCGCCTGACAGTGCAATTTGAATTAAAGTGATCGATCACCGGACCAATCAGAGCGCCTCCTGATCGGTCACCAGACCGATCAGGCTAGGTCCAGACTGATCAGGCTCCGTCCTGATCGGTCCCCAACGCTCAATTAGAAATCGCGATTTCTTTGGGACTCTCCTGGATCGATCACCAGATCGATCCCAGGTTGTGGATCGATCACACGACCGATCCACCCCTTTATTGGGCGATTTCTGAGCTTCGCAGTCCAGACCTCCTGATCGATCACAGGACCGATCAGGAAGCCTCCTGATCGGTCACCAGACCGATCAGATCATGACCAGACCGATCAGGCTCTGTCCTGATCGATCATAGTGAGGAACCTGCGACGCTGGATCGTTCTCCAGAACGATCTGCACAGTGATCCTGATCGGTCACCAGACCGATCAGGAGCATATCAGCAAGGGAACTCAACCTCACTGTTCGCTCCCTGATCGGTCACCAGACCGATCAGGAGCCAAGCAGTGGGTGAAACGCATACTCCCTGATCGGTCACCGGATCGATCAGGAGCAGTACAGTAGGTTCCCAACCTCACTGTGTGCTCCCTGATCGGTCACCAGACCGATCAGTCATTGCTGGATCGGTCACCAGACCGATCCACGACAGAGCAGCGTGCCAGAATCCCTGATCGATCACCAGACCGGTCCAGGGACTCAAACTTAGCCCTCCAAGCTAAGTTTTCATCCACCTTAGCCCTCCAAGCTAAGGATTTTTCACCTAACTCTCTAAGTTGGGAATTTCCACCTAACCCTCCAAGTTAAGACTTTTCACCTAGCCCTCCAAGCTAGGACTTTTCACCCAACCCTTCCGAATTAGGACTTTTCCAAACCTAGCCCTCCAAGCTAGGACCTGACTCTCCAAGTCAGGACTTTTTCACCTAATTCTCCAAGATGGGAATTTGCACCTAACCCTCCAAGTTAGGACTTTTCACCTAGCCCTCCAAGCTAGGACTTTTCACACACCTCTTCCGAATTAGGACTTTTCACACACCTAGCCCTCCAAGCTAGGATTTCCAACACCTAACCCTCCAGGTTAGGATTTTCCAACACCTAGCCCTCCAAGCTAGGATTCTCCATACCATGCCTGATCCCCGATCAGGACTTAATCATAATCAATCATCATCCACCTAAACTAAAATCGATGTCAACACCAAAATAACAATCAGGGCCAGACTGCATCAACACATAGAATCAACCCTGACTACCCTTCTTCAAGAACCCAAATAGATCTAACCTAATTAATCCTAATCATACATAACTAAGATCGATTAGGATTTATAACTCATGTTAGATTTGATACCATCACTATTTCATCAGATTTATAATCTTCGCAATACCAATCCAACCTAGAGATGAGATAGATTCTCAGCTCATAACGAAATCATCAGAGAACCCACCTTGAAATAGCATATAACAAGGAATCATCAATCCATGACCAGAATAATCGACAAAATAAGGTAAATATTCCTCCTAAAGAAATTAGATCAGTATAAACAAAATCTCATGGATTAATCCATCTAAAATTCCTAACTTACCGATCCACTCCTTGGAACGAGATCATGGATGATCTCTTGCTCAGCTCTGATGACGTCAGAAGGAAAGTCTATCATAGATGGTCTTTTCCTCCAAAGATTCAAACTCCAATCTCTGATCATCAGGTAGTGAAACCATGCCACTTATTCGAAAACAATACATCGATCAACAAGAAATTCATTGAGCCAGAAGTAATAAGGAGATCGGGAATGTAAAAAATGACGTACCCAATGATCATCAACTAGTGAGGATCCCGCGAGCTGTACAGGGTGCCTTCGGGAGGTTCATCGTACATCCAATCCACCCGGTGCCGGTGCTTGAGAGGGGAATGGTGGCGGCGTGGGTAGGGGAGAATGGTGTTCAACACCGACCATATGGTGCGAGAAAAGGGAATCGGGAGAGGAAAAAAAAAGAGTCAACATGTGGCGATCGGGTGATTCGAGGAGAAGAGATTGGCTCTAACGAAGAAGGGAGGCGATCATCGCCGGCGAGGAGAAGGTTTCCTTAACAAAGACACACACACATTAATTAATAAATAATAAATAATACATTTAATTAAAAAGAGGCTAAAAGATGCACTTGGTTTATATCCCTCGGAATGCTAGTCCAAGAACTATGCAAGCTCACTATACATCTTCATCTTTGAGCAAAGCATCGGAGGCAGAGTAGTCTTTTATAGAAGTTGAAAGCATGAAAAGAGACAAGTACACAGAAATGAGAGTACAGAGTGTGTTGTTTAAAGATAGAGGACAAGAGCTCTATTTATAATTTCTAGGTCTGGTTAGGCCGGCTAGAGGGAATGAATAGTGTTGCAAATTGAGTTAGCTAAATCTCTTGCTTTTGCTTAGTAAGGACAAACAAATTAATTAAACAATTAAAATAAACATAAACAACAAAATAAACTAAGTAAGACACACAGTATTTGCTTGGTTGCAACCGGGAGGTTATTAATCCAAGACGGTTGAAAGCTCACTAAAAGATCTCTTTCATGTTGGCAGAGTAGCCTTTTACAGACTTTGAAAAGCTCAGAATACGGAAGATGAATTACAATTGTTATACTTTACTCCTAGCTCATAGGGTCCGTCAGACTACTCTATAAGTCCTTTCCAAAATTCCTCATTCTTGAAAGAACTATCAAACCTATGAATACAATCAATAGGTAAATTAAATCAATTATTGAAATTGAATAGAGGCCACTCACAATCATGATTTATCAAGTGAAAACTAATTTTCCCTACATCATTGTTAGAATTAATATGGGTCTCTATCGAACTAAGGAATTCTAGGGTTATTCTTGGATAGGTTGGATAATTGAGACTCATAAATTCAGTCCAACCTGTATTATCAATGATCCAGTTAATGTCTTCCTTAATTCCTAAGATTTTCATAGTATAGTAATCAAGTTAACGAGAACAAACTAATTTATGCCAAAGAAGAGTATCAAATCTAGACTTTTGATCATCATGGAGAATAATATCATAAGGACTTTCGCTACCCTCGTCGCGTTCACACCATTTCCCTTTTGTTGCTACCTTCCCCTTATTGGTTGCTATTCCTTTTCCTTTGTCGGGATCGTCACCTTCTCCGCTGGATCCACCACTCTTCTAAGCCTCTTCAATATGTTGAACATGATCACAAGTCAAGGGGAAAAATGAGAGTTTGTGAAGGAGGGAAGAAGTGGCGATTAGTTTATTTAGGGGAAGAAAGAAAAATAAGGGCTTCTTGATTGAAAACTTTGGAGGGGGAAGATCTTGTAAGGAGAAGAAGGATCTTGGAGAAAGAAAGAAGATGTTAGAGAGGAGGCTTGAAGAATTTTGAAAGAAGGAGAACTTCTTGGAGAGGATTAAGAGGTTGTGGAAGAAGAAGAGGTTGAGGATCTTGACATTCGAGAGAGGATCTTGCTCTTTGAGGAGTAGATCTAGCAAGCGGAAAGAGAAGGGGGTGGGGGGTGAGATTTGGGAAGAGATATAGCAAAAGGAGGACTTGAAGAAAGGGGGCTGCTGGAAGAACACGACCATGTTTTGGGTATTAATACCCTAAAGGTAATGCCACATGACTGTGGCGTGGGTTGTGTTGAGTATGTGACATGACTGTGTGAAATGACATGACTGTGTCATGTATTCTCTGCAAGCTTGACACGGCCGTGTCGAAAAATACAGTTGTGCTTTGCTGCTTTTGAGGGAACATGACTGTTGTTTTGTGTTTTCATTTTTTTTTTCCAAACACGATAGTGTGAAATGAAACACAGTCCCTCAAAAAATTGCCACGTCCAATCCCAAATGGCATAGCCTAGCCATGGTTTCTTTTGAAATGGAGGCACAACAGTGTCCGGATCACAAGACTGTGTCGTGTACTTCTGCTGCACCTGCTGAAATTTGGCATGATAGTGCTTGATAGGCACAACCCTACCGTGTCTTCTATTGCATCAAGGACATGACAGTGTTTGATAGACATGATCATGTCTGGTAGACATGGTCGTGCCATGGGGTTTGCTATCCATGTCTCAGCTTGGCACAACTGTGCTCCTTAAGCACGACTTTCATTCATTTCTTCTTCCCAAAAACCTCCACTCCCATGGAATAAACCATGGCCAGCTTGTGTAGGGTGACAATCTTGAAAACACAAGAAAATTCAAATAAGACTCAAAATAAAGAAGCTAAAAGAATAAGAAAATAAACGCTTAGGTTGCCTCCCAAAAACCGTTCATTTAGGGTCATAAGCTCGACCTTGATTCAACTTAACTAGGAGCTTTTGCCTTGAAGAGTTGGTATTCCCCTCCAATGTGGCAACTTTGCATAAAAGTGCAAGTTTTAAATCAGGATTATTTGCAAGATAAAAAAATACAAAATTTAAAAGAAAGAAAGAAAATGCAAAAATAAGTGAGAATGAGAGAGAGAGAGAGAGAAAGAGAGGGGTCCAATGAGAATGTAAGTGAGTTGGTGAATTAGTTTGGGAAAAATTCTAGGGTTTCAATTTCATCATAATGCTTGTTAATATATTATGAATTGTTCATTATCTATCCTCTATGTTCATGCTCTTGTAGGGATTCTATGTAAATACTGATATAACTTTGCGACTGTTGCATCAAAGTGTTCACCCTATCGAGGTTCAATGCTATTAAGTAGAAGAGGTAATATAGAAAGTTCGGTTAAAGGGATACCCCTTGTCACGTAAGGACCCTCCGATAATATAGTCTAAATTATACAGGTCACTTCCTAACATAGAATTGTGAAAATTTTATTAAGCTCTAATTAGATAATCCCTTGTAGGGAATTGACCTCCATTTTCAAAGAATATTTTAGAAAGTTCGGTTAAAGAGATACCCTCTGTCACTAAGAGCTCTCCGATCATACAATCGAAAGTATCTCCCCTACATGGTGACCAAACTTCTACATCTATTCATTCAAACACACAATTAATTAACCATTCTTCACACACACATTTAACCAAATAATAATAAGGCATAAGCATGCCATTGAAATAGAAAATTGGCAAATCCATAGTGTTTATATCAATTTCACATCATAATTACTCTCTACATCCTAGAACTCAGAGATATACTCTATAACAAAGGAAATAAAACCCAGAGACATAAAAAAACAAGGTACAATTCAAATTTAGAAGAAGAGAGGAGAAAGCTTAGTTGAGTGAAATAGGATTCTTCAGAAACCAATCCTTACTGGATAGATGGACAGATCACTAAAAATGGCCTCAAATCATCGATAGATTGCACGAATCTTGTGTGGATGTGGACCTTGCTGGTTTTCCTAAAGGGTAAACCCCTTTTATAGACGGGGGTATACAAGAAACCTTAAGGTATACGTCTTTTTTATAAAATGAGTGATGAATCCTCTAAGGGCTTTTCAAATATTTTCATGCATATTGACTTATACCCAATCATCCCATAAGTACATCTTCGAGGGAATGTATAGAAAAGATGTCAAACTATTATCTTCCATAACCAAGATGACTTGAATACCTCAAGTCTAAGGAAATATGTACTCGTGCTACAATGAGATCTTCATTGACATGTAACAAATCACATGAACTTACCCTTAACTAGCATTCATATGTTAACTCTCAACATCTCAATGTTTCCAGCCAGTGAGGATCGGCTGCTTGGATGAACCAATAACATATGCTAGTCTTATAGAATCAATATTATAATGTCCAGTCTCATCAATTCATCGACTATAAAAGATTTCAATACGTACATAATTATACGTGATAAGATACCCACTAATTATGATCCAATCATAATTTTTCTCATGCTGTACATTGTATTGTGAATTTCAGTAATGAAGTTTATGATCAAATCATATACATATAGAATGCACACTCAAATAAAATTTTTTTATCAAATAAATAATATAATATCGAAGGTGATTGCTTCAGGACACCTCTTAAACATTACTGATTATGATCCAATCACAATTTCTTACATGCTATGTATTGTATTATGGATTTTATTAATTGAGTTTAAGATCAAATCACATACATATATATAATGTACACTCAAATAATGAATTTTATTTATCAAATAAATAATATAATATCTAAGACGGCTGACTTAAAATACCTCTCAAATATTACTCGTTGTAATCCAATCACAATTTATCTATAATATGCATACTCATTGTAAAGTGCATTAATGAGTTTAAGATCAAATCAAATATATATAGAATGTACATTCAAATAGTAAATTTTATTTATCAAATAAATAATATAATATCTAAGACAATTAAACTAACGATATTTAAAGTTGTTTAGATAAAATGGATAAATTCTATGGTTTGACACGTACATTTAAAGTTGTTTAGATAAAAATGGATAAATTTTATGGTTTGACACGTACATTCTGATTACTTATTTAGACATTTGGCTTGTTGTCTTCACCCCTTGGCCTCCAATATAATTTTGCAGGCATAGTGTTAGATACGACAAATAAAAAAAATGTGGGGACTTGGAAACCGATCGGTAAAGAGAATTCTTTTGAGAATTATCCGAAACCAACATTTGGGCTTCATATGGTTAGCTAGGTTTGAGGTCGGGTTGGGTTAGCCAACAGGGGAAAGATCCAACTGTTAAGGGTGGTTGCCAATAATCAATGATAGTGGTGGATTTGCAAATAAACCCTAACTCAAAACTTCCTCTTCTTCTCGTCGAAATCGCCCAACGCCAAACACCCAAAACCGCACCGATTTGCTCCTCTCCTCTTCTTTTCTCCACACGAAACCGATCCGCTTTTCTCCCAATCACAGAAAACGGCGACCTTCTTTTCTGAGCCAGCCTCTGGAGATCTTCCCTTTTCTCTCATCCTCCGACCATCACAGGCACCCGACAACCTTGCGCACGTTAGTCGTTGAGGAGGTGGCGCACACCACCGTGGGTTCATTGCCGGCAGGACAAGGGTGGGGTGTGTCTTCGTGATCTTATTACCTAATGTATTCCTTGTTTTGGGATGCCATCGTAATCACAAGATCTGACTTAGAGATACCCCTTTTGCTATGATTCGCCAGTGTTTGACAAGGTTGGATCTAGGGTTGGGGAAGGCACATTGGAGAATGGTATCTTCACCGTGTTTCCACGAATTGTTTCTTGAATTCACTGGATCAGTGTTGGGTTGACTTCGCCAGTGCCAGTTAAGCTATGATCCTATTCTTTTGGTGCTTGATCTTGGAGATTGATTCAAAATAGTATTGATGAATGGGTGTAGTTTGATCACTGTAATAGAATAGGTTTCCTTTGTTTTGAATCGGATTTATGTTTTGATAGCAATTTGGTTTCGAATTGTGCTGTTGTGATGTTGTGGATTCTATAATGAAGCCGTGCACTGTAGATTTGGGTGATGGATTGCTACATTTGGTAGGGATGAATTGGTTCTGATAGAATAGTAAACTTTGGTTAAATTTTTTGGTTAGAATATGGTTTGTGTTCGATTTTTGGATCTTGTGGAACCATGAGGTGGTATGCCCTGTAAAAATTGGTGTAGCACAATATTTGAATGAACTATGATTATCTTGGTGTTGGGTGGTTTCCTTCATCTTGTGATTTTGGTTTTTTGTGGGAATACTTGTTGGATTTGGGTCTTGTGATCTCGTTACTTTGATCAGTAGGTGATTGAGTGTGTGTTGGATTGGAATTGTAGTGTTGATAGTAAACCTTATGTGGAGATTGTATTTGTTGTAGCTTGGGTTGTAATTGGGTATTGTGAAATTGTAATGCTATTGCCGTGAGGTTCATGGTGGATTTTATGCTGTTTTGGAGTGAGATTCTGCTTAGTTCTATTTGAATTGTGACTGTGTCATGTGGAAGTAGTTTGGTCTTTCGGGTAGTGAAATCGAGTGGTAGAACTTATAGTAGATTTGGTTGGATAAGGTTAGTGATGGTAACCATGTGTTCGATACGATTGAAGCTAATTCTATAATTGTAAATACCTAAGTTGATTGGGTGTAACATGGTTAAGGTTAAGTTGGGTAGAATCTAACCTCAATGTATGGGATTAATCGGGAGCTAATCATTAATTAAGTCTAATTAGGGATCGTATAATTAGGATGACCTAAATTAAGCTCGGAACATAATTTAGCTAGTTATTTATAAGTAGCTAAGTTATACTTTTTGACATGGGACATTGATTTCAATACAGATATCAGGACGTGGGGGATTCTCTTCTGACTACAAACTTTATATTTGAGTCGGATACTTCTTACTTATTTTATAGTTTATTAATCTTAGATGCATGACTATTATTATCTATTGTCGGCTGTTTCATCTTAACTCTATTTTATTTTTATTTCACTGCTTAATACTTACGTGTTTGATCTTTGAGATAATCTGTTTAATATCTATGCAGTCTCACCTTTATATTCCTGCTCTGTAGAGTACACATGCATATGGCGTGTACATAGGAGTGGTCATTAGGTTGTACATAGTATATAGTAGATACCTGGGTGTTCCTTGTTAACCCGGTTCATGACTAATAGATCATGGTTGGTTAGACTTGTGCATATCATATGGTTGCATGGATGATGATCTGGTTTAAGTGTACTTGTTGTACTTTGTGTATATCCTGTTGGGATTTGATCGTACAACTAGAAGGGGGTGAATAGTCGATCACCCATTCAACTCATCGGTTCTCTTCCTACAAGTTAGTGTGCAAGTAGAATAACAATTAAACTAAAACTAACTAGAAGAGAACACACCGATTTACGTGGTTCGAAGATAAACTCCTACTCCATGGCTGCTCGTAAGGTGGACGATCCCGATCCGTCGGTGGATGATTCTCTGGAAGACCTCCGGCTAGCTCGTGTAACTCCTTGTGGGTGGAGAAACCTCACCACAAACTCGCACAAGACCCTGAGCACTTGTAGATTACTAATAAGCTTTAACCAAGCGTATTTCGTCAACCTTGCTCAATCAAACCGAGCTATCTTAAATAGAGCTCGTTGTTGATCCAGCCGTTACCAGTCGACTGGTTCCAACATTAGTTGACTGTCAGCTGTCGAATTCGAACATTACAGCCCAACGTTCGAATCAACCCGACACCAGTCGATTGCACAGGAGATCAGTTGACTAATCTCTCTGTGCCCATCACCAGTCGAATGATCCTAGCATCAGTCGACTGCCCAAACCCTAAACCTAGGGTTTCCCTTTCCGAGTATAATTCTCTCAGTACTCGGACTCTCACGACTCAACTGACTCTTCTTACAGTCTCGACTCTTGCCTTCACGCCTTCTTTGACTTTGACTCTTGTCCCTCGGATGCATACAAGCTTGTGGCTTGTCTCCACATGTCATCCTTCGCGTATGCCTCGAAGTGTGCTTCCCTCGGCTCATCATCGTTGCCTTGTCCACGGTCCCTCGAATGCATATGAGCCCACGGCTTGTTCTCATGCCATCCTTTACCGGACCCGAAGCCGTCAAGTTAAGTTTATGTGTATCCTGCAGAGCCTGCACACTCAAATACATATATCAAATATAAGGGTGAACCTAACATAAACCCTTTGCCCAAACAACAAAACACATGGTCACACCGGACCATGGATTGCTCCAACAATCTCCCCATTTTGATGTTTGACAATACGTTTATGTTAGGGAAAACAAATAGCAAAACAAATGCTAATAACCAAATAAACTTACGTCACCAAGGCTACACCTTGGACTTATACCACTAATGCATATGCAATGCAATGGACACAATGCATGGATCCTATCACAAGTCATCCCCACACCTAAACTCCACAAAATTTAAAAACCTCTCCAATGCTCCCTCTACATTGGACTTACAAGGCTTTTTAAGAACCTATCATAAGGCTCCCCCTTTGCCAATAAATGAGTAGCAATGCTCCCCGTTCACCTAAGCTCCTCCTAGAGTTAGGATTTTATGTAAAGGTGTGTTTGGTTCCCACTTAAACCTAACACTTCTCCCCTTTGTCATACATAAAAAAGAACTCCAACAATATCCCAATTATTTGATTCTTTAACCTCTAATGATCATAAACAATATGTGTTAACCCCCCTATAAGATTATACACATGTTTGACATCATTAGGATACTTTTCGACTTTGCTGAAAATAATTTCAGCCTGTATCAGTCGACTGAGATAGTTACCAGTTAACTGACCTAGTCGAAAACCCAACTCACAGATTTATCAGTTGACTGCCTTTTGCACCAGTCAACTGATACCTTGATAACAGCCTTTTCAGTATTCTGAACCCAATTTCAGAAATACGTTGATAATTTCACAATTCTCTAAAAATTTCCAACTGTTGTGGAGAGGTTTGTGGTACCCGTGTCTACTTGAAAACAATATATTTAAAAATATTCGGATCCTCAGATTGACACAAAATCCAAAACTATCTAAATGATTTAATTGAACTTTGACCTAAACTTCTAGTTTTGGCTTCCTCTTGATGTATATGTCCATACCAAACCAAAATGCATCCCTAGCATTTGTTTATATGATATCTATATATTAAAAACTAATTTTCATCCGCTATGATCCCAATGTCATATTTTCATGCATGAAACATAAACCCAATGTGCCAAAATCCAAGGATTGAAACTTAAGTCCGTCTCCAAACCCTTTGGCATATTCCATGGTCTATCTAGACTTCTGGGAGATATGATCCCGTGATCCATTGACCATGGGTCCCAACTTGGGTCTTTGTACTCCCTTAGAGCTCCTAGCCTTAGTCACCTCCTTAGGTGACTCTTCCACAAATACTACACCGATGTACTTCTGATGACTCTTGACCTACAAACCTAACTTTCTTAACCTTAGATAGCTTATTCTTGGTTAAGTTCTTCTTCTTACCCTTAAATGACACTCCTTTGCCATTCTTGGACTTCTCATCTTTGCCATGGTTATATGCTACCCTAGCATATATCTTTTTATTGGCATTTGAGGACTTAGACCGGTATCCCAACCCGATTTATCATTGTTGGGTTTTTGGCTCCCCAATAATTTATCTAAACCCTTAGATCCAATAGTGAGTCTATCTAGGATTTTCTCTAATCCATCAAGTTTTTATCTCAAAGCTTGATTTTTCCTTTCTAGGTTCTTAAACCTAGAATTAACATGTCTACCTTGGATATTCCTAGACCTACCCATTCTAGGCATGTGTCTCCCCTTCTTGGGATTTATACATTGGCCCTTAGGTTTAGCGTTCTTGATTTTATCATGATGCATGAATTTCTACAATTTTGATATGCATTATTAACCCTATTTTTATCATGATATTTAAAACCATAATTATGCATGAGAGAATGATAAATATTACTTCTAGCATGCATGACATAATTTAAATTTGAATTAAATTTAAGGTTAGAGTGTACCTCCCTTACCCTTGTAGCTCTCCCTTAATGTGAGCTTCTTTTTTTTTCCTTCTTCTCTCATTTCCTCAAATGTGACAACTTCTTCATCTCTCCTTTCTTTGGGCACTTGGTGTGGTAGTCTCCTAGCTCACCATACGTAAAGTATCTAATATGTTTCTTCTCTTTTTTTTCCTTACAACCCATGTTAGTATTTAAAGGGATTCACTTGGGTTTAGAGTTTACTTCCTTTTTCTTACCCAATGGACATTTGTCCTTGTAGTGCCCCTTTTCATTGCATCCAAACCAAATTATGTTATCCTTGGACTTTGCTTTGGTGGAGGTGCTAGTGAGATTGACTTCCTCTTTAACCTTTGATGAAGTGGATGGTTCTTCTTCATTTTGTGCCACTTCACTTGAGGAGGTGGATAATTATTTTTTTTCTTTCTTCTCCTCCTCGGATGTTTAGCTCATATCTTCATCCAAATGGTCCTTTTTTTCCTCTTGGACCATGAAGCTCATCTCCTTGGGCTCTTCTTCTTCTTGTTCTTGTGTCATTTTCATAGCTCATGAGCATTCTTATATTCACTTAGATTTTTTATCACATCATTAGGCAAAATATTTATCAAAATTGAGATTACCTTCTCATTTGCCTTTGATTGTATATGTTGCTCCTTGACCCAATATCTTGGTCGGAGCTTCTTTCCATGCTTGTCGTTAGGGACTTCGAATGGTTCTTTGAGTGCGATCATTAAATCTCAATCCATGTCGAACCACGTCTTCACTTGCAACCTTCAATAGTCGAAGCTTTCGCGATCATATGGAGGTGGAACGGTGATATCATCCCCCATTCTTTCTTCAAGTGTCATTTCCTCTAGCCCTTTGCTCCTTTGACGGTTAGTCCAACAAGAGCGAATCTTTGCTCTGATACCAATTGTTGGGACTTGATCGTACAACTAGAGGAGGGTGAATAGCCGATCACCCACTCAACTCATCGGTTCTCTTCCTACAAGTTAGTGCGCAATCAGAATAACAATTAAACTAAAACTAACTAGAAGAGAGCACACCGATTTACGTGGTTCAGAGATAAACTCCTACTCCACGGTTGTCCATAAGGTGGAAGATCCCGATCTGTCGGTGGATGATTCTCCGGAAGACCTCTGGCTAGCACGTATCGCTCCTTGTGGATGGAGAGACCTTGCTACAAGCTCTCACAAGACCCTGATCACTTGTAGACTACTAATAAGCTTTAACCAAGCTTATTTCGTTAATCTTGTTCAAGCAAATTGAGCTCTCTTAAATAGAGCTCGTTGCGGATCCAGCCGTTACCAGTCGATTGGTTCCAACACTAGTCAACTGCTAGTTGTCGAATTTGAACATTACAACCCAACGTTCGAATCAAGCCAACACCAGTCAACTGCACAGGAGATCAGTTGATTGATCTCTCTGTGTTTAACACTAGTTGACTGATCCCAACATCAGTCGACTGTTCAAACCCTAAACCTAGGATTTTCCTTTCCGAGTGTAATTCTCTCAACACTCAGACCCTCACGACTCAATTGACTCTTCTTACAACGTTGACTCTTGCCTTTATGCTTTCTTCGACTTTGGCTCTTGTCCCTCGGATGCATATAAGTCCGCGGCTTGTCTCGACATGTCATCCTTCATGTATGTCTCGAAGTGCAATTCCCTTGGCTCATTGTCGCTGCCTTGTCCACGGTTCCTCGAATACATACGAGCCCACGACTCATCCTCATGCCATCTTTCACCGGACCCGAAGTCGTCAAGCTAAGTCTATGTGTATCATGTAGAACCTGAACACTCAAATACACATATCAAATACAAGGGTGAACCTAACTTAAACCCTTTGCTCAAACATCAAAACACATGGTTACACCAGACCATAGATTGCTCCAACATATCCTACGGTTGTATTGATATTGATATGGTTTGAATATACTTGTTGTACCTTGAGTATGTCCTACGACTGCATGAATGTTGATTTGGTTAGTGTCAGGTGCATTAGTATCATGCATCATCCCTGGACGGTTGTATACTGATGATTATTAGCTCCTTGTAGGATTGAGACAAGCCATCGGTCATATTTCTGGCACCATTTTACATACTGATGATCACTGGCTCCCTTGTGGTTAAGATGGGTTGTCAGTCATACAGTTCTGCCCACTTGACCACTCGGTCACTCGGGGTAGTGGTAGTTGATGTGCATGTATTTGTCCTGTTGTGTCACGCTCGGCCACTCGAGTAGTGGTAATTGAAGTTGTGTCTAGGTAATAGAGGTATAGAGCTATTGGCTCCCCCTTTCTGACTTAAAGGTATTATCATCATGATGGAGTTGTTGGTTCCAGAGCTAGTGGCTCCCCTTTTTGGCTTAGGGGTATGTGTTATGATGGGGCTATTGACTCCTCTTATTCCGACTTTGGGGTTACTGTCATTGGAGATGTTGGCTCCCTAGCATCCTATTCACTTAGCCACCTAGTGTAGTGGCAACTAGAGTGCGTTCAGACATCATGTGCACATGATGCATCATTCTATTTGTATTTGTTTGTTTGTGTTTGGTTGACATGTGCATAGAGATTTGTGTATTGCACTTGGTATGTTGATTGTGTATTGCTCATGTTGTACGAGCAGATTTGTTGATGATTTCAGGGGTTTCTGATCATATTGCCCCTCATGATGGTTGATACTAGTATGTTCATTTATTCAGTTATTTTTGTTACGTTCATTGATACTCCTATGAAACTGTATACATGTTGATTCCCTGTTGCTTGTTATACTTTTTACTGTCATGCATTATCTCTATCTATTATCTACTGAGTTCACCTGGACTTACCATTGTTGTTGTATATTTACTTCTAGGTAGTTGATTGATACATTATGGTGTCGCCAGTAGAGGACCCGATGGCTAGTCCCACCCGCGCCAATTTTATTTCGTTGCATTCTTCTTTTCTTTTCTTGGAGGATTTTATTTTGTTCCATTGCTATGTTTTGTGGTGTATTGGATTCGTGCAGGCATTTGATGAGTTTTATATTTTGTGCAATGGTGGGGCTTGTTGTGTTTTGGCGTATAGAGTAAATTGTATTGGTACGCCTCCAATAGAGTTTTTGTAGGATTTTGTCATATTTTTCCTTTATGTTTCTAGTTGTGTGAGTTGATGTAGATTGTGAGTAGTTGTGCGAGATGTCCATTTATCGAGTAAGCATCGACCCTGAGACGTGGCACATAGAGATAGTTTAGGAGCAAAAGGTGATAATGCTGACCTTAGGTGATCAGTATTGCCAACCCCCAAGCTAGATACAAACAAATAAATCAAGGGGGCATTTTTAACCTAGTAAAGCGACCCTTTGCATTGAGAGGTCAGGCACCCATCGCAGCATTTTGCACAAGGTGGGTAAACCCTAAACTCCAAAACCAATTTTGCAAGCACAAACATATTTTTGATATTATAGTTGGTTTTCGCTTTACATGGAGTTGCTTAGAGATCTCAACTTGTTGATTCCTAGTTTATTTTATTTTCATTTCATTGTGTTTACATTTTATTTTATATGTTAGGTATCCAATTTGGGCGTCCAATGTGAATGCCCCTCTCAACACTCGGGCGCTCGGGCCTGTTTTGCTATGAGGGGTGTTCACGCTTTTGGGCGCCTAAATCAGGTGCCCAACATATCAATTCTCTCTCTCTCTCTCTCTTTCTCTCTCTCTATATATATATATATATATGAGGATTTTATAGTCCTCCTAATTATATATGGATCCATATGTCTCGTTTATTATATTGACACCAAGTGGGTACCTCCTGGATATTGGAAATTACGCTACAAGGTGTGACATACCACATTTATAATGTGTAATGAAGAGTTCTCTCCCCGAGGGAATGGTGCGGTGGTAGAACGCCTTCTCAGTTTACCTGACTCTAAGAATCAAGTCTCAATTTCAACGAACTAACGGATGAATTTTTTTTTTAATGGACGATAGACTTAAAAATGCTGGGCTGATAGACCATCTATTACAAGTGCTTTTTAATTTATCCTCATGATCGATGAAAGATTGCTATCGGACCAGATATACATGATCACCCTCATGATTACGTTTGATGCTAACTAAATCTCTTGTTGATCAAAGTCAGGATTACTTCATCCCATTGACCAAGTTGACCTTCCTCTTCAAGACTCTGTACATTGAAAAATTTTGCAATAGATAATTGGCGGAGGCTAGCCATATTCATCGACTACAAAAAATTTCGGATTTTGCAACAAAATTTGCAATGAATTTTTTTTCAAAATTCGTTGCAAAATAATTTGGTGACGAATTTAGCAACGAAAATATTTTCGTTGCTAAATTCTCTTCGCCAAATTTGGAGTCGAACTATAAAAAATTTGTTGCAAATCTGCAACGAATTTTGCGACAAATAAGTTTCGTTGTAAATTTGCGACAAAAATAATTCGTTGCAGATCAGCGACAAATAAAATTCGTTGCCAATCTGCAACAAATTTTCTTCGTTGCAAATTTGCGACAAATTAAATTCGTTGCTAATCTGCAACGAAATTTGAGACGTATTTATTTTCGTCGCAGATTTGCAACAAATATAGTTATATTTTTTCATTGCAAATCTACAAATTTAATATAAATCTGCAACGAATTCTGCGACAAATTCATTCGTTGCAGATCTGCCACGAATTCTGCACCGATCAATTTTTGTCGCAAATCTGCAACGTATAAGATTCATTGCAGATTTCCAACGAATTCTGCATCGAATTTTATTCGTTGTAGATTTGCAACGAATTCTACAACGAATATATTTTTATCACAGATTTACAATAAGTTTGCAACAAAATTTTTTTGTTGCAAAATTTTTAAAAAATAATCAACTAGAATGGCTAATCCTAGTTTAAAATCCAATGGCCAACCAAGAATCTAATCGGTTAATATAAATGATGCTTTCTTAATTACATAGCTACATATCCAAGCAGAAAGTTCTCTAATCGCTGTAGGAAGGTAGCTCAAACAAATCACTTGCTACTTCATAGACCAAATCCATTTATTAGAGTGCTAAGTTCCAAGGTTACATCAACACTAAAAAAATTATTCAGCAACACCATCACCAGGTTCATTACCAGCTTCCCTATTCAGGAGGGACATCATCAGTGACCATTGGCTAAAGAACCATTTTCCCCATGTGTAGCTTCCTCTACATCCTTCCTTGCATAATATCGATGGTACATGGAGTCAACATTCACGAGGTAGAAGGTTCCAGGTGTCAGTAAGCTTGTGTCTCTGCTTGTTTCTAAATCCTTGGCTCCGTATCTATGTTCCATCAACTTCAATGTCTCCACAAACTTTTCAGGTGTAACCTAAAGAAGCAAGTAGAACATATAGAAACTTTGAACTAGTAGTAAGAAGAATTAACTAGTTTCCTTCATCGAGGTTGCATACCACATGTCGTGTTTCAAGCTTTTCTGATACATTAAGAACGGAAGCAATGTTTGACAGGCTAAATGGATGTTGCCCATTCTGAAGTTTGAAAGAAAGCATACTTGAGGTAAGGCCACTTCCATATGAGAACATAACAATCCGCTGGCCAACCTACACAAATATAGAAAACTAAATTAACACCATTTATTTGAGTTCTTGAAAATATGGCAATAAAAGAAATTATGTTACCAGAGTTTTATGTTTGTTGTGGATGACAGATGCAAATGCAGCAGTTGATTAACCCATGACACAGATAAATCTATCTTTACTAACTATATTATGTCCAATGTATCCAGCATAAGAAAAAGTGATAATGATATACAACAGAAATTAGAATCTCGAAAGCTTTAGAAATACTCTATTTGCTAGCTAGATCAGGAGGATTCTCTGTTTATGTACGGTAGATTGAATCCCTCGTTGAACCACACTTATCTACCAGTCTTGTGTGCATTTAGATGCTGCATTGTATGAGATAAGAGACTAGATAAAGACAAATATGACAAATTTTCTTCCCAAATTGAGAATGTGCCTTAAGAGGATATGATGAGGTGGGAAAGAAAGCTGGATCCATATTGAAGATTAAAACTTCATGTTATAATTTATTTTCTGATCAAATATATGCAGAAAGTTTATACTTGATGGAAGATACCACTGTGTGAATAAAATGACTAAAGGATTAAAAAATATTTAGACTTCAGCAAGCCAAAACTAACTAGGCACAAAGTGTCTGCAATAATTAATGCATGGACTATAAACCATATATCATTTAAAATTCGCCGAACAAGGACAGTAATATCCAACATGTGTAAGTAGATCACCTGTTGCGAGATATTCAGGAGCTGCATATCCATAAGTTCCTATGATCCTTGTAGACACATGACTTTTGTCACCTGTTGGACTGACTTTTGCCAATCCAAAATCAGAAAGTTTCGCATTGTAGTTCTGAAATCAATAAGTCAAATAATGAGTGAGAGGTTCTTTCATATTAGAAAGAGAAGAAAAAAAGATTTTAAAACCACTTACTGAATCTAGAAGCACGTTAGAAGCTTTAAAATCACGATATATCACTTTTGCCATGTCGCGATGCAAAAATGCAAGCCCTTTGGCAGCTCCAAGAGCAATCTTCATACGAAGTTTCCAAAAGATTGGTTGAACATACGAACCCCCTGCATAAATGGGAGATGATGAGAAGAATGTTCCGCAATTTCATAGAGATCTATCTATCAGAACAAAGGGTAGCAATATTTACAGAAGAATGCTGATTACATCTACTTTTCAGACATTGTCTGAAGAATAGGATGCTGATCAAATATAGATACTTACTCCTGAAGAGATGATTCTCTAAGCTCCCTCGAGGCATAAATTCATAGACAAGAAGTCGTTGCTCATCCTCTAAGCAATATCCAATAAGCTTTACAAGATGAGGATGAGACAATTGACCAAGGAAATTCACCTCTGCCTACAAGGTTTGCGGGACTTCAAATAAACAAACAACCACTGACATAGTGTATGATCTATTGCAGAACACACAGGAGGATTACTAACAATCTCACATGTGTTGTTCATAATTATAAGAGTCATACATAATGCAGGCAGTAAGTAAATCCAGTAGAAGGATCGCATGCACTGGAAAATGACACTCACCAACCATTCTCTGTGACCTTGAAAACTTTCCTGGTTCAGCTTCTTCACTGCAATGACCACACCACTGCTAGGTTTTGATGGTGTCAACGTCTGCTCATCGATCCATCCCTTGAACACCGAACCGAACCGTCCTTCCCCGACTACACTGTCCGGTCTAAAATTTCTAGTGGCCGATTCGGCCGTGGCTGCCTGCGGCCAGGTCGATCCGGCAGTGGCTGCCTGCGGCCAAGCCGATCCGGTCGTGGCTGCCTGCGGCCAGGCCACCGGCGAGAAAAATACTCTTCAAGAAATCTCCGGTGAGAAGGACAGCCACCGGCGAGAAGAAGGAGAAGAAAGCGAAAGGGAAGAAAAAGGTAATAATTGCAATTTTGCAACGAAAGCATTTCGTTGTAAACTTCGTCCCAAATCTGCAACGAAAATTTTTCGTCGCAAATATTACATATTTTGTAACGAATCTGCAACAATCATATTTCGTTCCAAATCTGCAACGAAAAAATTTGTTGCAAACCTCAATTTTTTTTATTTAAGAACAAGGGCTATTAAAAATTCCTGGATCGCCCTAAGGACCTTGGATTTTGACAAAACAAATTCCTATACGACCGTGACGATCTCATGATCACGTTGACGACCTCGAATATGATTTTTGACAAAGATATGGTAACTATCAAATTTCGTAATATGAAACGTTATTATACTTTCAAATTATGAAAATTATTTTATTTTCTAAAAAAAATTAAAAAAATAATTCGTTGTAGATTTCGTTGCAAATCTACAACAAATATATATATTCGTTGCAAATCTGCAACGAAAAAATTTCGTTGCAAAATTTTGATTTTTTTTAAAAAATATAGAACCTTAAAAAATTCGTAAATCGCCCTACGATCCTCGGATTTCAAAAAAACAAGTTCTTATGGGACCATGACGATCACATAATCACGTTGATGCCCTCGAATTCGATGTTTGGCAGAGATTCGGTGAATATCAAATTTTCTAATATGGAACAATCTTATACTTCCAACCTTAATCTTTTTTTTAAACATCTTAACCTACCTATAATTGTAAATATGAAAAATAATTTATTCAGTAAAATTATTGTTTGAGGATGCTAGTTCGATCGGGAAGTCGATACGAACTCATAAAAACACGTTTCGTCTCAATCCGATTTCCGTAGGGCCTTCTACGATATTTTTTAAGTCTTGCAAAAAAAAACTGCAACGAATCTGTTTTTCGTTGCTGATTAGCAATGAATTTAGGATTCGTTGCAGATTTCGTTGCAAATCTGCAACAAATAACCCAATTCGTTGCAAATCTGCAATGAAAAAATTTCGTTGCAAAATTCTTTTTTTTTTTAAATAGAGAACCTTCAAAAATTCGTAGATCACCCTACGAACCTCGGATTTTAAAAAAAACAAGTTCCTATGGGACTGTGACGATCTCATGATCACGTTGACGACCTCGAATGCGATTTTTGATAAAGATTCAGTAAATACCAAATTTCCTAATATTAAACAATCTTATATTTCTAACCATAATTTTTTTTTCAAACTTGTTGACCTACTATAATTTTAAATATGAAAAATAATTTATTCAGTAAAATTTTTGTTTGAGGCCGCTAGTTCGATCGGGAAGTCGATACGGACTCATAAAAACTCGTTTCGTCTCGATCCGACCTCCGTAGGGTCTTCTACGATATTTTATAAGTCTTGCAAAAAAAAAAATCTGCAACGAATCTGATTTTCGTTGCTGATTAGCAACGAATTTAGGATTCGTTGCAGATTTCGTTGCAAATTTGCAACAAATAACCCAATTCGTTGCAAATCTGCAACGAAAACATTTTGTTGCAAAATTCTATTTTTTTTTAAAATAGAGAACCTTCAAAAATTCGTAGATCGACCTACGAACCTCGGATTTTAAAAAAATAAGTTCCTATGGGACCGTGACGATCTCATGATCACGTTGATGACCTCGAATGCGATTTTTGATAAAGATTCAGTAAATACCAAATTTTCTAATATTAAACAATCTTATATTTCTAACCTTAATTTTTTTTCAAACTTGTTGACCTACATATAATTTTAAATATGAAAAATAATTTATTTAGTAAAATTTTTGTTTGAGGCCGCTAGTTCGATCGGGAAGTCGATACGGACTCATAGAAACTCGTTTCGTCTCGATCCGACCTCCATAGGGCCTTCTACGATATTTTATAAGTCTTGCAAAAAAAAAAATCTGCAACGAATCTGATTTTCGTTGCTGATTAGCAACGAATTTAGGATTCATTGCAAATCTGCAATAAATAACCCTATTCGTTGCAAATCTGCAACGAAAAAATTTCGTTACAAAATTCTATTTTTTTTTAAAAAATAGAGGACCCTCAAAAATTCGTAGATCGCCCTACGAACCTCGGATTTTAAAAAAACAAGTTCCTATGGGACCGTGACGATCTCATGATCACGTTGATGACCTCGAATACAATTTTTGATAGAGATTCACTAAATATCAAATTTCCTAATATGAAACAATCTTATACTTCCAACCTTAATTTTTTTTTCTAACTTGTTGACCTACCTATAATTTTAAATATGAAAATAATTTATTCAGTAAAATTTTTGTTTGAGATTGCTAGTTCGATCGGGAAGTCGATACAGACTCATAGAAATCCGTTTCGTCTCGATCCGACCTCCGTAGGGCCTTCTACGATATTTTATAAGTCTTGCAAAAAAAAAAATCTGCAACGAATCTGATTTTCGTTGCTGATTAGCAATGAATTTAGGATTCGTTGCAGATTTCTTTGCAAATCTGCAACAAATAACCCTATTCGTTGCAAATCTGCAACGAAAAAATTTCGTTGCAAAATTCTTTTTTTTTTAAAATAGAGAACCTTCAAAAATTCGTAAATTGCCCTACGAACCTCGGATTTCGAAAAAAATAAGTTCCTATGGGACCGTGATGATCTCATGATCACGTTGACGACCTCGAATGTAATTTTTGATAGAGATTCAGTAAATACCAAATTTCCTAATATTAAACAATCTTATATTTCTAACCTTA
Organism: Boesenbergia rotunda; assembly: GCA_024364735.1. NCBI lineage: Eukaryota > Viridiplantae > Streptophyta > Magnoliopsida > Zingiberales > Zingiberaceae > Boesenbergia > Boesenbergia rotunda. The sequence continues at coordinate 123,736 of JAGFNQ010004346.1, forward strand.
ATTTTTTTTCAAACTTGTTGACCTACCTATAATTTTAAATATGAAAATTAATTTATTCAGTAAAATTCATATTTGAGGCTGCTAGTGCGATCGAGATGTCGATACGGACCCATAGGAACTCGTTTCGTCTCGATCCGACATCTGTAGGACCTATTACGATATATAATAAGTCTTTTTTATTTTTTTAAAAAAATCATAATCTGCAACGAATATTTTTCGTTGCAAATTTGCAACGAAACTTTTTGTTGCAGATTTCGTTGCAAATATGCAACGAAAACTAAATTCGTTGCAAAAATTTGATTTTTTTTTAAAAAATAGAGAACCTTAAAAATTCATAGATCGCCCTACGAATCTCGGATTTCAAAAAAACAAGTTCATATGGGACCGTGACGATCTCATGATCACGATGACAGCCTCGAATGCGATTTTTGACAGAGATTTGGTGAATATCAAATTTCCTAATATGAAACAAAATTTTACTTCTAAACTTAAACATTTTTTCTAACTTCATAACTTATCTTTTTTTTTAAATATGAAAATTAATTTATTCAGTAAAATTCATGTTTGAGGCTGCTAGTGCGATCGAGATGTCGATACGGACCCATAGAAACTCGTTTCGTCTCGATTCGACATCTGTAGGACCTATTACGATATATAATAAGTCTTTTTTATTTTTTAAAAAAAATCATAATCTGCAACGAATATTTTTCGTTGCAAATTTGCAACGAAACTTTTTGTTGCAGATTTCGTTGCAAATATGCAACGAAAACTAAATTCGTTGCAAAAATCTGATTTTTTTTAAAAAAATAGAGAACCTTAAAAATTCATAGATCGCCCTACGAATCTCGGATTTCAAAAAAACAAGTTCATATGGGACCGTGACGATCTCATGATCACGATGACAGCCTCGAATGCGATTTTTGACAGAGATTTGGTGAATATCAAATTTCCTAATATGAAACAAAATTTTACTTCTAAACTTAAACATTTTTTCTAACTTCATAACCTATCTTTTTTTTTAAATATGAAAATTAATTTATTCAGTAAAATTCATGTTTGAGGCTGCTAGTGCGATCGAGATGTCGATACGGACCCATAGGAACTCGTTTCGTCTCGATCCGACATCTGTAGGACCTATTACGATATATAATAAGTCTTTTTTATTTTTTTTAAAAAAATCATAATCTGCAACGAATATTTTTCGTTGCAAATTTGCAACGAAACTTTTTGTTGCAGATTTCGTTGCAAATATGCAACGAAAACTAAATTCGTTGCAAAAATCTGATTTTTTTTTAAAAATAGAGAACCTTAAAAATTCATAGATCGCCCTACAAATCTCGGATTTCAAAAAAACAAGTTCATATGAGACCGTGACGATCTCATGATCACGATGACAGCCTCGAATGCGATTTTTGACAGAGATTTGGTGAATATCAAATTTCCTAATATGAAACAAAATTTTACTTCTAAACTTAAACATTTTTTCTAACTTCATAACCTATCTTTTTTTTTAAATATGAAAATTAATTTATTCAGTAAAATTCATGTTTGAGGTCGCTAGTGCGATCGGGACGTTGATACAGACCCATAGGAATTCGTTTTGTCTCGATCCGACCTCCGTAGGACCTTCTACGATATTTAATAAGTCTTTTTTATTTTTTAAAAAATCTAAATCTACAACGAATATTATTCATTGCAAATCTGCAACGAAACTTTTCGTTGCAGATTTCGATGCAATCTGCAACGAAAAATGATATTCGTTGCAAAAATCTGAATTTTTTTAAAAAAATATAGGTCCTTAATAATTCGTAGATTGCAAATGTCCAACGATAAATATTTGTTGCAAAATTCGTTGCATTTTTGCGACGATAATATGTTCGTTGCAAATGTGCAACGAATATAATATTCGTTGCAAAATTTGTTGCCAAATTGCAACAAATTTGGCGACGAAAATGTTTTTGATGCTAAATTGCGACAATGAGTGTTTGTTGCAAATTTTGTTGCTAATTTGGGACGAATATTTGTCTCGTTGCAAATTTTGTCGCAAATCTGCAACAAAAAATATTCGTTGCAAATTTTCGTCCCTAAAAAATTGTTTTTTTGTATATCCCAGTTTTGTGCCCATAGGGATGCATAATTCCCGAAGGAATGTAAACTTTCCTACTTTAGCTAAATGTCTTAAGTTGGTTAACTTGTTTGCATCTTTTTCCTGAATGGCATAGTCTTTGTTACCAATTAGAACTTGTAAGAAGTAGAATTTCCATACTAATATTGATAGTGGTTTCGAAATCATTGATGTTTTCCAAACGCTGATAAGATACTCTGAAATAATTAAACTCTATAATCAATACTCAAATTCTTCTCGGTGATTTATATGCTTCTCCCATAAAATCACTGATAATATTTGACGATTGGATAGATTAAAATCCAATAGTTAACACTACTTGCTACTTACTGAAGCTTCACTGATTATATTCAATGATTGGTTAGATATGAGAGATAAAAGAAGAAGAAAATGCTAAAAAAAAATCGATAGAAATTGTCTCTGCAGTTGAATACCTCGTGAATGTGGATAAAGTACAAGTAATCTAGAAAAAGCATATGTGTATCATTTCAATTATCATCACAAGTTGAGTGTTAAACCACACAGACATTGAACAAAATATAAAAGTTTGTAAGATCAAATGCATTATTGGAAATCCTTATATATTTGTTCGAATTAGTACTAAGATAAATCAGCTAGAGTGATTAAGTTTATCAGCAAGATGAGAAGAGGAGAGAACTTGTAGAAGATACAGATGCACTTCATATATAGTCTTTGTTCATATATTTCACCGGAAGCTACATTATTAGCTTGTAGGTTCAGAGATGAGAGTGGAAGAAAAATTTGATCCTAATTCTTAGCAGCAATATCTGCTCACTATTGAATATGAATCTGATAGAGACAATCAAGAAAGATTAATAATTGAATGATTTGGCTTAATCAGCATGAAAAGATGTATATTACTTCTGGGATTGATGGTACATATAGTGTTCTTTTCAAGACTATAAGTCACTCTGCAAAGAATTCAAGTGTTCCAAAATGCACAAGAAAATTAATTTAGCATGAAAACAAATAATATAAAGTTCCAAATAGATAAATGTTCAACCACACAAGATGAATGTTCAACCATGCACACAATTGTTCAACAAAACCACACCAGATGAATGTTCAACCATGCACACAATTGTTCAACAAAAAATATAAGAGCTCCTAAAGTCAAATATTGGAAATTCTTATGGAATAGCTCCAATTAGTACTTAGACAAACAAATTGGAGTTATTAAGTTTCTCAACATGAGGAGAGGGGAGAAAGCTTGAGGAAGCTGCAGATGCACTTAAGATACCAGTCTTTGTTCATATATTTCATCACAAGCTACAATGCTTGTAGGTTCGGTGACACGAGTGGAAGAAATGTTCGATTGTCGCCTAATTCTTGGTAGCCATATTTGCTCACTATTGAATGTAGATCTGATACAGATAGTCAAGAAAGATTAGCGATTGAATGTTTTTGCTTAATCAGCATGAGAAGATAATTACCTCTAGGAATGATGGTCCGTATGGTGTTCTTTTCAAGACTACAAGTCATTCTGCAAACATTTCAAGAGTTCCAAAATGGACAAGAAGAATAATTTACAATGAAAACAAATAATAGAAAGCTAAAATAGATAAATATGCTCAGACAGTTTTGAAGGAAGACAACAAATAGCAAAATTAAAACATGTAGTGGTATTCAAATTGTTCACACATGCCCTTAATTTCCCAAGAACATCATCAAATTTCAGTAATTCTTTTGCAACTTTAACAGAAGGATCAATCTCTTTGGAACTCTGATGTGTTTTAGAAGTGTGACCCTTCTAATGAATACATCAAGTAAATCAATTGTGTTGAAAACAACACCCAAGGTGAGTATTATCACGGTGTGGGTTCTTCCCTTGGTGGTTTATTTTCAAAATGAATGAAAACAAAAACTTAAAACATAAAGAGATTGGGTCCAAATTGATAACTTGCCCTTTTGATAAATGGTCACGTCTTGTGGTTGGTGTGTGTGTGTGTGTGTAACATTTATTTAAAAAAATATTGATTTTAAAAAAAAAATTGATTGATACATGGGAGGTGTCTCAGGGGTCACTTGCTACTGACACGGTTGCAATTGACTCGAGCTTGAGGTGATACGTATAGAACACAAAATAAGCAACATAATGATTATTAAATCGCTCAGAGAATAAAATGGACAGAGCAATTTGAGAAAATTTAGTCTATGGCATGGTAAGTGTTAATGAGGTCATTCAATCAGCAAACACAAAATGCAGTATGAACAATGTGGTGATTCCTTGTTAGCATTAACACACCTTGGGCTTGTCCTCGTTGACCACTGTAATATAAATGTTAGGGATGTGCTTGATGTTAGGCCAGTCCGGACCGATGTTCTTTTGGCAACGCTTCTCAAGTATTGCACTGCATCTATTAATCGTCAGTTCCACAAGTGAGGCAGGCATCCTGGGTAGTGACTTGAGTTCAGGAGCATAAGATATCCTAAGAATCTTCAGCGATGAAAATCTCTCCAATATTGCTGGTAAAAATTGCAGATGAGACATGTTTCCCAATTCTAAATATTCCAGAGACTTCCGACATTGCAACAGCCACTCCTCTATCTCAGAAGGAAAGCAAGTGAATTTGGTGTCAAGCTCTTCATATGCGATAGCAAGGGTCTTTAGCTTTTTTGCAATCGGCAAAATGGTGAGATAGAAGATGTTGTCAACATAAATTTTTTCAAGTGAAGGTAATGTTCCCATCTTTATCTTTGTTGCACTTTGTTCTGTTGTTGTAGGATTCTGCACAGCGGAAAATGTTGTAGCGAGTAATTTGGGGCATTTGTGAATATACAATTCTCTGAGGGAGATAAGTGCCGTCAATGACTCCAATTTACATAATTCCTCACAATGAGAAATCCGCAATGTCTGCAACGCTGTCAAATTATGTAGATACTCTATGTTGGGAAGAGACACCAAATGATTGCAAAATGATATATCTAAGCTTTTGAGGGAGGTAAGCCCTTGAAGGCAGCCACTCAACGACTCTTGAGAAATCTCAGACATTGAAAATTTTAGGGATTCAAGTGAGGATGGAAGGATGCTAGCAGCTTTATTATCATCCTCTTCACCAATTGATCCAATATCAAGAATTTCTAGGGACTCGAGGGACAGCTGCTGAAATCCTCCAAATGTCGTAGAACCATTAGAACACTTGTAGGACCGTGGAAGAGCTTCTAATCCCAAATTTCTCATGCAAATATTCTCTATAGACAACGGAAGGGCCGGAATTTTCTTTAGTTTGGGACAGTTTTTAATTGTAAACCTTTTGAGACGAGGGAACCATATATAAAAATCCGCACCATTCCATTCCTCCAAGAGGGGAATACAAAAAAACTCAAGTTCCTCTAAAACTGGAAATTGTTGTTTGTCAATCGGATCGGAGGAGTGACAACCCAAACTTCTTATAGCTTTCATGCCATTCAATTTTATTAACTTAAGGCAGGGTAACTTCCATAGAGGGGGTAGCTCTTCCAAATTTGTACAATCATATAATTCAAAAGATTCAAGCCGAGAAAGAGATTGAGTATTCATCCACAGTGCGGGCCTACCACCTTCATACTCTGCAATGATGAGTTCTCTAATCGTGGGAGGGGGTTGAAGAGCCACCAAAACCTCTTGTTGTTCATGGACAGAATTACTACTTGCTTCATCCCAGTCCTTATTATCCTCCCAATTCAATTTCAAACTTGTGAGATAACTTTTACTGCCCAAGTTGACTTTATTGGCCTCTTCATGATTGTGCACATTGGAAAGTTTTGCAATAGACAATCGGCGGAGATTATCCATATTCATCAACTCATCAATTCTATATCCGGGTTCCGTGCCCACAGAGAAGCATAATTCTTGGAGGGATGTTAACTTTCCTACTTCAGCAACTGAGAAAAGTGCATCCTCCTTTACTTTGTATAGATGTCTTAATTTGGTCAACTTGTTTGTGTCTTTTTCCAGAATCATGAGATTGTACTCTCCAATTAGAACTTGTAAGAAGTAGAACTTACAGATTGATAGTAATGGTGGTTGAGCTTCAATTTCTAGAAATCGTAGTTTCACAAAGTCACTGATGCTTTCCAAGCACTTATTAGATTGAATAATTAATACTCGAATTCTTCTCGGTGAGTAACAGGCATCTCGAATAAAACCATCAAGTTTTTGAGAATCCCCATAATAGTCTTCTATCAAGAGGGTTCGCAAGTGCTTGAATTTGTACACAATTTTAGCTAGATCACCAAGTTGAGCATCGGTACTGGTAATAGATATAGATATATGGCGGATGGTATTACAATCCAAAATGCAATTTGGAGTATTGCCATGCACAATTCGACAACATTCATAGCGCGAGACATGGCGAGCAAGACCGTTCAACATATCATGCATGGTGTAATAGTAGTCTTCTGCTAAATCATAAGTTTCAATGCCCTTCCAAGAAAGATTGTTTGCATGAACATCAAAGAAAGATTTGTTGCACAACATATCAAAGCAATAGTTACCTATGTCCTCATCCGAGCCCCCCTCTGATCCATCCGAGTAAATTAGGTCTGCTGCCACCCACATGCACACTAGCTTTTGCTTTTTAAACCGGTAATCTTGAGGAAATATGCTGCAGTAGGCAAAGCACCGCTTCAAGCGTGGGGGAAGCATCTTGTAACTGAGTGTTAGAGCTGGAATGAATTCGGAGTTTGAATCTTGTGGCATTTTCCAAACATCACTTCTTGAAATTCTCGTCCAGTGATCTGCTTCCAGTTTACTGTTCAGTGCTCCTCCAATTGACTTTGCTAAAAGTGGCACGCCATGCAATTTTTTCATTATTTCTTCGCCAATTTCTTTAAGCAGTGGGAATTCATTTGGGTCTTGGCCACCAAATGCATACTCGTAGAGCAGTGAACGACATTCGTCCTTTGATAAGCCCTGCAACATCATTGGCTTCATTGTGCCTCCTTTGATTACATTGGAGACCATCTTCGCAACTGATTCCAATCTAGTTGTTAATATTATCCAGCTACCTTTTTGGCCATGTTGCAATGGAATATATAGTTTCTCCCACTCGCTCTTGTTTTTGTCATCCCAAGCATCATCTAGGACAAGTAAAAATCTTTTGGAATGTAACTTCTCCTCGAGCTTCTCTGGTATTCGTTCCAATGGCCCAGATTCAGATCGGTCAGTTAGACACTCCAGAATTTTCTTCATGAGACTTGATGCATTGAGAATAGGTAAGGAGTCACATATCCAGATTTTGATGTCGAAGTGTTCCTTCTTCTCCTTTTTAAAATAATCAAAAACTTGTTGAGCGAACGCAGTCTTCCCCATACCACCCATCGCTACCAAAGGAAGGCAATTGACATTCATCACTGACTCTCCCAACAAATACTGGATGATTTTCCCTTTTTCTTCCTCACGCCCCATGAAAAATAATTCAGGCAAACAAGAGGTGATCCTACTGTGATGAGGTCGAATCTCCTGCTGCATTGGTCCAGTACTGATGCCACCTGTTTTTTCCACCAATTCCAGAAAATTCTTGACATCTGAAGCAGAAGTGTTTAAGTTCTTTAAGCATGTCCTTAATCTCTCAAGAACATCATCAGATTTCACTAATCTTTTTGCAACTGTAACAGAAGCATTAACCATTTTAGAGAGCTTATTTTTGTCACCGTTGGCTTTCTTCTCCAATTCTAGATATTCAAGCTCATCCAGCACTTCCTCAGCCTCATCGATCCCATCCCTGAACTGCCACAGCCACTTCGTTAATGCTGCTCCATCAGAAGATTCGGACATAGTTAATCTATGTTCGGCAAAGCTAACAACAGCTTTGATCTGAGGAAGAAAGTGTTGAAGCTTTTGCACTTCTTCTTGCAAGTTAGTTTTCCTGTAGTATCGATCTTGCGCATAAGGACTGCATCAATTAGTCTATCGATGACAGAACTTGCACCGGCACTCATCAGTATTGGCGAGATTACGTCCATAGCTGCTGCTACTGATCAACGATTTTAGATAAATTAGACAGTATTCAAAATCATCATTCGTCTATTAAAAAACACATAGTAGCAGGGATCTCAGAAACAAATCTGTAATAGAAACAAAAGCATATAGTATACCCGAGATCTCAGAAGCAAATTAATTTGTAATAAAAACCAAAAGAAAAGAGCAACAACGAGGAATATATCACATATGTTTTGCCATAGAATAATAAATCAAGAAGAAAGATGGTTTCATTACCTTGTTGAAGCTGAACAGAGCAGGAAAGCTATCCCGATAGATGTGAAGAAGAACCAAGAAGACCAGTTAATTTTTCTTTGCAGATGTTGCATAAATGTTGGATCTGTGTTCCAGCATGGACGTCATGATCATTGATTATTGCTCTTAGAGTTTTCCTATGATTGAAGCTGAAGTCAGAGCTAAGGCAAATGCCACCGAGGTCTATGCTAGCATCTCTAAAATATTAGGGCATCAAATTATGTATTGTGCGGTGTCTAGTATTTTTTTTTTAAATTTCGAGTTTAATCATTTATGTTTTTGATTTAAAATTTAAGGTCTAATATTGAATTTTTAAAATAAAATTACTAAGTCACCCCCCATTGTACTAAGGCATCTCAATCACTTTTATATATATATATATATATATATATATATATATATATATATATATATATATATATATATATATATATATATATATATATATACAAGAAGGACTAGGCATGTTAATGATGTTGGATATTATTATTTCCCTATTAGGTTGGTTTATTTGTAAGTTGTACATGTAAATACAATCTGAGCCCTTAAAGTGATCTAACTTATGTTTATTGGGGTTCGGATTATTGGATGTGGGTTTAATGTATAGAACCTTTTAGACCAATCTGTTATTATTTATGGGTTGATAATAGATTGGATTTCTATATAAAGGAGAGGTCCCCAAGGGTTTAGGGATCATCTTGACCTAATTTCTTGTTCCCCATTGACAAGAAACTTTACAGCATCGTCAACCCTAAGCCCCTTGGAAGATTCTCCTTCTTTCCGCTGCATTTTTTTCCACAGGGATCAAGCCGAAGACGACACGACAAAGACGATGACTAATCAATCAGGTTCTTTAACTTTCGGTTTATGTCTTTTATTTATGTTATGTCATGATTCAATGAAACAATAAATCCATGCTTATATATATTATGTTTTCTCTACGAGTTCTTATTTAGTTTTCTAGAATTCATGCGGTTAGGAGAAAATACAATGTTTTATCAAATGAGTCCACCGTATTTGGTTCATAGTTTAACAAAATTATAAAGAGACTTCAGTTGAAGTAATAGAGTCATTTTACTTCGAAAACGGTTCAACTTTGAACCGATTTTGAACTAGTGAAAGATTTCGGTATTTCGTGGTGAAGTAAAAAAATTGACCTTTTTACTTCATACGCGTCTACTTCGATAATTATCTACTTATTACTTCAGATAATATCCGAAGTCTATTATTAATTTTCACATAGTGGGACCTTCACTCCTCACTTATCCGCGCTCTGACTTGAGATGCTTCCCATGCATAAGAGCAACCGCAAGTCGAATAATTTATTTTAAATAGTGATATTTTTTTAAATAGTCGAAGTACATGTATTTAAATCAAATTTAGGTGTCTCAGTTTAATTTTTTTAAAAAAATTAATATTTTCTCAAATATAAATTATATCTCATGAAGATTTAAAATTTTTTTACACACTATAACCTAATAGGGAAGTTTGAATCCTAGAAGAAAAATCTTATTAACTTAATCCCTTAATCTTAAAATCTTAAATGTTAAATACATATAATATACTCCATGAGTAACTAAAATTTTTTATCTTGAACACTATAATTTAAAAGAAAAACTTAAACTCTAAAAAAAAATTATCTTAAATCTACTATAGCCCAATTTCTAAATTCTAAAATCTTAAACTATAATAACAAAAAAAGCTATCACGACAAGTATATATATATATATATATATATATATATATATATATATATATATATATATATATATATATATATATATATATATATATATATATATATATATATATATATATATATATAACAAAAATATAATTATTATAAACACTAATAAACTAAACTCACTACCTTTGGTTTGTTTTATAAATCTAGTTTTGGACTATTGAGCAAATGCAGATAAACTTTTATGCATCTACTTTGTTTATTTCTGCCTAAAAATTGCGAACTTCTTGTTGCTAAAAAATAACAAAACTGGATCTCGAAAATTACACTGGAGTATTTTCATTTAATTGGTTGTTTCCAAACAAATAAAAAAAATAATGAATTAGATAACAACCCAATTTAAGATTATTGATTCGATTCTATAAAAGTTTTTAACAATAAGTAAATTGAGAAACGCTCATAGTGGACAGTCCAAAAATTCAACATTTCATAGTTGTGTGTCCTATTTGATGAAAAAATTCTTATAAAATACGTCATAGCTGAGTAACAAACCGCATGTACTTAAAAGATAACTAGTCGACTTTCAATTGTACTATAACTCCGGAGGCATTTTCAAACAATCAAAAAATCTAAATATGTAGTGTAAATTGTTATTATTTTTCTTTTTAATTTCTTGATTCTTGTAAGTCAATTTGTTTAATAAAAACGATTATTTGAAATCCATTAAATTGTCTTCTTTACTCTCTTTGCTACGAGGATGAACACAAACCTTACGTTTAGAATTTAAATTAAAGTTAAATCTTCGCTCTAACAACTTTGATTCGATTTGATTTGGTTGAATTAAAATTGTCTTCGCTCTAACAACTTTGATTCGATTTAATTATATATATAAATATATTTTTAAAAAATAGTTTTATTTTAAAATAATGCTGGCCTAGATTCAACTTAATTAAATGGCATAATCAAAATTAATTGCGTGATAAGATAATTTGATTTGATTTTTTTATTTATTTTATAAAAACTACCTTGTTGTATTAAAATAATTCTAATTGACCTTTTATTTTAATTAAGCCAGCTTGTCGTATTAAAATAATACAATATAACGAAATAAAATAACGCAACTTGACATTTTATTTATTTAAAACTAAATTATTGTATTAAAATAATACGACTTGATCTAGTAAAATAAGTCAACTTGAGTTTTTATTTTAAACCGGTTTATTGCATTAAAATAATAAAAGTTGACTTGTATTTATATTAGCCTAACGTACGTATATTAAAATGGTGTCTTTAATATTTTTATTAATCCATTTTAAGATTATCAGGAAAAACATAAATACACTAACTCAGATGTTATATCTAACCTATTTGGATGACTGACAATTGATTTTATTAAATTATGATTTCAAATATCTAAAATAATAATATCATATATATTAATTATTAATCTATTTCGTATAAATTTAAACCTAATAATCTTCCTAAATAAATATATAAAATAATCTGAAATAATATTTATACCGGTCAAAAATTCAAATCATATCTTTTTATTGATAAATCTTATTTAAATACCGACTCAGTTACAACTGTAAAAACTACGATAAAAAGCAATGATACAAGCAGCGTTAGGTAATACAACTTTACTTATTATTTATTTAAAATTAGGTTGTTATATATTCTAATGGCAACTTGAGTGTTGGTTTTTTTAATGAATATTAATAAATTAAATGCATTAATTTATTTAATTTTATATATTATTTTCATCTTACAGATCGAATAAATATACATAAACTTATAAATAAACTTTTGAAATAGACACAATACGATGTATTATACTAAATTATTCTTATGGAATGGACGGATGATTAATATAATACATATGGTATTGTCATCTTAAAATCTTAGAAGTCAATTTGTGGTAAAGTTAATATGTTCATCCTCTCACATGCTAACCATATATAGCATTCGAGCTAGTAGCCTCCGTGATTTATCTCCTTCGTATTAGCCCTAAGACGGATTGACAAGGCGTTAGGGAAGTGAAACACCTTTGCCATCTTATAGTTTACATTAAAATTATCATCACGGGATAGACTGATAGTTAGCACGCATGGTGTTGTCATTTTAGAGGTCCGGGATTCAAAACATGGCAAAGATAATGTGTCTGTCCTCTCCACATGCTAACCATAGTATCTAGGCTAATAACCCCTATAATTTATCTCCTTCGTATTGAAGCTGAGATGATTAGCAGAGCACTGAAGTGCGCAAATCGTCTTTACCATCTTATATTTTACATTAAATTGATAGATTTTATTTGTTTTCTAACATGTTAAAGAGAAGACAAAAAAATGATATCGTGCCAACTATAATATATATATATATATATATATATATATATAGATCGCTCCTGCGCGCTTGCTTTCCAATTGATTGATCAATCGATTAGGAGGCATCCCAATCAATCAATCTATTAGTGAACATAATCGACGCACAAACTGTCTTTACCATCTTATAGTTTACATTAAATTGATAGATTTTATTTGTTTTCTAACATGTTAAAGAGAAGACAAAAAAATGATATCGTGCCAACTATAATATATATATATATATATATATATATATATATATATATATATATATATATATATATATATATATATATATATATATATATCGCTCCCTGCGCGCTTGCTTTCCAATTGATTGATCAATCGATTAGGAGGCATCCCAATCAATCAATCTATTAGTGAACATAATCGATGCACAAACCACCTTAATTGATTGCTTGATGGATTAAGCAATTGCTTAATCGATTAAGAGATTGCTTAATCAATAAAAGCCTTAATCAATTGTTTACTGGAGTAAGCAATCGATTAAGAGATTGCTTAATCAATTGATGAGCTATTTTTTAGCACCTCAATCGATTGAGATGGCCCAAGAAATCAGATTTGTTGTCGGAATTCAGCTACGATATCCCTAGTATTTACCTTCCCCTCCTGGTTTATAGCTTGAGATGGTGCGACTGTCTCTAATCGATTGGTGAATTGATTGGGAGGGTGTTGCCTGTAGTCGGTCACCAATGTCGGCAACCTCCAGCCACCTGGTTCAACCCAAACTATAATCCAGGAGGAGAGAATGAAACTTACGAGTATTGCGGTTGAATTTCGACAACAACAAATCGATTTCTTGCGCCATCTCAATCGATTGAGGTGTTTTGTGCATCGGTTATGTTTACTCCTAATCGATTGATCAATGAATTGGAGGGCAGGCGGGCGTAGGTGCGCAAGGAACGATCCGGACCATATATATATATATATATATATATATATATATATATATATATATATATATTAAAAAGTAGTATTTTAATGTAAAGTTGTCCTACATTCAACTTAATTAGCTGGCCTCAAAATTAATTATTTAAATATAATGTTTATATACAATAGAAAATAATGCAACTTGACATTTTATTTATTTAAAACTAGTTTATTGTATTAAAATAATACAAGTTGATCAAGTAAAAAATAATACAACTTGTGTTTTTATTTTATTTAAACTGGTTTATTATATTAAAGTAATAAGAGTGGACTCGTATTCTAGCTTGGACTAGGCGGCCATCGGACTCATAATCACTATTAGAAAATTACTTTTTCGCAGTATGCAATAATTACATCCACAGCGTGCATCCAATGCTACACAACTCCAAACTGTTAAAAGTTAGAACATTTTGACAGCGCACGGCCGCGCACTGCGAATAAGTGTATCTGCAACGCATGGCTACACGCTGCAGATAAGTGGATCCGCAGCGCACGAATATACACTGTGGATAAGTAGATCCGCAGCGAGCGGCTACGCGCTGTAGATATTTGCATCCGCAGCGAACGGCTGTGCGTTGCGGATATTTGCATCCGGAGTGAGCGGCCACCCGCTGCGGATAAGTGCATCCACAAATATCCGCAGCGAGCGACCGTCCGCTATGGATCTACTTATCTACAGTGTATATTCGTGCGCTGCAGATACTAATATATTTCATATAATTATAATCTCACATATACACATCTTACACAATTTTATAATACAACAAATATACCATATCACATATCTCAAATAACAACATTCAAAACTAAAACATTTATAATATCACAAATAATCATCAACATCACAATTTACCAAAATAGCATTTCACTTACTAGCAAAAATCATTACCAACTAGTCGTAAGTCTAAAATAACTGAGTAGCAAAAAAAAAAAATTACAAACTAGTTATAAGTCTAAAGTAAGTAATTCAGTCACAGAAAACTGTGAACTTAGATAACCAAACAACTGTGCTTCCTATTGCATCTTCGAGAAACAACATTTCATCATTTGGTCGAATGAGGTCTAGCTTATTCACAAACACTCTATCAATCCAAACTTTTCAACAAGCTCCACCAAGAGGAATGTGATGCACTTTTACTTTGGGATCTGTGGATGTAATTCGGCCTTCTACAACAACTCCATCAATATTCCAATGAAACAGTTTACATTTAGTATTATCAATGATATCTTCATGACTCAAGGTCGTTAGTTGTAACCGTATAACAAAAAAAAAAAAAATCTAAATTATAGCAATGATATCTGCAGATAACTAATGTTCAAATAAGTGAGATTAGAGAGTAAATTTACATGCTCCTTATGTTTCTTAATCCTAAAATAAATGGAAAAATCACAGAAATAATTTTACACACAGTGCTCCATCACAGAAATAATTTTATACACAGTCCTTACGTTCCAGAAGATGAAATCCAACGAAGTGCTCCATCAAAGTGCACTACAACTCCAAGAGTGCATAAAAATTAACATAGCATTAATAAACATACACGTTTCTGTGATCTAGGCAGTACAACTCCAAGAGTAAAATCCAACATAGCATTAATAAACTTATCAAGTGGATTACTTTGCTTTGCTTTACTGAATTAGTGTAAGCAAATTAGCTTCTTCCAAAGACTGACTAAGACCAAAGTTCATGTCAATGGAGTCAGGTACTGCTGCAACAATCTAATATTTTGCTAGGAGAATTTTTCATTATTTGATGATTTTCCAACATGATTCTTGATGCTGTCTACAAACACAACACATTTTTTTTCCTGAAATACACAGACAATGAAATACTAGACAGGCTTCATCACCCCTAAACCATGCTGCAAAATTGAACTTGTTTAGACCATAGAAAACTGATCAAAGTAGAATGAGCAGGCATAATTGATGGTGGAGTGCTTGAGAAACATTTACAGCATGACATTAATCAGATATGAGGGCAAAAGCTCGAATGTTCATACTCTATGAACAAATATCAATCACTTTGCTAGCACATCATTCTTAGTGATAGCAAAGTATAAACACTAACATAAAACTATCTAGCATGTGCCTAATAGCTTGGATGATTATTGCATCCACAGGTGTGAACCACTAGGTCAGGGGTATGGTCTCATTAAGGCACATGCATACCACCTTGCGGTGATGTGGTCATGTAACTTGGTGTATAGTCTATAGGGGAAAAAAACTATTGAGTCGCACTTCGATATATAATTGAGATTCTTCAAAGTAGCTTGGAATGTGTTTGTCTGTTAATTTTATGAAAAACATTATCCATCATTAATTAGTTCATGCCAGTGATGATGTCTTAACCAAAGACCCGCACTTTGAACAGACAATTGTTTAAGTCACAAACAAATAGTTTGTGAAACAATTAAGGTCTAATGTTTAAGTCACCCTTCATAAGTACATGGATAGCAGTAAGGTAGGCCCATGGAGTTTGAGAGTTTTGAGTGCTCCTAGTTCCCAAGAAGTTCCATAAGAAGCAACCCATGAGAAAAAACACAAAGGAGGCACTAACATTGCATCTTGTTACCAACATAAAGAAGAGAACCAACATAAAACCAACATATGATTTTTAAAATATTATATCAGGGAGATTGTATCTTGTTACCTGAGTTGTAGTTTGTTGTTGGTTAATATTGCAAATATTGTCAATTATTTTGGTACCATGGATATCAACATCGCCACGAATATAATTGTCAATATCGCTACCAATACCACCACTAGCAACCTATGTCACGCCTCCATAGGCACCTGCTTCCTCGAAAATCGGGCAGCATCTCTTCTGTACGGCAGACAATATGGGGCAATAATACATACTATCTCACATATATAGCTAGCCGCATGCGGCTAGCATCACAACGATACATAAAAGACACACAACCACGCAGTTTATAATAATTTAACGGGTGGCTCAGCCACCTTAAAAACATAAAAGAAAACACAACTTAATAAGAAACTCCACAACGAATAAACTCGACCAATAAGAAGTGACTACAAATTTGTCAAGACCATACCAGTAATAATATAAAATGCGGAAACAAAGAAACTACGGAGAACCAACTCTGAAATAACTCCAAACCAAAATAACCCGGTGAAACTGAGGGACTGAGGGACTGGCAACTGGATCATCTCCTGGCTCCAAGCAATACCACTACATGCTATCTGAAACAACAAAAAGGGAAGCAGGGGTGGTGAGTCCGGGCGGACTCTGCGGGTATATGAGTAGACAATAAGCATGACATAAATAAGATAACGAAGTAGAGAATCAAAAGGTACAGTCCATAAGAAATATCAGATTTACCTAATCATGCATAACATATAGTAAAACGACATAGCATAAAATCAGGATAAGCACTAGGCATGTATAAACAACTCAACAACAATAATATCAAGATAGACATGCATGTCAAACATATGCAACAATCATAGCTCATATAAGTGCATCAAACACAAGCAGATGCATAAAAGAAATACGTATGCACATGATGCAATGACATGTGTCACCCCTGACGCCAGTCAAGCCGTCAACACATCCCATCTGTGTGACCGAGTGGGTAGGGCTGTGACAACTGTACCACTCCAACAACAACAATAATACCACATAGGCGTGGTTGAGTGGACAGGATGCTGGGGAGCCTACACTCCAGACCCCTATACCTAGGGGGAGCTATCACAGCTACAAAATATCCCTCAAAAATAAACAACGGTGAGGGTGAGCCACCAACAACTCATCCCTTTAAAAACAACGGTGAGGGTGTCACTGTTTGGCACAACAGGACAAACACTCACACTCTAATAACTACCACGATAACAAGTGATTGAGTGAATCGAGCAACAATATGACTAATGACGGCTTAACCAAATGTAAGTCTAACAGTCGTTAGTATGCAACGTGCAAGTATGGTGCATGTTATACGATGCACAAACAACCGAAGAAACAACGATGCAACAAAATCCACAAAATCCAATAAGTATACGATGCATCAATACAACCATCCAGAAATCGAAAACCAACGATCATGCACCTACACTACTGGGTAGGGTATTTTTAATGCCAAATAAACCTATCTGTGTTTAATGGACTTCTAGCTACTCGCGTACAAGCGGTACTTTATAGAACAGAAAACCAATCAGGGACTGTACAGATACGAATTTAGGATTACTCAAAGATCAACGAAGAATAAGTCTCAACGGCGATGTTTTAAATAACGACAAAGAACAAGGTCAAGCAACCTATTACACATAATCTAGCCATGCTTTAAGGTAAACGAAACTACTCGAGTACAAAGGAGAAATACCCGCCTTATAATTGTAGAAGTCCGTAAACGAGAACCTCCTCGTGACCAATCGTATGACTCTGAACCAAGGTCCTGGGTAAATATAAAAGTTTAACTAATTATAAAAATTAAATAAATTAGTTAAACTATATATAAACAAAATGTTCTATCTTTTAAAATTGATTAAACTACCCCACAAATACCAGATATAATTAGGACAAGTCTTAATTATTATACATCGATTAGTCCCCGATTTAACCCATCATGTAATCCTAGCAAATCAACAACACATTTAACCTTCAAGAATCCCAATTGATTTCTTATCCCGATTATTAACTTAATTAAGCCAATTTGATTAACTCCTAATCGATATCTAATCAACTATGCATTTTAATAATCCGGCTAATCAAGAACTCAAACAAATTGTACATCCATGATCTAAATGTTGAAGTTGTAGATGCTGATAAGTTGCTGAACAATAAGCTGCCGAATGTATTAAACAGAATATTAAGACTTCATCTAAACCATTCAACACTCCTTTCATTACTTAATCCCTTAGTCCCTTATTACTTAATCTAACTCAATTAACCTATGTACATGCTTCGATTATAAAAATCCAAATCATGGATAAACAAACTAACTCATGAATTTAACTAATCAACAATCAACCATCTCACGATCTCAATCAGAATTAAATCAGTAGCCAATAAAAATCCTTACCTTAATGATGGTCGGCGCGGCTGGTTCGCCGGAAAAAAACAACGGCGTCAGGCGCGGCGTCGGCTAGGGTTTCCACGCGATGGAAGGCGACTGCCGGCACCGTTTGGGATGACCAGAGGCTCGGCTCCCCCAGACGAAGAAGAAGAAAAACGAGGAGAATAGTTGGTCGTCGACTTGCTTGCGGCGAGGAGCAGGAATCGCAGCGAGGGGGAAGAAGTCGGCGCAGAGATGGAAGACTCCGCAGAGAAGAGAGGTTGGCGTCGGCCTGCTCGTGGGCGTTGTGTGGAGAGGAACCGCACAACGGCGTCGCTTGCTTGGGAACGGCGGCGGCGTCGAGCGGTTTCGGCTAGGGCACGGCGTCGGACGAAAAACCGAAGGAAAGGGGCAGCGTCGGGAGAAAAAGGAACTGCCACAAGGGGAGGGGTTTTTATATTAGTTTTTGGCCTTTTTACAAAAATGCCCTCCAAGTTTCGGAAATTACAATTAACCCCTTTAAAATTTCAGTTTTCAACAACCTAATTTTACAACAAATTATATCAATTAATACTAATATCGTTGATATGAATATAAAAAAAAATCATAATAATTAAGACTAAATGTTATGCTATTTAATTACTTACTTGTTATTGTTCATTTTGTTGCCTTTGATTTTGTAAAAAAGTGGGTTCTCATTTCTTGCATTTCTGGTTGAAGATTATATACCATATGTTCAAGATGTTTAACAGCTCCATTCTGCATAGACGTTCCAACTTTTGATGGTGTAACTCCAAATCCCATTCCTCGCACGCTACCTCGAGATTCCTTGCAAATACAAGGTTAATTGCATCATCAGCAATATTAGTTGTCTTTTGAGATTCGAGTGGGCATTCCTTTATTTATTTTTTTTTTTTGCAAATAACAAGATACAAACTTTGTAAATAAGAAGTTTAGATTAATAATGACAATTGTATTAAAACTTTTAGATATAATAACAAATGATAACTTCATTACTATTTTCTCGGCAACAACTTGACTAATAGGTTGTCCATTTTTCTTTGTATGACCTTCAATCCAAACTTTTGATTTTGTAAATGGTGTATCTGTAGGACTTGCTTTTTCCTAAATATATAGGCTACGTTTGGTAGGGTGTAATGTAATCCGGTCTGTAATGTAATCAAGTTTGTAATGTAATGTAATGTAATCTTGATTACATTGTTATGTTTGGTAATGAGTTGTATGTAATCTTTGATAACCATTACAAGTTGGATTCTTTTGTTTGGTGATGGGCAATCCATCCTGTAATGTAATCAAGATTGACGACCGACGACCGTCGTCGGGCGGCCGGTGACCATTGACCGGCCGGTGGCGGGCGCCGGTCACCGACCGGTGGCGGGCGCCGGTCGCCGGCCTGCGGGCGGCGGGCGCCGGCCGCGGCGGCCTGCGGCCGGCGGCGGTCGCCGGCGGCCGGCCGGCGACGGTGGTCGCCGACGGCCGGCCGGCGGTGGTCGCCGGCGGCGGCGGTCGCTGACGGCCGGCAGGCGGCGGTCGCCGGCGGCCGGCTGGCGGCGGTGGTCGCCGGCGGCCGCCCGGCGGCGACCAACGACTGTCACCGCTCGACCGACGACTGTCGCCGCCCGACCGACGACTTTACAAGCTGTAATGTAATCCAGATTACAGAGGTTTTGGTTTGTAATCCAGATTAC
>JAGFNQ010004346.1:147616-330144 GCA_024364735.1 Boesenbergia rotunda
ACTTGAACACCGCAAGTCAAAGGAACATCGCACTTAAGCTGCAGTAAGAACTTCACTGACATATCTATATGTAGACTACCATATGAAGTTTTACAGCCAGTCACTCCAATGAACAAGTTCCCTTAAGTAGCATTCATGTTTATCTCCGGACATCTCAATGTCACCAGCCAGTGAGAATCAGCTGATTAGAGAATAACCCATGCTAGTCTCAACAGAATTGATAGTGTCCGTATTTATCAATTCATCGACTAGGGACAATTTCAATACTTCACAATTGCATATGTAGAGATAATCACTAGTTGTGAATTCATCACAAATTCTCTCATGCTGTGAATTGTATTGCGGGCATTCAGTAAATGAGTTTAAGATTCAATCAAATACACAAACATATATACTCAAATAGTGAATATTCATTTATTAAAATAAATGATTACAATCATAAGGCGATTACCTTAGGACACTTCTCTCGTATCACTAACAAACTCCCACTTGGCCTAATGCCAATCGCTACGGTACCAATACCACAGGCTCTAACATGACCCTCAAACTTACTTGAGGTAAGGCCTTAGTTAAAGGATCCACTAAATTCCTTTCAGTGGGAATTTTCTCAATTTGTATATCATTCCTACTTATAATCTCTCTGATCAGATGATAGCGGCGAAGCACATGTTTGGATCGCTGATGAGACCTTGGTTCCTTTGCTTGTGCAATAGCTCCATTGTTGTCGCAGTAAACCGGTATTGCTTCATCAATGGTTGGAACCACACCAAGTTGTGAGACAAACTTCTTGATCCAGACTGCTTCCGAAGCTGCAATATATTCCGCTTCCGTGGTAGAATCCGCTACGGTGTTTTGCTTGGAACTTTTCCAGCTTACTGCGCCTCCATTCAAAATAAATACGTATCCGGACTGAGATTTGGAGTCATCCTTATCTGTCTGGAAACTGGCATCTGTATATCCACGTATTATCATATCACCTTCTCCATATATTAGGAACACATCCTTAGTTCTTCTTAAGTACTTGAGGATTGTCTTGACAGCCGCCCAATGATCCATTCCTGGATCAGACTGGTATCTGCTTGTGACGCTCAGAGCATATGATACATCGGGCCTAGTACATAACATAGCATACATGATAGATCCTATCGCGGATGCATAAGGAATCTTATTCATGCAAATCCTCTCGTCTTCTGTGCGCGGACACATAGACTTTGAAAGGTTGATCCCATGCCTGATGGGAAGGTAACCTTTCTTGGATTCCGACATGCTAAACCTTTCTAGCACTCGGTCTATATATGTAGACTGTGAAAGACCAAGCAACCGTTTTGATCTATCTCTATAGATTCTAATCCAAGGATATAGGTTTCTTCTCCCAGGTCTTTCATGGAGAAAGTTTTGGACAACCAAATTTTAACTGACTGTAAGACTGATATATCGTTTCCTATAAGTAAAATGTCATCGACATATAACACTAGGAATACGACTGCACTCCCACTAACCTTCTTGTATACACAAGGTTCGTCAGGATTTTGTGAGAAATCAAACTCTTTGATTGTCTCATCAAAACGGATGTTCCAGCTCCTGGATGCTTGCTTTAGTCCATATATGGATCGTCGAAGCTTGCATACTTTGGTTTTATTAACCGATGTGAAACCTTCAGGTTGTATCATGTATACATCCTCAAGCAGGTTTCCATTAAGGAAAGTTATTTTCACATCCATTTGCCATATCTCATAATCATAATGAGCTGCTATGGCCAGGAGCATCCGAATGGATTTGAGCATAGCTACTGGCGAATAGGTTTCGTCATAATCAATTCCTTGTTTCTGACGATATCCTTTTGCCACTAATCTACCCTTAAAGGTAACAACATTACCTTCCATGTCGGTTTTCTTCTTGAAAACCCACTTGCACCCTATGGGCTTAATCCCTTCAGGCGGGTTAACCAAGTCCCATACTTGATTTTCGTACATGGAATCCATTTCCGACTTCATGGCTTCAAGCCATTTATCCCTTTCTGAATTTATCAGAACATCTTCATAACTGATAGGTTCGTCATTGTTAATGAGTAACACGTCGTTCGATTCACTTATGAGAAATCCATATCTCTCTGGAATATTGCGTGTCCTATCAGACCTACGAAGAAGTGGTGTTGTTTTAGGTTCAACTGATAGCTCATCATTATGAGTTATTGGTTGTGGGTCTAGACTAGGTGTCTCTGTAATGTCTATTGGAGTTTCTTGAACTTCTTCAAGTTCAATGCTACTCCCACTGTTTTCTTGTAAAAGAAATTCTTTTTCCAGAAATACAGCATGCCTTGAAACAAACACCTTTTGTTCCAAGGGATGATAGAATTGGTAACCCTTCGTTTCCTTAGGGTATCCAATAAATAGACATTTATCAGACTTAGCATCCAATTTGTCTGATACAGTCCGCTTTACATAAGCAGGACAACCCCATATTTTAAGGTGAGTTAAATGAGGTTTCTTACTATTCCACGTCTCATATGGAGTAGTAGAGACTACCTTGGTCGGGACTCTGTTTAGTAAGTAAACAGCTGTCTTAAGCGCATAGCCCCAAAAGGATTTTGGAAGAGTTGCATGATTCATCATAGATCTAACCATGTCCATCAAGGTTCGGTTACGCCTCTCAGATACACCATTATGCTGTGGTGTATATGGCGGAGTCCATTGAGACAATATCCCATTGTCCCTAAGATAATCTTGAAACTCTTGACTCAAGTATTCACCACCCCGATCGGATCGAAGTATCTTAATACTTTTGCCAAGCTGTTTCTCTACTTCACTTCTGAACTCTTTGAATTTCTCAAAAGCTTCAGATTTGTGTTTCATTAAGAACACATACCCGAATCGTGAGTGATCATCGATAAAGGTAATGAAGTAGCTATAACCTCCTTGTGCAAGAGTTGACATTGGTCCACATACATCAGTATGTATTAGACCAAGCAATTCTCCCACTGGTTTACCTTTTCCGGAAAAGGGTAATTTGGTCATCTTGCCTTTTAAGCATGATTCGCATGTATCAAATGAACCGGGTTCAAATGATTCCAGAATTCCACATCGGTGTAATTTGGTCATGCGTTTCTTACTTACATGGCCAAGACGACAATGCCACGTATAGGAGTCTATTTGATTATCTATTCGAGCACGTTTGTTGCTAACTTCGATATTGAAAACGTCACCGGATAAATCTAACGTGTAGATACCATTGTATAAAGTTCCGGTCCCATAAAGAACACCATTTAAAGTTATGTAACAACAATTGTTACTAAAAGTTAAATGATAACCCTTTTCATTCAAGCATGAAATAGATACAATGTTCTTTATTAACGAAGGAACAAAATAACAATTATCCAATTCTAAGACAAGTCCAGTAGGGAGCTTTAGCAAATATGTTCCGATGGCAACAGCAGCAATCTTTGCTCCATTTCCAACTCGCAAATTCGCTTCTCCCTTGACGAGTCTTCTTCTATTCCTTAGCCCCTGTATGTCATTACATATATGTGAGCTACACCCAGTATCAAGTACCCAGGTGGACGAGGAAATAGAGTGACATTCAATAACGAAGATACCTGAAGAGGATGGGGCATCGAATGCCTTCTTCTTCAAGGACTCAAGATAAACCTTGCAGTTTCTTCGCCAGTGACCCTCCTTGCCACAGTGATGGCAAGTGCCTTTTGGTGCCTTTTCAGTCTTTTTGGCCTTTTTCTTCTTTCCCTTATTCTGTTCTTTGGGCTTCCTCTTAGAGCCTTTCTTTGAGGAACCAACTAACAGTACCGTCTTCTGATCCTGCTTTACAGAAGGCTCTACAGTCTTCAGCAGGTTGAGCAACTCAGGAATGGTAGTCTCCAGCTTGTTCATCCGATAGTTCATCACAAATTGTGAGTAACTCTTGGGCAAACAATGCAGAATTAAGTCAACACTTAGTTCGTGATCCATTGCAATCGAGTGTGCCTAGTCGCTCAATGTACCCCAACATCTTCAACACAAACTGTGAGACAGAAGTGCCTTCCTGCATCTTAGAGGTGAAGAGGAGTCTGGAGACCTCGAACCTTTCGGATCTCGCCTGCTCGTCAAACAGCTCATGAAGATGGAAGATGATGGTATGAGCATCCATATGCTCATGCTGCTTTTGCAGCTCAGGTACCATAGCGGCCAGCATGATGCAACTCGCAAGTTAGAATCGGCCACATGTTTCTGATAGGCCACTAACTGGTCTGGAGTTGCATCTTCTGGAGGATGGTTGGGAAGTTGTTCTTCAAGGACATAAGCAAGCTTTTCTGCCTTGAGGACTATCCTCAGGTTTCGAAGCCAGTCCATGAAGTTTGGCCCAGTCAGCTTATTGGTGTCCAAAATGGAACCAAATTCAGAGAAGACATGATCAAGTGATTATCCTAGAAATACAAATTGAGCTTATGTGAGAAGAATGATAAAGAATGCATCAATATACATTAATTAAATCCTATTTATTTTTCGAATTGAATAACCCTTTTTATCAATTCGGGAGATCGTAGGAACATCTCCAAATAGGTTGATATCCAACCATAGATAAGAACAACCATGGCTAGAGTCCATCAAGTTATTCTTAGCTATGAAGGTAGGTAATTATACCGATTACATATTATCATATGTAACTATCACATTATGCTATCAACTAATTGAATGTTTGCATAAATCATTGGGTTGTTAACTCATTAACAAGTATGCAACAATATACATAGCACCCAACTGCACCTCTCTTTACATCGACCTTGGCTGTGGCACAACAAATCGATGCTCCAAGCTTAAGGCTGACCCATTAATCAAGAAATAGTTTTAATATGGTTGGAGCTCATTCAACCGTTTAGTCAGGCTTGGATGTGTCCAACAACCAAAACTAAGGATTGACCTCTGACTCCAACTATATTAATCATAAACTAATTCCATGGTTTGAACATGTTGAGGTTCAAGCCGGGCATGGATGTGTCCATCAACCCAAACGAGAAACAAAACTCCGGTTCTAACCATATTAATGGAAGGTGTTGGCCTTAATATTTTGTAAGGGATTTTGGGTCTCATCCTTTTCCTTTTAAGCACATTCATGGCATATAATTATGTCATGTTCTAACGATTTCCTTAATAAAGTATGTATGTGACTTAATTTATCAAGTCTCATTAATTGAATTAGGAACCGGATTTTCTAATTCTAATTTCATACTTTATTCAAGGAATTGTTTTGGGAAACAATTTCATAATCAATTTCGGAAATAATATGTTTAATACTTTGATTTCTCTAAATCAAATCTTATTAAATTAAGAGACAGATTCCCTTAATTCAACCACATATTATTTACATGAAAATCTTTTTTAAGGAAATAATCTCTATAGGAAACAATTTTCCTAATTAATTTTGGAGACAACAATATGTAAGAGCATCACCTCATAAATCAAATAAGGAAATTATCGTTTGAGAATCACCTCAAAAATTTCTAAGATTTGATCACATATTTTATTTATGGATAATTAATTACAACAAATTATTTACTTTGGGTGGCTCCCCGAGGTACTCCTCAAAAAAAAGAAATTTGTTATAAATCTAATTTAGCCTGCTCCCCGAGGCATAACCAAATTAAACTTGACAATTAATGAACTTGTTAATAATATAATTTGGATGGCTCCCCGAGGCCTACCCAAATCAATTTTAACAATTTATATTCAAAATTGGAAATTAGATTATAACAACTAACTTTAATTTGGGTGGCTCCCTGAGGCACTTCCCAAAGTAAAGAATTTTGTTAATAATTTAAAAACCAATTTGAATTTAATTGTTAATTAATGTTTCCATAAAATATCTAGACTTTCATGAAAAGAAAGTGCCCAAAATTATGAGCTTTCCATAAATGGAAAGTTTCCAAAATTAAAAGGTTTTCAAAATTATTGTAAGTTTCTAGTTCAAAGAAAACTTACGTACTTCCAAAATTGCAAAATTTCCAAAAATTAGAAAATTTCCAAAATTGAAAAGTTTCCAAAAATGGAAAGTTTTCACAATTATCATAAAATTTCAGAAATAGAGATATTTCAAAAGTTTGCGAAATTTCATGAGTATTTCCAAACTTTGAAATTCCTAAATCTAAAATTTACCATAATTGGAAAGTTTCCATAATTGAAAAATTTTCCAAAATTGAGATCATGACAAATTTTTCCGCAAAAAAATTATATGATTATCTCGAACACTAACCGGCTCTGATACCACTGTTGGGATCGGGTGCATGCCGACGCGGACACGTATTGTAATTGTTACATAATTACATGTAGCGGAAACAAAAGCATGAATAATTTCCTAAATTATTCTAACACATATCCTAAGCATGCAATGTGTTCACATAATCGTAATATAAAATTTTTGCAGAAAAGGAAATTACTCTATGAATTACCTTGCGTAACTTGGAAGAAGGGACGAGATCCAACCGTTAGCGTCCCTTGAATGCTCCGCCTCTATTCGTATCCACGCCGAGTATTGTCGGGATGACTTCGCTAAGCCACAAGTTTCGTGCTCACGAGAACTACTAGATTCTCCGTGAACACGACGAAAACCGAGAGAGTAATCAAATCGAAAGACTCACCACCAAGGTTGGCCGAAGAGGAAGATCGTCGCAAGGAAGAACTTTGTCGCCTTGATGCTTCTCCTTGTACTCACGGCAAGAAGAAAGAAGGAAGGCCTATGGCCGGCCAAGAGTGAGGGAGAGAAGAAGAGGAGAGAGCCCAAGCAATTCTTGGATGGATCCTCTTCCATGGCACCCCTTGGGTCCTTTATATAGGGAGAGGTTTCTTAATTCCCAAGCAAACCTCTCCTTGATTATGGAATAATTTCTCAATCAATCCATAATCAAGGCTCTCATGATCAAGCTTCTTCTTCTTGATTATGGAATAATTTCTCAATCAATCTATAATCAAGGCTCTCTTTCTTTTGGCATGATTATATAAAATTTATAAAACAAACCAACCATTGGTTCATTATATAAAAATTTATAAAACAAACCAACCATTGGTTCATTATATAAATTTTATTAAACCAACTCATGGTTCATTATATAAAAATTTATATAAAATTTATATAACCTTTTATAAAATAAACCAACCTTTGGTCTATTTTATAAAACAAACCAAAATAGTCTTATCCTCTTATGGTGGTGGCCGGCCATGACAAGAATAGAGAAGGCCCCCTTCCTTGGCCGGCCCATCTAACCCCAATTGGATCAAATCCCTTAATGAATTAAACTTATTTAATTCACCCATTAAGTCTTTAAAAGACTTAGCCATTCTATGCTTCCGATGCGTCTGAAATAAATTCAGTTTTGACTATTGTTTGGACTTACCAAAAATAGTCTATCTCGATTAGAGAATCCAATTATCAACTCGTTTTAAATCCTTCGAATTACTCGTTATACGTGTGACCAAATAGGCTTTCAATTTATGTTGGCCGTCCATAATTAACTAATTAATTAAAGAACGATCATGAGTGGCACCTAGTAGTACATCATGATCCCCAATTAATTGAAAGATCAACGGTTGACCTCAGAAATGATTCTGAAACCCTTTAGCAGCTATAATGAATCGTGCCCCATTCCCTTCACCATCTTATACCCACTTGGTTCAGGACATGGTCTATGTGTGTCAGTCCCCACTAGGCTGACTACGTCACACCTAGCCCAAGTAACGTTTCCTCGACCTATGGATTCTAATTACTCTCATGTATTTAAGAGATTCATACTCTGAATATGTCATGCTCTGGCCAGAGGCTTCGAGTAACAATCCGACGATAGGCCTCGGGTATACATCTCCTCGCTAGGAGTGATGAATCCTTTGTAGGCTGTTCAAATATTTTCGGGCACTTCTGCTTATACCCAATCATCCTGGGTCCACACCTCCTTGGAGATGCTTGCTTAAAATGTCAAAGTATAAGTCTCCATCACCAAGATGACTTGAACACCGCAAGTCAAAGGAACATCGCACTTAAGCTGCAGTAAGAACTTCACTGACATATCTATATGTAGACTACCATATAAAGTTCTACAGCCAGTCACTCCAATGAACTAGTTCCCTTAAGTAGCATTCATGTTTATCTCCGGACATCTCAATGTCACCAGCCAGTGAGAATCAGCTGATTAGAGAATAACCCATGCTAGTCTCAACAGAATTGATTGTGTCCGTATTTATCAATTCATCGACTAGGGACAATTTCAATACTTCACAATTGCATATGTAGAGATAATCACTAGTTGTGAATTCATCACAAATTCTCTCATGTTGTGAATTATATTGCGGACATTCAGTAAATGAGCTTAAGATCTTAATCAAATAATCATGTATACTCAAATAGTGAATATTCATTTATTAAAATAAATGATTACAATCATAAGGCATTTGCCTTAGGACACTTCTCTCATATCACTAACACCTGCCATACCAGGTTCCTCGGGTGCACACAAGCCTCCAGCTTATCTCCATGCTACCCATCACCATACCGAGGCCATCCAGTCATGTCCATATGTGTAACCTGTACAACCTGCACACTCAACATATACATATTAGAACACAAGGGTAAACCTAACTTAAACCCTTTGCCCAAACATCAAAACTCATGATCACTCTGAATCACAGATTGCCTCAACAATCTCTCCCTTTTTGATGTTTGGCAATACGTTTAAGTTAGGGAAAACAAAGAGTAAAAGATAGCAAAAACAATGCTAAATAAATGCATATGCAATGCATACATGGATCCTATCCCAAGCCATCCTACACCTAACCCTCCAAGTTAGGACTTTCTCTCACCTAACCCTCCAAGTTAAGAATTTTCACACCTAGCTTTACAAGCTAGGACTTTTGAACACCTAGCCCTCCAAGCTAGGACTTTTCCACACCTAGCCCTCCAAGCTAGGACTTTTCACACCTAACCCTCAAAGTTAGGAATTTTCACACCTAGCTCCCAAGCTAGGACTTTTCCATAACGGGCTTTTTAAAGCTTCTCCAAAGCTCCCCCTATACTGGACTTACAAAGGCTTTTTAAGAACCTCTCCAAGGTTCCCCTTACACCAAGAATGGACCAATCATGCTCCCCCTTAATCTCAGCTCCCCCTAAACCTAGGGTATCTAGTAAAGGTGTGTTTGGTTTCCCACTTAAACCCAACACTTCTCCCCCTTTGCCATACATAAAAAAGACCCTAATAATATCCCAATTATTATTTCTTTTAATCCCTAATGATTCTAAACACAATGTACTAGACCCCCATACACTTGTTTCTTATCATTTGGACACAAAACCAGCTGCTGTTACACAAATCAACCCTGGCCAGTCGACTGCACCCCATGGCAGTCGACTGATACTCTAAATATCAGTTTTCTGGCCACTTTCAGAATTGCACCAGAAATTTCACAAATCTCCAAATATTCCCAAATTTTGTGGAGAACATTGTGGTACATATACCTACTTGAGAAAAATACATCCAACCATGTATCTATTGTTAGTAGGAGCCCTAGAGCCAATTATGTGATGATTGATTAGGGACATTTTGTATCATATTCTATTATTAATAAATGCATGTTTGGTTATTATACTTACTTTGTATTTGTGTCATATAACTAAGTATAATAATATCCTTGGGTAGTAGGTTCTTATCTACATTATATCGATTGGTTGAATCAATAGTGAGATGATATAGAGAACACTACTCTAAACCATTCCTAGTCAAGCATTAATATTCAAGGACAATATTAATGGATAAAGACTAGCATGTAGGTCAACTGATGACTTGAGCTCAGAAGTCATGGATATGTGATACTAAGTTGACACATGGGTATACATTGGAGAATGTGTACTAAATGACCCGCCATGAGAATGTTTCATAGATTGTCATATGAGTGTCATAAACTTTCTCATGTGACTATTGGTATGAATAGTCCTTAGACCTGAAGTCACTATGGTTCCCTACATAAGGAGTTATGTACTTTGGTATCGTCAAACATCACCCGTAACAGGGTGGACTATAAAGGCGATCACTAGGTATGTAATGAATTATGCGGAGGGATGTGAGTGATGTAGATGGGATCTATCCCTCCCATATGACGGGAGTGATATCTATGGGCCCCTTGATCGAGTAGGACTACTAAAATGCATGGCCATGCTCAAATGAGTCAATATGAGATATTGAGCTCATTTGTTTGAGTGAGTCTACTCGGGGATCAAGAAACACAAGATTGACTGAGGATGACACGGTCTATGCCTCATTGGTCAATCTAGATATCGAGGATAGAAGGACAAGGTCATACATTATCGTAGTCACGGAGGTTAAGTCGGATCTCGACTTTTCTTGTTACTTGGGTAGCAATGATGCATTGCTAGATGCCGCTCATTGCTTATGTATCTAAAGTGGTTTAGACACATTGCCAACGTTACGAGAACCTATTGGGTCACACACTAAGGACATGATGCTTCGGAGATTAATTGATCTTGGTTTGACTAAGATTTGATTCGAATTGGATTAATTGAGTTAGACTCAAGTGAATCCAATTAGATTATGGGATTGAGTCTAATTTGAGTTAGACTCATCTAGATTAGACTCAACCACTTAAACTCTCTAGTGGAGGTTCTTGTGCTTTGTGAACCATCCCAAGTTGATAGCACATCTAAGGTGGTTCCTCTCCAAGGCATAGATCGTGTTCGTGTGGATATGCATAGAGGCACGGACACTTGAACGTGTAAGAGATCTGACGAACTAAAGGACTAGCGGGATAAGCGAAGGCCACGCGACAAAGGTAATCCTATAAGATAGGAATTGTAGATCACTTTGTATGAGTTTTTCTTTCGCATGGATCGCTTGAGGGATCTTATTTCCGCTGCGATTTTAAATATTTTTACCTATAGATCCCTTCAGTGGTATCAGAGCCACTTGCGAAAGATTGTATAAAGTTTAGAAAACTTTTATATGTGATATAGAAGTAGGATATAATTTTATTACAGATTGTATAATGTATGAGCATTTGTCGAGATACAAAAGTTTGTGTTGATCAAATTAAAAGTCAATAGCATAATCATATGAAATACGAAAGTGTGCTATGATGCGAATGTACTCGACAAATTTTATAACCTATGGTTTGGACTCATGAGCATTTTTACAATCATAATAAAAATTGATGTCCTAAATCTATTGTATGTGATTGATGACATGGTGCATGGTTATGACCTTAACCACAATATGATTGGATGAATATGTGTGTGTGTGTGCATGTTGTAATTCATAATACGGCTTGCGTGTCGTGCCTGTTGATGCAGTCTGACCCTGATTGTTATTTTGGTGTTGACACCGATTTTAGTTTAGGTTAACAAGATGATTGAGATTAAGTCCTGGTCTGGGACTGGGCACGGAGTTGGATGAAATCCTAGCTTGGAGGGCTAGGCTGGATTAAATCCTGGCTTGGAGGGCCAGGTCCTAGCTTGGAGAGCTAGGTTGGATGAAATCCTGGCTTGGAGGGCTAGGTCCTAGCCTGGAGGGCTAGGTTGGATGAAACCCTGGCTTGGAGGGTCAGGTCCTAGCTTGGAGTGCTAGGTTGGATGAAATCCTGGCTTGGAGGGCCAGGTCCTAGTCTGGAGGGCTAGGTTGGATGAAATCCTGGCTTGGAGGGCCAAGTCCTAGCTTGGAGAGCTAGGTTAATGAAACCCTAGCTTGGAGGGCCAGGTCCTAGCTTGGAGGGCTAGGTTGATGAAACCCTGGCTTGGAGAGCTAGGTCCTAGCTTGGGAAGCTAGGTGATTGAAATCCTGGTGAGTGAAGCCAGGTCCTAGCTTGGAGGGTGACGGGCCCAAATATACTAATTAATTTGTCACGAAATGTATGGGCTCATCAAATTTAAATATCAATGAAATGCTGGAAACCCTTTTACAATCAAAATTATGGAAATGTAATATAGGGGTCACAGGTCGTATTTTTCACGGGGATAGTTGTCGTGTTTGATTCAAACTCGTGTTTATGTGTCGTTTTTGTGTTTTCGGGTTTCTAACAAGTAATTGGATTTGGTTTGAAATTGAAAATGAAATTGCAATCGAGAAAGAAAATGAAGTAGAAATAAAGGAAAATGAGCAATGGAGCTAACAAGGAACTAAACCTATTACTCCACTTAGCCGCAAGTAAGAAAGCTAACAATTGCAAGGAGAATTCAAGGAATCTAAAAGTGATATCAATAGAATGCAAGAAGCTATTTTCTGCCACAAAAACAAGTGAAAACTGATGTAAAAATATTTCCCCAAATAGCTTGGCACACAAGCCGAATTTGTTGTGCCAAGCTCTGAATTTTTGTTCCTAAAACCACTTCTAACAATTTAGAATTGTAACTGATCGAATGGAATTTGGCAAGCAAACTATTAATGGAAAACTTGGTAGAATTGAATGAAGAACGCAGTCCTAAATCAGTCAAGCAAAACACAAACCGAAACTAAACTTAAATGTCCAGAAATTTCAGAAATACTAAGCTAAGCAAAATGGGATTCAGAGACAATTCTGGACAACTTAGATTACTGAATTCATACCTTAAATATGTTCTCTAATTGCAGGGAATGAACTAAGCACTAACAATCTGAAAACAAACTAAAAGAGCACTAAAAACTAAACTAAAGTTCAGAACTAGGCAGAATTTATGTTTCGCAAGGGTTGACTAGGAAACACATTGAATTTTTGGCTTATCAAGCTAAACAATGATTCAGAATTGAAGCTAAGGTCTAAACAAACTTAAACTATCTAGATTAGCTCACTAAAAATGAAACAAGCATGAAAATTCAGAGACATGATGGAAAATTCAGAATTACTTGGCACGCTAACAACACAATTGGCACGCAACTAATAGAACTAAACTAAACTGAAATTTGAGCTATTCATTCACTAAACAAGTTCCTAAATTACTCTACTTGCAGGATTTAAGCTAACTTATGGCTAACAACTTAAAAACTGAAATATTCAGTCACTAAACAGAAATTCAGAACAGAACAGTGCAAAAGTTGAAACTACAGCTATAACTTGGAAATTAAAGGTCTAATCTACTCCTCAACTCCTTCCTCAGCTCAAGAAACTCTTGGTTGTCAATCAAGAACCGGCTTCGAACCCCTAGGCTCGGCAAATCAATGGACAATCAATTCTGAAATTGAATTTGCATCAAATCTGCGCTTGCTGAAATTTTCCATCCGATTTCTTCGTTCTCAATTGATGGAGCTGCGAGGACGATTTGGGAAACTTCTGAGATCACTTGAGAACCCCTACAAATGATTTGGAAGCTTGGAAATGGACTGTGGTTGAGAAGGAAGTGATCGGACTGAGGATTCCCGAAACCCTCAAGAAATCCCCTGTTCCAGCGCAATTGAGCAGAATTCTTCAAACCTTGATCACCAAAGACTCGATTCTCGATCTGGATTGGAAGATGAGGTGGTCACGCCTTCATGGAAGCAAAAATTTTGAAGAACGATGAAGAAACGAGGAAGAACGGCGAAGAACAGTGGAGGCTGGCTGAAGACGCGACAAAGGTTTTCTGCGCAGAAGATTTCCTTAAGTATTAACCAATGGACGGCTGTGATTGATTTGCTTCAATCCAACGGCTGATATTGGTCTGATTTGAGCCAAACTTTGATGATGAAGATCTGGGGTCGGGATCTGCCTCGTGGTAGCTCGGATCCTCCAGATTTGCAACGGATGGTCCAGATCTAGCTAATCTTTGAATGGATGATCTAGAGCCCTCCAAGCTTGATCCAACGGTTGATTTAGCTCTGATTGTGATGAAACCTTCAGATCTTGATCAGGGTGCTTGATCAACCCTAGCCCTAGCTCGGATTGCTTCAGATCATCCCGGATGGCTCCGATCTAGCCGCTTTTGAATCGAACGGCCCAGATTTAATCGTAATCTTGATAATCTGATCTGGGTTACTTCCGACTCGAGTTTGACCCAATATGCCCCAGGTCTTTGAACCTTGATGCCTAAAAAATAAATCAAGAATTTAGTGGCCAATTAACCCAAATATATGTAATTTTGCAATTAAGTCCAAAATATGAATAAGTTCTAAAACCTAGGGCAATTTCACAATTTTAGCAATAAAAACATAGATCAAACATGGATTTAAGCACTCGAATGATCAATAAAATGGAATCTATCAACTCCCCCACACTTAGCCTTGAGCGTCTCGCGAAAACAGTAAATTTGTATCCCCTAGATTTTCTTAAGCATAATTAGAAACAAATGAAAAGAAATTACCTAAGGTTGCCAATTCTCATAAATCTAAGCTCTATGGATTACTATCTTGTCCTTAAATCAACAACTTAGCCTTTTCATCCATCATGAGTCATTGAGATGAATCTAAATCACTAGCCTTTCAAAGAAAATGTTGATGGCTCTCTCCTAAGTTCTAAGTTGATGATGAAGTGGAGCTCACTCAAACACACATGCTTCATGCACTACCATAGGCTTGCTTATTATCTATTCTCTACCATTTATCATGATAGGATCAACATCTATAAAAACAAAGAAAGACATAGGAAATGGTAAGAAGTGAATTAAAAGCTAAGGAAATGGAAAAATTAGTAAAGTGGAAGACTTGAGTGCTTGGAAATGTTTCCAATGAACTTTGCTCTCTCATCAGTCCCCTAGTGAATTCAAAAGTGTCCTGGAGTAAACTCTTGCCTTGCACTTCAAAAATTCAATAAAAATCCCTCACTAGACCCTTTGTGCCAATTGTCTATCTTGCGTGCCATTTGTGTTTCTTTCTCTTCTCTTTACTGATTTTCTTTTCTTTTCTTTTATCCTCTAGCAAGGTCAGACTTGTAGTTGATCACAGCTTTCAATTTGGATGAGAGAAACTTCAATGATTACATGGTGCCGAAACCTCCAATTTGTGTGCCATCTTGTTTCTCTTTTGTTTTCTTCCTTATTTTCTTTCTTCTTAGCTGAAATTTTCTTCTGTTTTGTCCAGCAGTGGTTGCTCTCAACACTTTGTGATACCCTTGTGTGCTTCATTCCTTGATTCACAACTCCTAGAGAATCCAATTCAGCTAAAGTTGATACACATTTGTGCCGAAACTGCTTTAATGGCATGCAACCTTCTGAAAATTTTTTTTTCTTTGTGTTCAGCTTGTGTTCGGCCCTTTGAATCCTGTTTCTGACCTGAAAATTCCTGCTCAGATTCTCCTAAACTCAGATTTGTCCAGCTGCAAGTTCTATCTAAGATCAATGATGTATTGCTGCTTTTTCCCATTCAAATTCACAAACAGTCCTTTAATGAATTCAGAACTCACAGCTTTTCTCAAAAATTTCTGAAATTACACTTGCAGCTCATCCTCCAACATTCGGCAGCAACAATGGCAACTCAGATTTCTTCAATCTATTCAAATTCTATTTCTGATCAGTAGATTGGATTCCAATCTCAGCAATTCACAAATTTCCTGCAGTGGCACAGATTTTCTGCACAACATCTCCCTTTTCTTTTCTTCTTCGAAACTTCTAGCTGCCATTTCTTTTTCAGCTTCCGATCAGTCTCCACTCAGCTTCATCTCCATTCTTCAATTCAGCTCGCATAGGAACCTTGCTTGTATCACTCAGTAGCTCCCAATTGGAGCACTCGGCAGCAACAATTGGAATGCAATTCAGATTTTTGGGTTGTTTCAGCAAATTCTTTTCTCAACTTAATTCAGACTTGAAGCTTCATCAGATTATACAGCTTCATTTCTTGTATTTCTCTAACAATTAACATCAAGAGTATTTGCTTCAAATAGTTGTGGAGAATGCAAGGTTTCCATTCGAAATTCCAAATCAGCACATTGACTTAGCCAAACCACTGCCTTACATTCCAATCAGCAGCTCTAGCATCCATTAGTTCTTCTTAAATCTGAAATTGAATGTGCACCTTCAACTTCAGATACATTCAACACTTAACATCTTGATTCATAGCTTCAAACAAATTTCAGCTTCAACTTGACACAAACTGCACAAACTGCTTGTGCTGATTTTTTTTCTTTGTGTTCAGCTTGTATTCAGCTTCCATTCGCACTTGGCTTGTATCACTTAGTAGCTCCCAGATCCTCCAACATTCGGCAGCAACAATGGACTGCAATTCAGCTCAGAACTGTCAGATGTTCTCAGCTCCTTTTATAGGCTGTCAAATACTAATTCTGTCCTCACTTCACTGCTCCAAATTCTGTTTTTGTGCAGCTTCGTTCAGTCTCTGAACAGCCTCCAATTCTAGCACTCGGCACATCAGTATCAAGCTCTCAGATTGGCTCAGCTTTAATTCAAACTTACAGCAGTGTTTTCAGATTTTCACAGCTTCTTCTCAGATTTGATCAGCCTTCAAAAATTTTTCGGATTTGAACTCTTAACCTCCATTTCCTTCTGATCAGCAGTGGTTGAGTTCCACTAATATATCCTAAACAAACCAATTCAGTTCAATTTGGTACAAAAATTGGCTCACTGCCATTTCTGTTTTGGCACAAAAATTTCCTGCACAGATTTTAGCTACTTCAATTCCGATTTTTACAGCCCTCCAAGAACAGATTTCCAGCGTAGATTTTTCTCGTATTATTCAGTATCTCCAAATTTCAGCTCTTCTTTTCTGCCCATAGTTACATTTTCGGATTGTTACTGCCGGAATTCAGATTGTTCTCAATTGGTACAGCTCCAACACTCGGCAGCTCAAATTCAGCATTGCAACAGATTTTCTCACAGCTTCAAACATGAATTTTTCAGCCTTTGAATCAGAATTAAACACAGAATTTTGATTTCCATGATTTCAACTTCAAACCTTGCTGACCAAAAATATCTTCATAGATGTTTCCTTGGCAAAGAGCTCCTATCTCTCCACTTGGCAAAAATCCCTTTATTGGTGTGCCATTTCTTCAGATTCTTCCATTGCTTTCCATTCGAATCTTCAAAGTGTAGTAAAGAATCTAAATCTCCAATTGCTTCCACCTCTCTTGCTCATTCTTGGCACCAAACTCACTCACTTGGCACATGAAAATTCCTTTTTTTTTTTCGAGTTCAATTGCATCATTGATGAAAACTTCTTCCAAATCACCAATCACTCCCCCACACTTAATTCTTTGTCCGTCTCGGGCAAAATAGCATCAAGAAAAACAACCCAAGCAAACAAATCCATAGAAAGATTAGGGTTTAGATTAGCAATAAGGAAAGGTAAATGGAATAGAATAGACAAATTGATGTAGGAAGGTGAATAAAATGATTTGTCCCTATAGATGTGATCCAACCATTGAAATATGATTTTGAAAGAACCTAAGCAAGTTCTAGAGTACAATGACATGGGTGTATCACAAAATAAGGCTAATCTCACTAGGTAAAAATTAATCCATCTCAATTCTTCAATCAAGAATCTAAAGCATAATCGTACTCAAGCATCCAAGATTTCATCCATGAACTCAAACCCTAAGTTTTGACAACCGAATTTAATTTATTTTCCAAAAGACTCTAAAATGCTATGGAGAAAACCTAAGGGATACATTTATTCCTAATCATGCAAGAAGAAGTGCGAAAACACAAAACATAGTATTTACAATGATTTATTCATGTCATGTTACTCTACTCACTTATTTATTAACAAGATCTCATTTTAAGAGTGAAAACATGCAATAAAGGAAAAGGCGACAAAAATCAAACTCCCTTTTATTTCTGGCGGTCGGAGTCTGTCAAGAAAAAGCCTCCACCGTGGTAGTGGAGGAGTCTGGGTGTGCGAAAGAGCTTCTTCCATTTCTTCAACTTTACAATGCATCGCTCCCCCACACTTGGACTTTACAGCAACCTGTTCAGGTGGACGAAGATTATTTAAATACAAGACCCATTCAAGAGGTAGAGTGTTTTGAATTAAAATAAAATCTACTCCCTCTTTATTCTTTGTGGGACTCATCTCAGGAGGTTTCAGTCTGTTCAAATGAAGCTCCCACTCCAGAAGTCTCCTGAACCCTGCAAAACAATGTACTACCCCTCTAGAGCGTGCAGGGTACGAAGGAAATAAAATAATATCAGTTTTTGCATACAATTTATCCAAAAATGAATCACATCCAATAAAATCAAGTTTAGGCATCTCAATGAATTTTTTACAATGAATATCTACCCAAAATGCATCAAGACACTTATCATAATCAATGAAATCTATTTTGGATGTTCCAATGAAATTTTCCGAATTATTTCCCACACATGACAAATCAAGAAATGTATCACAGCCTAGAAAATCAACTTTTGGTACCTCTTTTGATGTTTCCAAAAAAATAAAAGAAATACTTACCTGATCGCGCTGAAAAATACCTGGAGGTTCCACAATGATAGATGTGTCCATAGCTCCCTCCTGGTCAAGTATAGAGTCCGTATCAGGTTCAAGTTCTAATAGGCGCTCAACTGGTATAAGTGATCCTTGGGGCTCTGTGCAATCCCCTACACTTTGAATCTCAACAGAAATAGGTGATCCTTGGGGCTCTGTGCAATCCCCTACACCTAGAATAAACTCTCCAACTGGAAGTGTGTCTGAAATATCTTCTGAAAAATCCTCAGTATCAGCAGTCAGTACTCTCTCAGCCTCCTCTGAATCTGTAGCTCCTCTAGCACTATCCTCCAGAAATCCCTCAGCCTCCAACTCTGTCTGCACCAGCTCCTCAATAAGATCCATGCTCCTGATGGAGTGATCCTCTATCGGATGCTTCATAGCATCGAAAAGGCTAAACTGAATAACCGTATCTCCAATCTCCATAGAAAGTGTACCGGCATATACATCAATCTTTGTTCTGGCCGTCTTCAGAAACGGTCTGCCTAAAATCAGTGGAGAACGGTGTGCCAAGTAATCTCCCTCCATATCCAAAATATAGAAATCAGCAGGAAATATCAGCTCCTTTACCTTCACCAAAACATCTTCAATCATACCTGCTGGGCGTGTCTGGCTCCTGTCTGCTAGCTGTATCATCACGCCAGTGGGCTGTAAAGGGCCTATGCCGAGCATCTGAAAGACTGACCTGGGCATCACATTTATAGAAGCTCCTAAGTCTAACATAGCATCGTGAAATATGGTGCTCCCAATCTCACAAGAAACAGTAAACATCCCAGGGTCTTCACATTTCTGAGGTAGGGCATGGATAAGCGAAGAAACATTTTTCCCAATGCTGACCAATTCATTTTCCTTAAGCTTCTTTTTGTTAACACAAAGATCCTTCAAAAACTTAGCATACTTTGGAATTCTTTTGATCATGGTCAACAAAGGTATATTGATCTCCACTTTGCTGAAAAGCTCCACTAGTTCATTAAATTCCTTAGCCTTCTCCTTCTCCCCTTGTCTTTTGGTTGGAGTTCTCCCCTGTGGAAAAGGTAAAGGAACCCTAAAATCATCTTCTTTGGCCGGTAGTGGAGAGGCTGAATTCTGCTGTGCTGTCCCCTGCGTAGTGGCTGCTGTCCCTTGCGTCTCGGCACTGATTTCTTCTCCGTTTGCCACCAAATTTGGAGGGTTGCTCGAGGACTGAGTTGGGAACGGGCTAGAGGTGGAATCAGCTGAATTTGAACTCATTTCAGTGTGGTTTTGGACCGGAATTGGAGAAGCTGTCCGGTTTCCTGAAAATTCTGCTCTTGGACTCTTTGGACTTGAGGTGACCTTCCCACTCCTCAAATATATAGCACTCACATTCCCTTTGGGATTAGGAACAGTTTGGGAAGGAAGTTGATTTGATCCTTGAGCTTGATTGTGATTGATCCCACTCGCCAATTGCCCTATTTGCCTCTCAATGTTTTGTTGCCAACCTTGTTGTTGTTGTTGCCAAGCTTGTTGTTGTTGTTGTGTTTGTACAACTTGTTGTAGCATTTCCATCATTTGTTGATGCTGAACATCTCCTCCACTTGAGCTCCCATAGCTTGCGTATGATTTGTGTGGGGCTGAAAAAGTGAAAGAAGGCTGCTGAAAATTTTGATAGCTTTGCTGGAAATTTTGAGAAGGTTGCTGATTTTGCTGGTTGGAACTCTGAAAACCTTGAAATCCTTGCTGTGAATTCTGGAATTGACTCTGGAATGGCTGAAAACCTTGCTGGAAATTTTGAGAAGGTTGCTGAAAATTTTGATATGGCTGTTGCGATTGTTGTGTATGCTGAATTTGCTGGAATCCTTGCTGGAAATTCTGTGAAAGCTGCTGTGGTTGCTGGAAATTGGGATTTTGTGACTGAAAACCATGGTTTCGCTGCTGTGAACTCTGAAAACCTTGAAATCCTTGCTGTGAATTCTGGAATTGACTCTGGAATGGCTGAATTTGATGATTGGAAGGCGGTTGTTGGTAAAAAGAGTTACCATACTTCAAATTTGGGTGGTCCCTCCAACCCGGGTTGTAGGTAGATGAGTAGGGGTCATTTCTTTGTTGGAATGGAGCTCTAGCCAAGGCCGCAACCGATTCATCTTGTTGGAGATTTGGACAATGGTCTGAATAATGTTCTTGGCTCGAACAAATGCTACATACTCTTGTGACTTGATTTGGAAATGAAGTTGTTGTTGAATTTGAGGCTTGGTTCACATTGTTCGCTGCCATTTGCTTCACTAAAGATGCCAACTCCGTCAATTGACTCTCCAACAAGGAACTTTTGCTTTCTTTTTGTTCACTAGGCGACACTTGAGCTTCATGAATCCCTCTTGTAGTGAGTGCTCTACTCCCAAATTGTTGAGTATTCTCCGCCATGTTAGAAATGAGTACTCTAGCATGCTCCGGAGTTTTATTTACCAAGGCTCCCCCTGCTGCCGCATCAATCATGCTCCTATCCATAGGTAACAAACCTTCATAAAAATATTGCACAAGAAGTTGCTCACTAATTTGGTGTTGAGGACAGCTAGAGCATAACTTCTTGAACCTCTCCCAATAATCATAAAGGGACTCTCCAACCACTTGTTGAATCCCACAGATACTTTTCCTGATAATGGCGGTCCTTGATGCTGGAAAAAATTTCTCTAAAAATGCTCTCTTCATTTCAATCCAACTAGCAACATGTCCAGTGGGCAAATAATACAACCAATCCTTAGCAGCCCCAGTCAAAGTAAAAGGAAATGCTCTTAACTTAATGTCTTCTTCAGAAACGCCCTGAGGCTTCATAGTAGAGCACACCACATGGAACTCGTGCAAGTGTCTGTTTGGATCCTCCCCAGATAAACCCTGAAATTTTGGCAACAAATTGATAAGTCCCGATTTGAGCTCAAAACTCCCCCCTAGCTCTGGATATGCTATGCTGGAGTACTGAAATGCAGCGTCAGGTGCTGCAAGCTCCTTCATGGTTCTCTGGTGGTCTGCCATGTCAATGCCTGAGTGAGTGCTGATAGTCTGAAGTGGAGGG
Source organism: Boesenbergia rotunda (assembly GCA_024364735.1). Classification (NCBI taxonomy): domain Eukaryota; kingdom Viridiplantae; phylum Streptophyta; class Magnoliopsida; order Zingiberales; family Zingiberaceae; genus Boesenbergia; species Boesenbergia rotunda. The sequence continues at coordinate 168,991 of JAGFNQ010004346.1, forward strand.
ATATCTGTAGTCTCAGAAAGAATGGCCTGACTCCTCCTGGCTCTGAAAGTCCTCTCAATCTCAGGATCGAAATCTTCTAATTCAGCACCTAGAGACCTGGTCATAAAAACAGAACAAATCGCAGTAAAAGTGAATAAAAAGATAAAACAAATAAAATCAAATCAAAAGATATGACAATAAGCACAGAAATAGTCAAGAATGATATGCAATAAGTGTACAAGCTAAAATCAAACAAGTCAACTAACAGTTCCCCGGCAACGGCGCCAAAAATTTGACGGGCCTAAATATACTAATTAATTTGTCACGAAATGTATGGGCTCATCAAATTTAAATATCAATGAAATGCTGGAAACCCTTTTACAATCAAAATTATGGAAATGTAATATAGGGGCCACAGGTCGTATTTTTCACGGGGATAGTTGTCGTGTTTGATTCAAACTCGTGTTTATGTGTCGTTTTTGTATTTTCGGGTTTCTAACAAGTAATTGGATTTGGTTTGAAATTGAAAATGAAATTGCAATTGAGAAAGAAAATGAAGTAGAAATAAAGGAAAATGAGCAATGGAGCTAACAAGGAACTAAACCTATTACTCCACTTAGCCGCAAGTAAGAAAGCTAACAATTGCAAGGAGAATTCAAGGAATCTAAAAGTGATATCAATAGAATGCAAGAAGCTATTTTCTGCCACAAAAACAAGTGAAAACTGATGTAAAAATATTTCCCCAAATAGCTTGGCACACAAGCCGAATTTGTTGTGCCAAGCTCTGAATTTTTGTTCCTAAAACCACTTCTAACAATTTAGAATTGTAACTGATCGAATGGAATTTGGCAAGCAAACTATTAATGGAAAACTTGGTAGAATTGAATGAAGAACGCAGTCCTAAATCAGTCAAGCAAAACACAAACCGAAACTAAACTTAAATGTCCAGAAATTTCAGAAATACTAAGCTAAGCAAAATGGGATTCAGAGACAATTCTGGACAACTTAGATTACTGAATTCATACCTTAAATATGTTCTCTAATTGCAGGGAATGAACTAAGCACTAACAATCTGAAAACAAACTAAAAGAGCACTAAAAACTAAACTAAAGTTCAGAACTAGGCAGAATTTATGTTTCGCAAGGGTTGACTAGGAAACACATTGAATTTTAGGCTTATCAAGTTAAACAATGATTCAGAATTGAAGCTAAGGTCTAAACAAACTTAAACTATCTAGATTAGCTCACTAAAAATGAAACAAGCATGAAAATTCAGAGACATGATGGAAAATTCAGAATTACTTGGCACGCTAACAACACAATTGGCACGCAACTAATAGAACTAAACTAAACTGAAATTTGAGCTATTCATTCACTAAACAAGTTCCTAAATTACTCTACTTGCAGGATTTAAGCTAACTTATGGCTAACAACTTAAAAACCGAAATATTCAGTCACTAAACAGAAATTCAGAACAGAACAGTGCAAAAGTTGAAACTACAGCTATAACTTGGAAATTAAAGGTCTAATCTACTCCTCAACTCCTTCCTCAGCTCAAGAAACTCTTGGTTGTCAATCAAGAACCGGCTTCGAACCCCTAGGCTCGGCAAATCAATGGACAATCAATTCTGAAATTGAATTTGCATCAAATCTGCGCTTGCTGAAATTTTCCATCCGATTTCTTCGTTCTCAATTGATGGAGCTGCAAGGACGATTTGGGAAACTTCTGAGATCACTTGAGAACCCCTACAAATGATTTGGAAGCTTGGAAATGGACTGTGGTTGAGAAGGAAGTGATCGGACTGAGGATTCCCGAAACCCTCAAGAAATCCCCTGTTCCAGCGCAATTGAGCAGAATTCTTCAAACCTTGATCACCAAAGACTCGATTCTCGATCTGGATTGGAAGATGAGGTGGTCACGCCTTCATGGAAGCAAAAATTTTGAAGAACGATGAAGAAACGAGGAAGAACGGCGAAGAACAGTGGAGGCTGGCTGAAGACGCGACAAAGGTTTTCTGCGCAGAAGATTTCCTTAAGTATTAACCAATGGACGGCTGTGATTGATTTGCTTCAATCCAAGCTAATATTGGTCTGATTTGAGCCAAACTTTGATGATGAAGATCTGGGGTCGGGATCTGCCTCGTGGTAGCTCGGATCCTCCAGATTTGCAACGGATGGTCCAGATCTAGCTAATCTTTGAATGGATGATCTAGAGCCCTCCAAGCTTGATCCAACGGTTGATTTAGCTCTGATTGTGATGAAACCTTCAGATCTTGATCAGGGTGCTTGATCAACCCTAGCCCTAGCTCGGATTGCTTCAGATCATCCCGGATGGCTTCGATCTAGCCGCTTTTGAATCGAACGGCCCAGATTTAATCGTAATCTTGATAATCTGATCTGGGTTACTTCCGACTCGAGTTTGACCCAATATGCCCCAGGTCTTTGAACCTTTATGCCTAAAAAATAAATCAAGAATTTAGTGGCCAATTAACCCAAATATATGTAATTTTGCAATTAAGTCCAAAATATGAATAAGTTCTAAAACCTAGGGCAATTTCACAATTTTAGCAATAAAAACATAGATCAAACATGGATTTAAGCACTCGAATGATCAATAAAATGGAATCTATCAGAGGGCTAGGTTGAAGTCCCGGTGAGTGAAACTGGGCACGGAGTCTTGGTCCGGGGGACTAAGAACGAGTCCGAGAAGGGCTGGAAGCTTGTTCTCGTGACTCAGAGGAGATTTGACCTTGCTTGGATCGGTCTGGTGACCGATAAGGGAAGTTGGCATGGAGTTCCCTCGTGGATCGGTCTGGTGACCGATCCAGCTATGTCTGATCGTCTGGTGACCGATCAGGGAGCATACAGTGAGTTTGGGAACCCTACTGATCGGCTCCTGATCGGTCTGGTGAACGATCAGGGAGCATACAGTGAGTTTTGAAGCCTACTGATCGGCTCCTGATCGGTCCGGTGACCGATCAGGGATACTATTTAGATCGTTCTGGTGAACGATCAATTGTCCCGAGCTTCTCACTATAACCGATCAGGCTGGAGCCTGATCAGTCAGAGAGTGCCCTGATCGGTCACTAGTCTGATCGGGCCACACCCTGATCGGTCTGGGGACCGATCAGGAGGGTTGGGCTGCGCAGCTGGACAATCACTCTGCAAAGGGGTGGATCGGTCTGGTGACCGATCCACGACGTGGGATCGGTCTGGTGATTGATCACGAAGAAGTCGCGATTTCTGATTTCTCACAGGGGATCGATCAGGCTGGAGCCTGATCGGTCTGAACCCATCCTGATCGGTTTGGTGACCGATCAGGAGTCCCTCTGATCGGTCTGGTGACCGATCAATAGCTGGCAGCTTTAATTCAAAAGCGCTGTCAGAGTTCTGATTGCGTTCTGTTTCTCTTCTGATCACCACTGATATGTTCGGATGTTTTGATCTTCTGTTGATTTGCTATTCTAATGAGCTGTTAAGTGTACAGATGAATCAGGTTTACACAAGGAGAGTCAAATAGAGGCTTTTGCTATATCAGGTTTGGCAGGGATCCATCTCAGGTTGCAACGGATGCTGGCGCTGCTGGAGCTACTGACTGGGGCTTGTCTGAGGGAAGCTCATGGAGCCCAGGAGAGCTCAGTGGTAGGTGGGTAGTTGTAGTTGAGCAGCTGGGAGCTGCAGAGAGGTGGCTGTGACCTGGCGATCAGTGGGAGAGGCTTAAGGGCTTGGTAGCGATGAAGCCTCAAAAGAACACTAGAGATCTTCTTTTGCGACAATCTGCTTCTCTATCTGTTGTGCACTACTCTGAATCTTGAAGCAACTGAAGCTTACTCTTTGAGTGATCTGTTGATCCATGACTTGAGCACTTAGAAGAAGCAGAGAGCTTGGCGAGTCCATCAACAAGGCACGAAGAGCAGGGAGTTCTTGCATGAGGTTTGTGCTGAGTGGAGCTCGGGGAAAGAGTTCTCTTGTGTTTCTTCTGTCCTACGTGCTCTGTAAGCCTTCTTGTGGTTCTTGAGCTTATTTACATTATTATGTTGAACCCGCTGTGGAGAGGTTACTCCACCGAGAAGGAGGTTACATTTGATATCCAGATTTCTGGGGCTTGATCTGCCGACGATCAAGGGATCGCCCACCTTACAGGCATGCCAAGGAGTAGGGGCAAGTTATCCCTGAACGTTGTAAACGATCCTTGTTAGCGTTTTTGGTTTGCTTTTCATTTCTGCAGTTATACTTTATTTTTGCTTCCACTATGCTACTAACCCTTGAAGTGCAAAAATCTGTTAAGTCAAAGCGATTTTTGTGTCTGGCTATATTCACCCCCCCTCTCTCTAGCTATCCAAGTTCCAACAAGTGGTATCAGAGGTTGGGGTTCTGTTCAAGCGTCTTAACATCCGAGAGTCAACAATGGCTTTTAGAGAAGGATTTAGCACCACCCGACCTCCCTTCTTCGACGGATCCAATTTTCAATATTGGAGGTCTCGGATGGAGTACTACCTCAAAACCGACATTGGAATGTGGTTCTCCCTGAAGGAGGGCTTCATTCCTCCAAGAGACGCAGAGGGAAAAGAATTGGAGTCTTCACGGTGGTCGGCTGAGCAAACCCGCAAAGGTGAAGCCGATGCGAAGGCGGTGGTGACTTTACAATGTGGAATGAACAAGGATCAACTAATCAAGGTTGGTCCCTTTACAAGTGCAAAGGATTTGTTGAATAAGCTCATCGAGCTTCATGAGGGTACCCGAGACTCAAGAATAGCCAAGAGGGACTTGTTCCTCAATCAACTACAAAACCTCTCCATGAAGGAGAGTGAAACGGTGAGCGAACTTCATAGTAGATTCAAAGAGGTATTGAACAGTCTCCATTCCATTGACGAAAAGGTCGAGAACTGCGACCTTATGAGGTCATCACTTTAGATTTTTAAAATCATGTTGGAAGAGAGTTTTCTGTTAATGGAAATAATTTTTCTTTCTTTGCCATACGTTTTTACCCAATTTCTAAATATATTATTTTAAAATGACAAGTCTGAAAAAGCAGATTCAATTGCCTCGGGATTTGTTACTGACAAAGAGAAAGGAATGATTATTTTTGACGGAAGGGGTATAAAAGGAAGTTCACTAAAATGAATACGTCTTTTGGTAACAATGAAACCATGGTACGCCTTTTGGTAATTACCTATTCTCAGGTGCGCCCTATGGTAAATTGCCGTAAAAAAAAAGATGTATGGGCATTGCAATTATGCATGTATCAATCAAGACAAATTATTTTATTTATTTATTTTGGATTTACAAGGGGTATCCAGGCTTACGCCCGACTAATCCGCTTGGCTGATCAGCCCTGCCTCACAACCTTCAACGAGAGTCCCCACCGGTCAACAAGGGTAAATCGTGGGACGAAGACACATGACAACTTCACCACTGATGATATCGGTACCCGATGGCACGACCACGCAGCAGCCTGTGGCGATTTCTACCATCAACATATTGCGCGCTCTACCAGGGAAATCATTTTAATTAGGTTTCTAATAAAGTATTAAATTCTCGATTTGATACATAACGTATGAACCCGCGAATATGTCAATCCACTTTCACATATTTATCATTATTAAGTTGAATATTTCAGTTGGGTAGGATTTTACTTAGTTTCATAATTGTTGGAAATTAATTAGAATTTAGTTTGTAAATTTTGTTGAATTATTGATTAATTAAGATTTAAGAATTAATTATGATTTTAGTTGTTAAGAATTAATTAAATTTTAAGAATTAATTAAATTTTAAGAATTAATTAAGATTTATGTTGTTAATAGTTATTTAAAAATTAAGAATTAATTAAAATTTAAGTTGTTAAGAATTAATTAATTTAAGTTGTTATGAATTAATTAAAATTTAACTTGTTAAGAATTAATTAATTTTTTTTAGAATTAATTAAAATTTAAGTTGTTATGAATGAATTTCTTAAGAATTAATTAATGATTATGTTGGAATTAGACTGTATTGGGTTACGAGGTGATGGTTGGTCGACTCGTTCATCACTATGCTATTCTATGAGGGATTTTGACTCATAGATTGAGCGTATGTGATAGGATAATCTCGATGGTACATTAGGATGTATGACCTGGTAGGGTGCAGAGTATGTGGAGTTAGCTGTGTCCTTATCTTCCGGTGAGGTATTGGACATTAATCCGGAGGCGAAAGTATGCCCACTAGTTGTTGGTGGTTGTGCCCCCACCATGGACTCGCTAGTTGTCGTGATGATAGAATTGATATCACCCCGGACTTCCTCGAGGGGTTTGAGAGGTGGATTGAGATTGACGAATCTCTATGATGTGTTGTATTTTGAGAACTCTATTGGTGTATATACGACCATTTTGTCATTGATCATTTAGAAATCTGTTATGGATGGTAGTATATGGTATGACATATTGACAGTCGTGGACGGTATGTTATCATTTGATAGTCTATATATATATATATATATATTTGGAATTTTTGGTGGATGCCATGGATTGGTGATACATGGGAGGATAGGCGAGGTCGACTATCAATTAGTTGGTGATAACACCAACTCTTGCTAGTATGGAACTGGGAACCTGAATGGAAGATTCAAACACGATATCTCCACATAATTACTTAGGGTGCATGGAGTTGATCGGTTGTTGAGCTGATTGAAATTAGGTATTGATTTGCCTATTGCACTTATATGACATTAGTACTACATATGGGATTGCCAGTATGGCCATGGTAAATAATGAAATTTGGAGACCAAATATTTTATTAATGAGGAAGAATGTTAACTATGGCAATTTGGAACCCGGCCTAGAAAATTTTTGGAGAAATTTTCTGAAGGTTTTAGGATCCCGGTCCTTTGGACGAAGTTTAACGAGGTGTAATTGTCTAAACCTAAATCTAAAGAGGTGTTATAGCGATTGAGAACTAAAATTGACGTAGCTAAATGAGTAAAATCCAAAGTTTGGAGAGGGTAATGAGCTAAAGGACAATCATGGAGGGTGAAGTGAAGATATCCAAGGGCTGGGGGTGGATTGCAAAAATGTCACACACTCTTCTCCTTTTTTCCTTCGCTCGCAACCAAGTCAAACCCAATCCCTTTCATTCGCCCTCAGCCAAGCACAACCGACACCCTCACCTCTCTTCCACGCTTCTGCCTCTCCGTACGCGATCTGGTCCGAACTAGTCTCCCCTCCCAATCCCAACTGGACTCCCACCGCATCCATCACCTGTGCTTCCTCTTCACCCATAGTGTTTCCCATCCTCTGATTCACCTTGTCGTAAGTGTTTTGGTTGTTCATGGGAATCCTCTACATGTCCCCAGATTAAAATTTTATTAATTAAAACAAATCCAGATCAAGATAAATTACACAAGCAACCATTTCATTATCATACTAATCGATTCAAGTGACTGCTTGAACAAACTTGTTGTTCAAGAAATCTAACTCGTCTAGTCGATTAGCTGCGAAATAGACGATGAATAGATTACCGGTTTTTGTATATATCATCGGGGTCCATGTTAATTAACAACATGTAATATAACAAGATGCAAGAAAAAAACCATAAACAAGAATTATACCACTTGTTTACCTCACGATCATCTATCGTATGCCCTATCCCCTTCTTGGACGACGTGTGGGTGACGAACCTCCAAGAAACAAAGTCACCAAGGCACCATCATCCACCTTTCTTTTGCGCTGAAACCCTCACACTACGGAGGTGTTGCACTGGCCACCAAAAGAAGAAGATTCTCCCTCCTTTGCTTGAGCCGACCACCAAAGAAGGACCACCTTCTTCACGCCAGCCCCAAGGAAGAAGAAGAAGAAGAAGAGAAAGAACCTCTCTTCCTCACAAAAACCCTAGCCGCAAACCTCCCTTCTATTCTCTTCCTTGCCTCCGGCCACCTACAAGGCCAAGGGTGGCACCGCCTCCTCCTTCTTTGCTGCCGTGGACTTTAGGGAAGGAGAGAAGAGAAGGATGAAGAAAAGAGGAAGAAGATATGAACTTCTTCCTTCCCTAATCCTTGCTTCACCCTTGCTACCCGCCGACCACAAAACCTAGGAGAGAGAGAGGAGAGGATGTACGATCGCTTGCGTTGCTAGAGGGGGGGTGAATAGTACTTTTTCGTCGTTTTCTCTACACATAGGTTAGCGCAATACATACAAAAATATACAAAGAACGAGTGAGCAATGCTAACACAGAAATTTTACTTGGTATCCACCCGAACGGGTGACTAATCCAAGGATCCACGCGAGTACTCCACCTCCACTATGAAAAGTCTCCTTCAAGGTGGAGAAACCTTTACAAAAGCGTCTTCTTCCTCTTTACAGAATTCGATGAAGAACGAGAAGAAGATCTGAAGACTAGTCGCACGAATAGCACTTCGTTATAGTGAAAACCCGTACCGTTCACATGCGGAAAAATCCTCTTTTTATAAGAGAACAGGACAGCTTCGCAAGCTGTCCAGACCCGCACCAGTCGACTGCCCCTGGGGCAGTCAACTGACCTAGCAATAAATGTCAGCCAATGGCTAGTTTTTGGGGGGTCACCAGTCAACTGCCCCTGGGGCAGTCGACTGGTCTAAGGCTGAAAACCTTTTGTGAGTTTTGGCCGTCGACTGCCCTCTGGCCAGTCGACTTCCCACCCTCTAAACTCACTTACAACCACTCTTAACACTCTCCTTCACATGTACCTTCAGGTGCACTCCCTTGGCTCGCCCCTTGAAGTTATCTTCCTCTGGCTATCGTCCCTCGGATGCACACACAAGCCTTCCCTTGGCTTGCCTCCATGCCACCCTTCACGTGTGCCCTTGATGTCCACTTCTCGGCTTGCCCTTGGAGTCCTCCTCCCTCGGCTCTCGTCCCTCAGATATGTTCTCCATGTGTGATTCTCCAAATCCTGCAAACTCAATCACACATATCAAATACAACATAACACCCTAACCTTAAACTTATTGGCACACACATCAAAACCATGATCTTCCCGATCATTCGTGGGTCGATTGCCTCAACAATCTCCCCCTTTTTGATGTGTGGCAATATGTTTAAGTTTAGGGATAAAATACCAATCAACAAAGTAACTAACAGTAGCAATTGAAAAGCATAAGACATATCAAAAACCTAAGAGGTAACCTCCCCCTTAATCCATGTCTTCTCCCATTTTCAATTCTACTCATAATCCAAGTTAAGTTTTAAACCTAACTTAACAACAAGCAACAACAATTAAGAGTATAAGACATAGTAAAACCTAAGAGGTACCCTCCCCCTTAACCTATGCCTTTATCCATTTCCAATTTTCCATTATACTCCAAGATTTAAGTTAAACAACTAACTTAAACCACCCATGTAACACCCCAAAATTTTCCCATATAAAATGTTATGAAATATCATGAAATTCATGAAATATTATTATGGATATTAGGAAATATTATGAATTCATGAAATATTATTAATATTATGAAATGATATGAATTCATGAAATATTATTAATATTATGAATTCATGAAATATTATTAGTATTATGAAATAATATGAATTCATGAAATATTATTAATATTGTGAAATTTCATGATGGGTTTGGCTTAGTGGGCTTTGATATGGATTAGTGCAAAATGTGATAAAAAGGAGGAAGCAAGGATTGAACCTTGAACCTCCTCGTTGCACTCACCATATCATAACCAATGAACCAAGCAATGTTTCTTGTAGAGAGAATAAGAAACATTCTTGTTAAATCGAGGGAAGCGAAGAGACATGTCTTTTCATGATAAGAGTATAAATAAGAGAGGGGGAAAGGAAGTTACACTTCCTCTTCTTCTTCCCCACTTCACTTTTCGAAAATCAAGAGCCCTCTCTCCCTTTCCATTTTCGAAAAACACCACCCTAGGGTTCTAACCCTAGGGAATTGGAAGGAAGAGGACCCATTGAAGGTTCTTGCCCTCTACTAGGGCCAAGATTGCTAGAGAAGGCTAACCAGGGGAAACTCTCATCTTCTCCTTCTTCAAGGGTACCCTAAGATTGTAGAGAGGAAGAAATTTAAGCGAAAGGATGCAAGTATCCCTTCGCCTGCAGTGTAATTGTTATTGTGTGATTGCCATGCTTTTATTGGTTTCGAAAATGGGTGTTTTCCTTATGTAAGTTTCAGCCAACACCTTTAAGGGAAGCCTCGGTTCTTTCCTTGATACATGAGAAGACCTTGAGACTTAGGGTATACATGTAGGTGGATTTTTCTTCATGATGTTAAATACAAAAACTAGGGTTTTCACCCTTGGTAGGTTTCGGCCAAGGTAAGGGGTTTAAGGGTTTAAAGAGTTGAATTTCTCTAGGATGTATTTTATGATTAGTGTAATATATGATGGTGTAGACAATGTGTTTGTATAAATGTTTGGCTACAAAAATCCAACTTCTTCCCTACCCTACAAGTTTCGGCCAACCCTAGAGGGATTAGGGTTTAGGGTTACTTTGGGGTTACTTCTTGTTACATGTGTAGACCCCTTGGAACCTAGAGTATATGTGTAGGTTGTATCCTCCAAAATGTGGTGAACAAAACCTAAGGTTTTGTCCTTGTAAGGGTTTCGGCCCAAAGCATGGAAATAGGGTCAAGGAGGGTTGAATCATCCTAGAATATATTCATGCTTAGTGTATGATATGATATTGTATACAAGGTGTTTGTATCATTGTTTGTGTGAATGATCAATGCAAAAGTCCTAATCTTTCCCTACTCTTGATGTTTCGGCCAACCCACTAGGACTAGGGTTTGTGAAGGTCAAACTACCCTATGATATATGTTTATGTTTGGGGATGATTATATGTATATGCATGTGGTGTTAAATGGAATGGTTGATTTGAAACCTTAATTGTTAGCATGCTATGATATGTTTATGCATGAGGTGTTTAAATGAGATGTCTGATTGAAATCTTAATTGTTAGCATGCTACCACTTCCTATGATATGAGTATGATCTATGTGACCAAATCTTGTCAGATCTAAAGTATGTTAAGTGGTTGAATTATGATGTATGTATAAGCATGTCTTATAGCCCATGGGGCACCCTTATGAGATTGCATGTGATATGCACGATGAAATGCTAGAAAGGATACTCCACTAAGTTTGGGATTTAGAACACCCTTATGTTGTGAGGTGTGTCCCAATGGGATCAGAAACACCCTGAAAAAGTGGGTGTCCCTTGAGCAGTGAAAATTGGAGTACATCCTTAGCATATATATATAAAGACATGATAAGTATTTTACTTTGTAAGTTGTGTACCCGACTCGTAAGAGGGGTCGTTAAATCAAATCCTGGGTGCATGTTAACTTAAGGTCATGGCTCTGGTAGGACGTAAGAGGTCCTACTCTAATGGGATTGGTGGCTCGCTACCCCAACTCATTAGGGAACGCGCATTATGTGGTACACAACTGGGCCCTATATGACATGAATGTATTTTTAAGTAATACCGTTATGGAATTGTTTTTGAAAAACATTTATTACATGTGATGGGTATGCTTAAGATACTTTATGCTGCATGCTTAGAAACTTTAATGTTTAGTATGCTACGATGAACTCATGCTTATGTCTTGTTATGTGTACATGTTGTATGCTTTCGTATGAATTTTGCGAGTAGGACCGGATCCTTACTAAGCTTTTATGCTTACTAGTTATGTGTTGTCTTATGCTGTAGATAAAAGTAAGGAACACTTGAACTAACGGAAGAGGCAGGAAAGCTGAAGATGTGTGGGGTGGTGGCTCGGGAAAGAATGATTCTATATCTACTTTAATCATGTTTATGTTTATGTTTCCTTGACAATAAGTGTTAGTGATTAGGATTGACATGACATGATAGTGTTTACCTTTGGAGGTCTCTTATACTTGATTATGTTATGAGTTACATTATTAGTGAACTTATCATGTTATAGAATGACTTTGATAGTTAAACAAGCATGCTCAGTCCTTAGCCTTTGCATTGTTGTTTTAATGCCATGCTAGAAGATAGAAAAAAAAATATTACTATATGATTGAGTTGTACGTAACCCCGCCCCGAGAGTAGATATAAGGGCGGGCGTTACAACCCATTTTAAGCCAAAAATCTAACTTAAACCATCCATTCTCCCCCTTTGACACCATCAAAACGATTGGCTCAAGCAACCCAAACCTATGGCATCAAATGAGAGAATTTTGGATTTCTGAAAAATAGCTCAGCAGGCTGAAATCAGGCGTGCCAGTCAATTGCCCCAAGGGGCAGTCGACTGATACTCTGTCAGTCTGATTTTTCAGCTTCTGAGCCGAAATTCAGAAACCTCCCAAAAATTCTAGAAAATTCTAAAAATTATAAAATTTTGCAAGCATGTTTGATATATTATACTCTATCAAGGAAAAATATCAGTTCATGAAAATTTCAAACATGCTTGACTTTTGACCAAACTTCAAAATTGTTGAAAACCACTAAGTTTGTATCAATATCTCAACCTAGTTTTGCATTCACATTTCTTCTAAGCACATGACAAAACATATAAGACATGAAATGATTTTTAAATGTTTAAAATGTCCAACCATGATATTTGGGCAAATTGTCCATTAATTAAACACTTACTTTCCACATGGTTGGTCTATTTTTTATATTTTGATACTTTTAATGATTCAATACTATGCCACAAGTATAAGTGAACCAATGGTATCATCTTAATAGATCAAGCACACTTTTCTAATCTATTACTCCATGGTTCATCCTATACTTCTACAAAACACATTCCAAGGTCTCTTCTTAAGGATATAAATTCTGATTCAGGAACAGACTTGGTAAAAATGTCGGCAAGGTTTGACTTGGACTCAACGTAGTGTAATTCTATGTCTCCCCTTGCCACATGGTCCCTAATGAAGTGATGCTTCACTTCAATGTGTTTTGTCCTAGAATGGTGAACCGGATTCTTAGTCAAATTGATTGTACTTACATTATCACACAAGACTTTGACCTTGGAATAATGTAACTCATAATCTTCTAAGGTGTGCATGATCCAAAGTAGTTGAGAAACACAACTACCCATTGCCACATATTCGACTTCCGTTGTTGATAGGGCAACACATGGTTGTTTCCTACTACTCCAACTAACTAATGAAGACCCAAGGAATTGACTCCCTCTACTAGTACTCTTCCTATCTAGCTTAGATCCCGTATAGTCCGAGTCAGTGTATCGAATAAGATCAACATTAGGGGTTCTAGGATACGAAAGCCCGACATTGAGAGTACCTTTAACATACCTTAGGATCCTCTTTACTACTACCAAATGGGACTCTTTGGCACAAGATTGGTACCTTGCACACGTACCTACAGCAAAAAGTATATCGGGTCTACTAGCGGTTAGGTACAACAGGCTACCAATAGGGGTAGATGCTACCTTACCCCTTCAAGGTCACTATCCATTTTCACATTTGTTCCTATAGGGGTTGATGCTACCTTAGCATTTTCAAGTCCAAATTTCTTTAGCATTTCCTTAGCATACTTAGTTTGAAAGACATATGTTCCTTCACTTGTTTGCTTAACTTGTAGTCCTAAAAGGAAAGTTAGCTCTCATACAAGACTCATCTCAAATTCTTCTTCCATACATTTGATGAATTCTTGTAGAAAGTCATTATTTGTTGACCCAAAAATGATATCATCTACATACACTTGGGCAACAAATATGTCTTTATCCTTAGATTTTAGGAACAAAGTTGGGTCAATTGTTCCTCTCCTAAACCCCTTAGACACTAAAAATGAAGAAAGCCTTTCATACCAAGCTCGGGGAGCTTGTTTCAGTCCATATAAGGCTTTTCTCAATTTGTAAACGTGTCTTCGATAGTTAGGGTCCTCAAACCCGGGGGGTGTTCTACATACACCTCTTCCTTAATGACCCCATTAAGGAATGCCGACTTCACATCCATTTGGTGAAGTGTGAAACCCATGTGAGCAGCATAGGCTAGTGGAATTCTAATGGACTCTAATCTAGCTACGGGAGCATAGGTCTCATCATAGTCTAATCCCTCAAATTGGTTAAACCCCCTAGCTACCAACCTAGCCTTATTCCCAGTGATTTTGCCTTGATAATCTAGTTTGTTCCTAAAGACCCATCTTGTGGTTACAATAGTGCAATCATTGGACCTAGGAACCAACTCCCAAACTTCACTTCTCTCAAATTGATTTAGCTCTTCTTGCATGGCTAAGACCCAATCTACATCACATAATGCCTCATCAATAGACTTAGGTTCTAATTGAGATATTAAGGCAATTTGACAACTTTGGTCTCTAAAATAGGACCTAGTCCTTACTCCTTGAGTGACATCACGCACTATTTGGTCAATAGGGTGATCTTGTTGATGTCTCAAGGGCCTAGAGGTTGTGGGTTCATTAACTACAAGATCCTCATCCTCTAGGGTACTTCTTCCTCCCCCTTGATCATTGCCCTCCAAATGTAGGTCTTGGATTCTTTGGGCAAGGTGTTGACATTCCTCTATATCCTTATCAATTGAGGCTTTTCTAGGGTAAGTATTTGTCGAATCATCGAAGTCAATGTTTGATGACTCCTCAATTACCTTGGTTCTTTTGTTGTAAACCCTATAACCCCTACTAGTGGATAAATAGCCAACTAAAATTCTCTCATCCGCTTTTGACTCAAATTTCCTTAGGTCATCCTGTTAGTGCAGGCAGCACCTAAGTCAAACCTGGATTTTGATAATGGCAAAGGTTTCAAAAGTTAAGATATTATCTTGATCTAACATGTTCACTAAAGTATACAGGAAAAGAAGCCCTAGGAACACTAGGCACGAAGTCCTGGTCGAGGACTGGGCACAAAGCCCTGGCAAGGAGCTGGGCACGAAGTCCTGGCAAGGAGCTGGGCACCGAAGACCTGCTCAGAAGGTGGGCACGAAGACCTGGTCAGGTGCATCGGGCAAAAGTCCAACCGGAGGAGCCGGTTGGCAAAAGGTAATCTCTCCTGAGAGGAGTAGGTGAGGACTCGTTCCCCGTCGAGGGAACAGTAGGCATCGGCTCGACCTAGGGCTCCATTTTGGAGACCCAAAGTCAGAACCAAGACAGCTACGGCTATAAAATTCACTAAATTCTTGCTTTGTTTTGTATGGTACTAACCCTGGATGCAGGACCGAAGGAACGAGTTTTTGCAGCTCAGAACGCCCCAAAGGAGAGGGGCAGAAGCTGGGCAGGGCGCCCCGGAGGTCCCGGGGGCCCCCAAGGTGAAGGCAAGACAAGATGAGCAAGTAACGCTTCGGAAGCTCACTGGGGAGGGCGCCCCCAAGCTCCTGGGCGCCCTCATGCTCCCGGGCGCCTCGGATGCCTTGGGCGCCCTGGGTCCAAGCCAACGAAGCAGATAGAAGTCAAGCCAGTGAGAAGCCCGTAAACTGAGTCAACCCAGGCGCCCCTGCTTCCCGGGCACCCCCTTCCAACCACGAGCCCGATCTTGGAGGGATAAGCGCTGACCGAGATGGTTGCGGATTGTGTGACACGCGGAGGGCGCCCCCGACGTCCAGGGTTCCCCCAGGTTCACTATATAAGGGGCTTGACCCCCAAGGCTTCTAGACACAACGTTCCAAACGCCTCTACGCTCTTCAACTCAAGCGCTCTGCTCCGGAAACCTCAGATCTCGAGATTCTAAGCGCCGACGACGACCCTCCGCACCAAAGTACGATCCATACCGGGCATCGATCTCGAAGAGTAACTCTGTTTTCTTTTACTGCAATATTACTGTACAATTCTTTGTAAAACACTTTGTGCATTATAGAATTTCCCGCAGTAAACGGTCAAGGACCGTGGGCCTTGGAGTAGGAGCCGACCACGACTCCGAACCAAGTAAATCCTTGTGTTCGTGTTTGGTTGTTTTAATTTCCGCTGGTTATTCTCCTAAAATTTTATCCGAAAAGGTTTTATGATATTCACCCCCCCCTCTATCGTATTCTCTCGATCCAACAAGTGGTATCAAAGCGGGGAAGCTCAAATTTGGTGCAACCACCAATTTGAGAATTTTTCGGATTTTCTTCGAATTGTTTTTATTTCTTTTTCGAATTCTTTATCGTTAATCGAGATCGGTGCAACACCACTCGATAATTGTTTTCTCTTTTTCCTGCACTGCTAATCCAAGACCAAGTCTTGGGACATTTCTTCTTTTCTCTATCTTTTCAGATAAATTCTAAATGGCCATGCAAGAGGGCTTTAGTACCGCAAGACCACCGCTCTTCAGTGGGGAGGATTTCTCCTATTGGAAGAGTAGGATGGAAGTCCACCTAAAAACTTAGGTGGACATGTGGATAATAATCCAGTCCAGACTGGAAATTCTGAAGAATGCTGACGGAGTACAACAATCCTACACTGAATGGGATACCGCCCTCAAAAGAAAAATTAAAGCTGATGCCAAAGCTACTCAAACACTTCAATACGACCTAATCAAAGAGGAGCTGAACCGGGTAGGACTATTCAACAGTGCGAAGGAACTCTGGGGGAAGCTAATTGAGTTACACGAAGGAACCTCCGACACCCGAATCAGTAAAAGGAACCTTCTCCTGAACAAACTGTACACAATCAAGATGAACGACGATGAAACGACAGCCCAGCTTCACGCCAGAATTCAAGAACTGATGAACGACCTACACACCATTGGTCACAAGGTAGAAAATCGTGACCTGATAAGGTATACCCTTAAGGCTTTCCCAAAAATACATTGTGGGCATCTATGGTAGATGCGTACAAAGTTTCAAGGGACTTGTCTAAAATTAAATTAGATGAACTATTTTCCGAACTTGAATTACATGAGCAGACTAACTGCACACTAGCCGAGAAAGGCATTGCCTTTATTGCAGGTAAAACTGGAATGATAACCAAGAAAAAGCCTCAACCTGAGCCCGAGTCTGAGTCAAATTCAGACTCAGAAGACAGCGAAGGAGATCGACCCAAGCTGGTCCGGCTTGCTCGGAACTACTACAAGGAATTGAAGAATCAATCCAACAGAAGAAAGGCCAGTCGAAAGAAGGAAGATCCAGCTGAACCAACTAAGAACAAATCAAGTGTGACTTGCTTCAAATGCAACAAAAAGGGACATTTCAAATCGGAATGCCCTAACCTAAAAGAAGCCAAGAAAGCAAGAAGAAAGAAGGCTCTTCAAGCAACGTGGAATGAGTCTTCCTCTGAAGAAGAAGAAGAGGCCCCACAGTCGAACTTGCTCGCCCTGACTGCCTCAGACGAAATGGAGACCGAGTCAGAATCGGAGCCGGATGACGGAAAGCTCATGTTTTCAGAGGATGGCGAAATAACTATAAGTGGGTTTTCTAGAAATCAATTGTCGGAATTAATTGCCTATCTTTCTCGAGACTTGGCGAAAGCCAAAATCCGCGTCGAATCTCTCCAACAGGAAGCAAAACTCCTGAAAGAGGGAGCTGACTCTGGATCCTTAACTGAGAAGGTTGAAGAAGGAACCTCTACTCAAGTTGAAAAACTTGAGAAAGAGAACTCCTCCTTGAAAACTCAAGTCAAGGACCTTAGATCAGCCTTAGAACGATTCACTTCTGGTTCCAAGGGTCTTGACATGATTCTTAGAAAATAGAAGTCGGTTCTAAATCGATCCGGATTAGGCTATAGAACCAAGTCTAGACAAAGAACATACTATGCTGTACTGAACCAGTCCAGACCTAAAATTCAGGCATGGGTACCCAAACTGTGCCTGAACAAAAACTAGATCAAATCAGTATTGGATCCCCAAGGATAAGATTCATATCTTGCCGAACCATTATCGTTGCTTTAGTCCAGGGGGAGCCAAATTAAAAACAATATTCATAGTTAGATAAATTTCTATTCTTGTTTTTAAATTGCATGATTGCTTGTTTATTTAATTTCTACAATTTACCATGCTTAGACTTAGGACTGGTTAGTTTAAGGACTGAACCAATTAAACTGAAACTTGAACAACCTAGTATTGGGAGGCGGTGAGATGATAGTATGTTAGGGAAGCCTCTTCTAATAAGGTCAAGTATACTCTACTTGATCTCTTTAGACTGGTGAAACTAGCCGAAGCTACCGATCCAAGACCCAAACTAGTTAGACCAGAATTTCTCAAAAAGTAATTTTGAAAATGAAATTTCATTAAAAGGCTTTGTCAAGGAAAGGGTTGATGATCTAATATGGCTACGGCCAAAGAAGGCCTAGTGCCTCGCCAAGACCTGGAAGCCAATTTTTGAAATTCAAATTCAAATTATTCTTTGTTAAATTCGAATCTAACACAAATTTTCAGTTAATTATAGACTCAAACATCTTTTTAAAACAAACTCAAAATCAACTATTTTTAAAATTAATTTAAGTTTTTCAAAATAAATCATAATTTTTCAAAATAATTCTATCTACTAAAACCTATCTCACAAAACCTATAAGGCTAACGTGATTGACAACCCTAGATTGGGTGAGACAGACTAGGTTGTGAAAATCAATTTAGGCTATTCCTGATTCTAATTGGATCCAAATCAACAAAACTCTTTATGTGTAGGAACATAAAGATTTGGACCAATGGATGTTGGATAGCGGGTGCTCCAGACACATGACTCGGGATAAATTTAAATTCACCAAACTCAAGTTCAAGAACCTAGGCTCAGTAGCATTTGGCAACAATGCTACACTCAAGGTAATTGGGTCAGGTAACATTGAACTTAAATCTGACTTTGTTATTAAAAAGGTTCTTTTGGTTAAAGGTTTTAAATTTAATTTGCTTAGCATAAGTCAATTGTGAGATACTGGTTATGTAGTTACCTTTACCAATTCCAACTGCCTGATTAGAAACTTGCAAGACTCAGAAATCATGCTTAAGGGCACTAGGAAAAATAATGTTTACACTATAAACCTACCACTAGTACCTAAATGCATGTTAACTCAGTTTGAACAATCAAACCTCTGGCATAGGAGATTAGGTCACACTAATCTGAGAATAATTTCAAAAATCACCCAACTTTGCCTAATTAAGGGTATCCTTAAAATTAAGAACCATGAAAACATAATGTGTAAATCATGTAATCAAGGTAAACAAACCAGGTCTAATCACAAACTAATTCAATCTGATCTAACTCAAACCACACTTGAGCTCCTGCACCTTGACCTATTTGATTCACATGGAGCCAAGTCACTAAGTGGAAACCGGTACTACTTAGTAATAGTTGATGATTACTCTAGGTTTACCTGGGTTAGGTTTCTAAAGACCAAAGATGAAACCCTAAACCTATTCAATGATTTTTGTAAGTTAATTGAAAATCAAAAAGATACCAAAATCAAAAGACTTAGGAGTGACCACGCGGGAGAGTTTAAAAATCAACGCTTTGAGGAATTTTGTAAGGTAAATGGGTATATAGACGAATTTTCGTGTCCTAGAACCCCCCAGCAAAATGGGATAGTTGAAAGGAAAAATAGAACCCTACAGGAAGCCGCTAGGGCTATGCTCAATGAATTTAACCTAGCTAACCAATATTGGGCAGAAGCAATTAGTACGGCTTGCTACATCCAAAATAGGGTACTAATTAACAAACGACACAATAAAACACCCTATGAATTATACTACCATAGACTTCCAAACCTACATTACCTAAGGGTCTTTGAGTGCAAAGTCCATATCCTAAACACCAATGACTATCTAGGTAAATTCCAGTCTAAGTCAACCCTAGGGATCTTCTTAGGATATTCAACAACAAGTAGAGCTTATAGGGTTTACAACAAACAAACTAAGAAAATTGAAGAAACAATAAATCTAATATTTGATGAAGAAATTAACTCAAAATCTGATAATCCAAATCTAAATTCATCAAATACTGATCAAGAAGATAATGAACAAGCTGTTGAACCTTTAATTGAACCCATAAATGAACTAACTATTGAACCAACTAGTGAATGAACAGAGCCAACTATTGAACAAACCCGAGTAGTTGAACTAAATATTGAACCAAACCAACCAGCCGGACCTGAGGCCGAACCAAGTTCTAGAAAAACCAAGAAACCCAGACTCAGTCACCCAACTGATCAAATTGTGGGTGATCCAACATTAGGAGTCAGAACTAGGTCCTCCTATAGAAACCTTAGTCAGATAGCAATGATTTAAAAAATTGAACCTAAGACTATAGAGGAAGCCCTACCTGATCCTGATTGGATCATAGCTATGCAAGAAGAGTTAGCCTAATTTGAGAGGAACCAAGTCTGGGAACTAGTATCTAAACCTGAGGGCAAATCCATCATTGATACTAAGTGGGTTTTTAGGAATAAGCTAAACGATCAAGGAGAAATAGTTAGAAATAAAGCCCGGTTAGTAGCAAAAGGGTTCAGTCAAGTAGAAGGGTTAGATTATGATGAAACATATGCCCCAGTAGCTAGACTTGAGTCCATTAGGATGTTATTAGCCTTTGCATCCCATAAAGGATTTAAACTCTATCAAATGGATGTAAAGTCACCTTTTCTAAATGGATTTATTAAGGAAGAAGTTTATGTAGGACAACCCCCTGGTTTTGAGGACTTAGAAAGACCTGACCATGTTTACAAACTCACTAAAGCACTTTATGGACTAAAATAGGCACCTAGGGCCTGGTATGAACGCTTATCAACCTACCTAATTTCTAAAGAATTTAAACAAGGACAAATTGACTCAACCCTATTTATTAAGACCCTAGGAAAAGAAATCTTTATTGCCCAAATCTACATCGATGACATAATCTTTGGGTCAACCAACTCATACTTCCTAAAAGAATTTGTTAAAATAATGGAAAATGAATTTGAAATGAGCTTAGTTGGTGAGCTCAATTTCTTTCTAGGATTACAAATTAAACAAACTAGGGATGGAAACTATGTTCATCAATCTAAATATGCTAAGGAATTAATAAAGAAATTTAAAATGGACAACTCTAAAAGCATAAGTACCCCCATGGCCACAAATGTAAAAATAGATAGTGACCCTGATGGTAAACCAATAGACCTTAAACTTTATAGGAGTATGATTGGAAGCCTACTGTACCTTATAGCCAGCAGACCTGATATCCTCTTTGCCGTAGGAATGTGTGCTAGATACCAAACCTGTGCTAAGGAAATGCACTTAGCAGCCCTAAAAAGAATACTAAGATATGTTAAGGGCACCCTAAATGTAGGGATTTGGTATCCAGAACCTCAACCTTTGACTTGTTAGGATACTCTGATTCTGACTACGCTGGTTGTAAATTTGATAGAAAGACCACAAGTGGAAGCTATCAACTATTAGGAAATAGTCTAGTAAGTTGGGGCAGCAGAAAGAAACACTGTGTAGCTCTATCCACAACTGAAGCTGAGTATGTAGCCTTAGGAGAGTGTGTAGCACAACTCTTATGGATGATGCACACTCTCAAAGACTTTCATCTTAACTACACTCAAATTCAGGTCTACATTGACAATATAAGCTCAATCAATCTAACTAAGAACCCAATCCAACATTCCAGAACTAAACACGTAGAAGTTAAACACCACTTTGTAAGAGATCATGTAGCCAGGGGTGAGATAGTCCTTAAGCACGTGTACTCTAAATCTAACTTAGCTGATATATTTACCAAACCCCTACCTGAATCTGAATTCAGCTCACTAAGAAGGCAGTTAGGATTATGCTTGGTAGAATAGGATTACTCTACTTCTGTTTTTAAAACTACTTTATTTGACTTGAAAATAATTTAAAAACTGGTTTACTTGGTTTCAAAATCAGCTTTTACTTAGTTTGAAAAATCTTTTTGGCATTTTTTTGACTTAGTTTTTATTTTCAAAAACTTCCCCCTTCAAAACTAGGGCTTTTTCGAAAATGGACTTAGCTTAAGCCCTAACCCTAGAATTGCATGCACCTATAGATCTAGAAGCCAGCATCTCACAAGCACCTTAGGGTATTTTTGATTGATAACCTAGAATGGGTTGAGATGCATAGGTCTTTGCCTTAATTCAAGATGCTTTAAGTCAGTGCATCTGTAGTAATTGGGGTACTAAATACAAATTAAACAGTAATCAAATTAAGTGTCAAGTTTAGAAAATCGAACTTGAACAGAATACTTAACTTGACTAACCCTAGCAAAAACTACTGTTTATAACAGTTAGTAAGTAGCTAATTGGGTTAGACAGGACCCAATAGAGATATATCAAATTGATTTGGTCTAGTCTATATCTTGAATTGGTTCAGTACAACACACTATTCTTTTACTATATCCTTGTGAAATTTAGTTTTTCTATATTTGCCTTGTTTTTTTTGATATATGGCAAAGGGGGAGAGAGTGAAAAGGAGAGAAGGAAGATTTGAAAATTAAAATTTTTTTCAAATTCAAAATTTCAAAATTTTCTTCAAAAAGTACTTAATTTAAGTTGCCTTCAAAACCGTCTTTTTCAAAACTGTTTCCAAGTACTTGACTTAAATTGTTTTTCAAAAATTTCTAAGTACTTGACTTAAATTAGTTTTCAAAAGTTTCCAAGTACTTGACTTAAATTGTTTTTCAAAAATTTTCAAGTACTTGACTTAAATTAGTTTTCAAAAATTTCCAAGTACTTGACTTAAACCATTTTTCAAAATTATGTCTAAGTACTTAAACTAAGATGTTTGTTATCTCTAAGTACTCATGTTCAAACTTCTCAAATAAGAAAAGTTTCTAAGTATAAACTTTCTAAAGTACTAAAGAGAGTGAAAGTTTGCTAAATCAAATTTCTTTAATACTTCTGTTGAAAAATGTTCTAAGTGTTGAAAAGTTAATTCCATCTTTAGACATAGAAATTTTTTCAAACCCCATGAATCTTTGAAAAACCTAGGGGGAGATTCCTTCCAGGGGGAGGAAACTAAACTAATATTTTACCTGTTTTGATTAACTTAACTTTTTGAATCGGGTTGCCATAAATCAAAAAGGGGGAGATTGTTGGTGCAGGCAGCACCTAAGTCAAACCTGGGTTTTGATAATGGCAAAGGTTTCAAAAGTTAAGATATTATGTTGATCTAACATGTTCACTAAAGTATACAGGAAAAGAAGCCCTAGGAACACTAGGCACGAAGTCCTGGTCGAGGACTGGGCACGAAGCCCTGGCAAGGAGCTAGGCACCGAAGACCTGCTCGGAAGGTGGGCATGAAGTCCTGGTCAAGGACTGGGCACGAAGTCCTGGCAAGGAGCTGGGCACCGATGACCTGCTCGGAAGGTGGGCACGAAGACCTGGTCAGGTGCATCGGGCAAAAGTCCAACCGGAGGAGCCGGTTGGCAAAAGGTAAACTCTCCTGAGAGGAGTAGGTGAGGACGCATTCCCCGTCGAGGGAACAGTAGGCATCGGCTCGACCTAGGGCTCCATTTTAGAGACCCAAAGTCAGAACCAAGACAGCTACGGCTATAAAATTCACTAACATTCTTGCTTTGTTTTGTATGGTACTAACCCTGGATGCAGGACCGAAGGAACGAGTTTCTGCAGCTCAGAACGCCCCAAAGGAGAGGGGCAGAAGCTGGGCAGGGCGCCTCGGAGGTCCCGGGCGCCCCCAAGGTGAAGGCAAGACAAGATGAGCAAGTAACGCTTCGGAAGCTCACTGGGGAGGGCGCCCCCAAGCTCTCGGGCGCCCCCGTGCTCCCGGGTGCCCCGAATGCCTTGGGCACCCTGGGTTCAAGCCAACGAAGCAGATAGAAGTCAAGCCAGTGAGAAGCCTGCGGACTGAGTCAACCCGGGCGCCCCTTGCTTCCCAGGCGCCCTCGTCAAACCTCGAGCCCGATCCTGGAGGGATAAGGGCTGACCGAGATGGTTGCGGATCGTGTGACACGCGGAGGGCGCCCCCAGGTTCACTATATAAGGGCTTGACCCCCAAGGCTTCCAGACACAATGTTCCAAATGCCTTACGCTCTTCAACTCAAGCGCTCTGCTCTGGAAACCTCAGATCTCGAGATTCTAAGGGCCGCCGCCGACCCTCCGTACCAAAGTATGATCCATACCTGGCGTCGATCTCGAAGAGTAACTCTGTTTTCTTTTACTGCAATATTACTGTACAATTCTTTGTAAAACACTTTGGACATTATAGAATTACCCGCAGTAAACGGTCAAGGACTGTGGGCCTTGGAGTAGGAGCCGACCGCGACTCCGAACCAAGTAAATCCTTGTGTTCGCGTTTGGTAGTTTTAATTTCCGCTGCTTATTCTCTTAAAATTTTATCCGAAATGGTTTTACGATATTCACCCCCCCCTCTATCGTATTCTCTCGATCCAACACATCCTTGGTATTCAAAATATAAACCTTACATCCAAAGACCCTAAAGTAGTGGACTTGTGGAATTCTCCCATTCCACAACTCAAAGGGGGTTTTACCTAAGAACATATGTACCAAAACTCGGTTTTGAATGTAACAAGCGGTATTAACTGCTTCGGCCCAGAAATAGCTAGGAAGGGAGTATGCATTAACCATAGTCCTAGCAGCTTCTTGTAGGGCTCTATTTCTCCTCTAAACTACCCCATTTTGTTGAGGAGTCCTTGGGCATGAAAATTCATGCTTATACTCATTTTCTAAACAAAATTGTCAGAAGCTTGAGTTTTGGAACTCCCCACCGTGGTCACTACTAATTCGGTTAATTTTGAGATGTTTTTCATTTTCTACCCTCTTACTAAAGCCTATAAAGATTTCTAAGGTATCATCCTTATGTTTCAAAAAGAACACCCATGTAAATCTAGAAAAGTCATCTACAATGACTAAACAATATTTACTCCCTACAAGTGAGCGAGTACTATGGCAATCAAAATGGTCAATATGCAAAAGCTCTAAAGGTAAAGTAGTGGTGGATAGGGTTTTACCTTTGTGTGATGATTTTGATTGCTTACCCTCTTGGCATGCATTACACAACTTGGTCTTCTTATATTTGATCATAGGTAGCCCCTTTACCAACTCCTCCTTGGCCACTCTTGCAATGCTCCTCATGTTGACGTGCCCAAGTCTTCGGTGCCACAATCACTCTTCTTCTTCTTTAGACATGAGACACTTAGGCAAATGGTTAAAAGCATAAGCAAGATCAAGATAATAGAATTTAGCCTCTCTATACCCTTCTAGTATGACATTATCAGACCCATTTTGTTTAATAAGGCATTTTCTAGCATGAAATTCAACCCTAACGCCCGCATCACATAACTGACTTACACTAAGTAAATTAAATTTCATGTCTTTAATTAGAAGTACTTTGTGGATAGAGATTGTAGGAGATACCTCAATGGTGCCCCTACCAATAATTTTGAGTTTTCCACTATTTCCAAAGGAAACCGTCCCTTCTCTTAGGTAGTTTATAGTGGTGAACTTGCTCACATCTCCGGTCATATGTCTTGAGCATCCACTATCTACTATCCACATGTTTGAGGCATCCTTGACTCTTACCTATACAACATGGAAAATTCAATCTTTTGGTACCCAAATTTTCGATCCACAAGCATCATTTAAAAATTTCTTTGGTACCCAAGCCTTCTTGATGTTTCCCTTAGCCCCTTGTCTCCTAGATGCATCATTCCTACCCATGAGTGAGACAAATGCTACTGTAACACCCCAAATTTTTCCATATATAATGTTATGAATTTATGAAACATTATTATTATGAAATTTCATGATGGGCTTGGCTTAATGGGCTTTGATGTGGGTTAGTGAAAAAAAGTGATAAAAAGAAAGTGTAGAAAGGAGGAAGCAAGGATCGAACCTTGAACCTCCTAGGCACACTAACCATGTCTTAACCAGTGCACCAAGAGTGATTTTGTGTTGAGAGAATAAGAAACATGCTCGTTAAAGCTAGGGAAGTGAAGAGACATGTCCCTTCATGAGAATAGTATAAATAAGAGAGGGAGAGGGAGGAAGAACTTTGATTCTTCTTCTTCTCCACTCTCCCCACCGAAAACCCTAGACCTTCTCCCTTTTCAATTTTCGAAAATACACCCTAGGGTTCTAACCCTAGGGAATTGGAAGGAAGAAGACCCCATCCAAGGATCTTGCCCTCTACTAGGGCCAAGTGTTCTAGAGGAGTTCTAGCAAGGGGAACTCTCACCTCTACTTCAACAAGGGTACCCTAAGAATTTAGAGAAGGTGAATTTCAAGCGAAAGGAAGTAAGTATCCCCTCGCCTGCAGTGTAATTGTTGTTGATTCCTTCTTCTTGTTGTTTTTCGAAAATGGAAGTGGCCCCCCCCTTGTGCAAGTTTCGGCCACCCCTAAAGGGGAGGCTTTGGCTACTCCTTGATGCAAGAGGAGATCCCTTGGGACTTAGGGTATATATGTATGTTGTTCCCTTCATGTGGTGATGAAAAAAACTAGGGTTTGCACCCCCCTACATGTTTCGGCCATGAACAAAACCCTAGGGTTAGTTTGGGTTGAGTTTCTCCATGATGTATCCATGCTTAGTGTATTACATGATAGTGTAGACAAGGTGTTTGTATAAATGTTTGGTTACCAAAAACCCAACTTTTTCCCTACCCTACACTTTCGGCCAACCCTAGAAGAATTAGGGTTTAGGGTTGCATGATTATCCCATGATGTAATCTATGCTTAATATGTGGCATGATATGTATGTGAGGTGTTTGTGTAAATGCTTGTGTGAATGTTTGATTTCAAAAACCTTAATTTCCCCTACCCTACACCATTCGGCCAACACCCTAAGGTTAGGGTTCGTGAAGGTTAAACTACCCTATGAGATATGCTTATGTTGGTATGATGATATGTATATGCATGTGATGTTTAAATGGAATGTTTGATTTGAAAAACTTAACTTTCCCCTAGCATGACTTTCGGCCAAGGCATGAACCATTAGGGTTGTGAAGGTTGATTACCCCATGATGTATGCTATGCTTAGTATGATATATGATATATATATATGTGATGCTGGTATGCGATGTTTGATGTCAAAAAAACCTAACCTACCCCTACCCTAGGACTTTCGGCCAACCCTAGGTTTAAGGTTAGGAAGAATTGATTTAATCCATGAAGCATGCTACCACTTCCTATGATATGAGTATGATTTATGTGACCAATCTTGTCATATATAAAGTATGTTTAAGTGGTTGAAATGTGATGAATGTATGAGCATGTCTTATAGCCCATGGGGCACCCTTATGAATTGCATGTGATGTGTATGATAAAATGCTTGAAAGGATACTCCACTAAGAATGGGATCAAGAGCACCCCTTATGTTGTGTGGTGTGTCCCTATGGGATCATGAGCACCCTTGAAGAGTGGTGTGTCCCTTGAGAGTGGATTTGGAGTACTCCTTAGCATATATGTAAAAGAATGATAAGTATTTTACTTTGAAAGTTGGGTACCCGACTCGGAAGGGGGTCGTTAAACAAATCCGAGGTGCATGTTAACTGAAGGTCATGGTTCCGGTAGGACGGAAGGGTCCTGCTCTAATGAGATTGGTGGCTCGCTACCCCAATTTATTAGGGAACGCGCTTGATGTGGTACACAACTGGGCCCCTATATGATATTGAAATATTTTTAAGTAATACCTTTATAGAATTGTTTTGAAAATATTTATTATATGTGAAGGGTATGCTTAAGATATTTCATACTGCTTGCTTAGAAACTTTGATGTTTAGTATGCTATGATAAACTCATGCTTATGATTCATTATGTGTACATGTTGTATTCTTTCGTATAGATTTTTGCGAGTAGGACAGGTTCCTTACTAAGCATTTGTGCTTACTAGTTTATGTGTTGTCTTATGCTGCAGATAAGGG
The DNA here is from genome assembly GCA_024364735.1 of Boesenbergia rotunda. Lineage (NCBI taxonomy): Eukaryota > Viridiplantae > Streptophyta > Magnoliopsida > Zingiberales > Zingiberaceae > Boesenbergia > Boesenbergia rotunda. Next base: position 196,671 of record JAGFNQ010004346.1, read on the forward strand.
TAAGGGAAACTTAAACTAAAGGAAGAGGCAGGAGGGCTGAATATGTGTGGGGTGGTGGCTCGGGAAAGAAAGATTCTTATGTCTACATTACTATGCCTATGTTGATGTTTTCTTTAATAATAAATGCTAGTGATTAGAGATGGTACTTTTGAATATGTAACGACCCGGAAAATTCTCTTAATATTTTCTTAAAATATTGAGCATGTTTAGATAATTTTCCGAGGGATCTAGAAATATTAATACAAAATGTGGCCTAGAAATCTATATTTTCTCATTTAAATTGAGAAAAACTAAGTACTAATGGGCCTTATATGGGCTTTCTAGTACCACGATTATAGGTGGATTTTAGGTAAAAATTAGTATAAATATAAATATGATTTAATTAGGCATATTAGCACGATTATGGGTAAATCTTAGCCTAATGTTCCTATTTAAATCGAGAAATTAGGTACTAATGAGCTTTAAATTGGCCCAAAAATGGGTATTAATTAGGTAAAATTAATATAAATATAAAAGGATTTTATTTAGGAATATTAGCATAATTATGGGTGATTTTAGGGGGGATTTTCGGAATTTAGGAACAATAAAATAATAAGATAAATGAAATAAAAATAAAGGTGCATGAGCCAAGGATTGAACCTTGGACCTCTTGTACAACCATGTAGGCTCTAACCAACTCATCTAGCAAGGGAATGTTATGAGGAAATGAAGTGGATATTGGTTAAGGCTTAGAAGAAGATGAAGGGTCATGGAGAGACTCTTCATTTACCTCCTTAATGGGTGATAAATAGGGGGGTTTGGGAGTTACCTTTCCTTCCCATTAATTTGCAATTGCTTCCTCCTCCTTCCCTCATCCTAGCCGAACACCTTCAAGGGAGCTCTCCCTTGGAAAAACGTCCACCAAGGTCTCATCTCCAAGATCTAAGGGGTCTTCCAAGGATACAAGGACAAGGGTGTTCAAGGGTCCAAAGATCTTACCATTTTCTTCTCTTCCAAGGTTCAAAAAATCAAGAAACCCAAGGTAAGACTCCCTCACCTGTGGTATAATAGTTCCCTATGATTTTTATGATTTTTAGTATGATATATAGTGGTTGGTTTTCGAATTGGATGTTGAAAGGAAAGAAAACCGAGACCCTCATGTTTAAGGGTTTCGGCCACCATGATTTACAGGTCTATAATTATGCTAAAAATCATGATAATGTTATTTAATGTTCCCTTATGATGTTTAGAGGTTAAGTATAATTTTTGGGAATTTTTGGAGTACCCTAGGACACCCTAGGGTTTCGGCCAACATGAAAGAAACAAAACTAAGAACCCTCATGTTTAAGGGTTTCGGCCACCATGATTTACAGGTCTATAATTATGCTAAAAATCATGATAATATTATTTAATGTTCCCTTATGATGTGTAGAGGTTAAGTATAATTTTTGGGAATTTTTGGAGTACCTAGGACACCCTAGGGTTTCGGCCAACATGAAAGAAACAAAACTAAGAACCCTAAGTTTAAGGGTTTCGGCCACCATGATTTACAGGTCTATAATTATGATAAAAATCATGATAATGTTATTTAATGTTCCCTTATGATGTGTAGAGGTTAAGTATAATTTTTGGGAATTTTTGGAGTACCCTAGGACACCCTAGGGTTTCGGCCAACATGAAAGAAACAAAACTAAGAACCCTATGTTTAAGGGTTTTGGTCACCATGATTTAAAGGTCTATAATTAAGCCAAAAATCTTGATAATGTTAATTTATGTTCCCTTATTATGTGTGGAGGTTAAGTATAAATTCTAGGAATTTTTGGATTACCCTAGAGACCCCATATGTTTCGGCCAACCTCAAGGGCCCAAGGGTTAGGGTTGAGCCTTTAACTTCAAGTATATGTTTATGTGTTTCCATGATAAGTATGATAAGTATATGTTCAGGATATGAATGATGCCATGATTAGAATGATAGGGTTATGATCACGGTAAAAATGATACTATGATATGTTAGGTTCATGATATGAATGATGCCATGTTAAGTATGTTATGTTTATGTTTAAGAATGAGGATGATGCCATGTTTAAGAATGAAAATGATGTCATGTTAAGTATGTTATGTTTATGTTTAAGAATGAAAATGATGCCATATTTAAGAATGAAAATGATGCCATGTTAAGAATGAAAATGATGCCATGTCTAAAAAAATGAAAGTGAAGAATGAAGTTAAGGTTCATGCCTTTAAGGCATAATGATGATGTTAAGTATGATGAATGAATGAATATGCTATGAATGATGATGAATGAAAGATGATGCTTATGTCTTTAAGACATAAATATGCTAAGACGGCACGGTCGATGGTCGACGGTACGACGGTCGTGAGGACTGGTAAATGGGCCGGTAGACGGGCCGAGCCGTAACAAGTTATGCTATGTTAAAGATGCCATGAATGCCATATGAATGATGAAGCATGAAAAGTATTTTATTTTATGTATGGGCTTGTACCAGACCGAAGTATGGGTCCAAGGGATGGGCACCTTAAGAACGCCCCGATTTTGGACTACCGTAGCTGTCCACGGTTCTGGCACTACCGGAGCTGTGCAACAGGGATGGGCACCTTAAGAACGCCTCGGTTCGGGGACTACCGACTATGCTGTCCTTACCCTAGTAGGTTGGGGCTCGCGACCTGGACTTTCTAGGGATGCGCGCAATGATGTATGTATGTGGTACAATCCGGGGACCCCAAATGATGTTATGATGATTATGTTTAAGCAATGAAAAGTATGTTTTAAAAGTTAAGCATCCTTATGTATATGCATTCCACTCATGCATCCATTCATGTTATGCATTATGCTATGTTGATAAGATTTTATGCCTACGTTTCATGTTAAGAAGTATGCATGAGAATGAATGAATTATGCCATGCTTAGAATGTTCACTATGTTTATGATTTATGCCATGAATTATGCCATGCTTAGAATGTTCACTATGTTTACGATATGCCATGAATTATGCCATGCTTAGAATGTTCACTATGTTTATGATTTATGCCATGAATTATGCCATGCTTAGAATGTTCACTATGTTTATGATTTATGCCATGCTTAGAATGTTCACTATGTTTACGATATGCCATGAATTATGCCATGCTTAGAATGTTCACTATGTTTATGATTCATGCCATGAATTATGCCATGCTTAGAATGGTCACTATGTTTACGATATGCCATGAATTATGCCATGCTTAGAATGTTCACTATGTTTATGAATTGTGCCATGAGAATGAATGAATTATGCCATGCTTAGAATGTCTATGATGTTTATGTTTATGCCATGTATCATGCCATGCTTAGAATGTTACTATGTTTATGTTCATGCCATGCTATGTATACGATAAGTGGTGCAAGATGTTATGTTCTAAGTAGAGCACCAAGTATGTTAATGTTTTATGTGCTCATTATGAGATGATGAATGATGGATGGTTTTGTGAGTAGGAAAGAGTCTTACTAAGCCTGTGTGCTTATAGTCTTATTTCCTTATACCGCAGATCATTCAAGGGGATAATGTAGGAAGCAGCAGGAGGGCAAGAACGCATGTGTGACGTAGTGACTTGGCCCAGGAACTATATGTTTACTTATGTGTTTGAATAATGACTTATGGAACCTTATGATATGACATTATGTGAGACATGATAGGATGCTTAAGTTCAAAGTTAATATGCTAAGGTTCCCATGTCAATAAGTTAAGAATGGTAACAGGGCATGTATAAGTTAAGTTATTCCGCTGCCTTATGATGTCTACATGCCCTAAGCATGTTAACGTAACGCCGCTTAGGAAAAAAAAAGCGGGCGTTACAGAATATTAGTGATTACACTTGGATTACTCTTATATGTTGAGTTGAACTACTTGTGAACCTACCATGTTCTAATCATTAAAGTATGATATCTGATTTGCATGCACTGACTAATATGCTTAGTACTTGTAAATATCACTTGGTAGTTTTAAACAAGCATGCTCAGTACTTAGTCCTTGCACTTTTGTTTGCTTTTATTTTATGTAAAAATTATATGATTGATGGTACATAACCCCGCCCCGAGAGTAGATATAAGGGCGGGCGTTACAAGTTGGTATCAGAGCAGGTTTCCCCTCCACTACACACACATCAAGCTTCATCCTGCCGCTTCCAAGTAAGAGATCCTAACCTCGCTTTACTGTGTTTCATGTACAGTAATGATTATATGGAGATGATTTATGCTTGCATAACTAATGAAAGTAGTGTTAATTCTAATATTAGTTTATTTATCACCTGTACGATAGATATGGTTAGAAGACGTAGGAATCGGGGTGATGAGACCGCACCCCCACCTAATATGATGCAAGTGATCACAGATCTGCAGCGTCAGGTCACTGAACAGCAGCAGATCATAAATACTCTGATGACCCAGCAGGTGAACACTGCAACCCCGCAGGGAAGTCAGAGTGAGATACCTACTGAGCCCCCAACTGCACAGGCACCCCCGGACACTCCGGCCAGAGGAGTCCGACAGGAGGCCTATCTGGTTCAGTGGTAGAGACTGAAGCCGGAAAAGTTCTCCGGTACCTGTGAGCCCTGGGACGCCCAGGCCTGGCTCAAGACAATTGAGAGCACAGTGGAATTATTAGACTGGCCCGAGCATGAGAAAATTAAATGTGTCTCATTCTGCCTCACTGGCGACGCCAGGATGTGGTGGGAACGGGTAAAAGCTAGAAAGTCAGTGGACCAGATAAAGTGGAAGGACTTCGAGTCCAAATTTCTGGAGGAATTCTTTAATATGCGAGTCACAAACAGGCACTTTGATGAGTTCACTGAATTCCGGCAGGGAAATCGCTCAGACAACGATGCCGTTAAGCAATTCAACCGACTGGCACGATTATGTCCGGAGCTGGTCAGTACAGAGAAAGAAAGGGTCAGATTAATGCTCAAGATACTCAGGCCCGAGATAGCTCTGAATGTAGCCGGCGGCGTTAATAGGCCCCAGACTGCAGAGGAACTGTTCAGCAGCGCCCTTATTACCGAGCATTATCTAAAGAATATTAACCAGCAGAGCCAAACACTGACCGCCAGCAAGAGTCAGAGTCAGTCGGGAGGTCAGAAACCTCAGAATAGCAACCCCCACTGGAAAAAGAACTACAACGGAAAGAGAAAGCCATGGGATAAATCTGCCAGTGGTACAGCAGGCAAGAAGCCTAAATATCCCCCATGTGCCACTTGTGGGAAGATGCACCTCGGGACATGCCTCTTAGGCGCCAGGAGATGCTACACCTGCAGAAAGGAAGAACACATGGCCAGAGAGTGTTCTACTGCAGCCATAGCACCTCAGCCGCAGCATGCCCAGTACGAAGGTGCTCATCCCCAGTTACACCAGATGCAGGCAGCTATAGATGATACTCATATATGCCAGGGGAGATTAGAGGCCCCGCCTGCCACGACAAACGCCAGGGTTTTCTCTCTTACGAAGGAAGACGTGGCGACTGCCTCTACCGTTGTCACAGGTCAGATATGTATTTACAGTCAGTATGCTACTGCTTTATTTGACACTGGGGCAACACATTCGTTTATCTCTATGCAATATGCCAAAAGAAATGATATGTCACTGCAAGAGTTAGACTGCAAAATTCTGACAACACTGCCCTCGGGTGAGGTGATGCCCTCTACCCAAATGCTACGTGCCGCACCGATCAGAATCGCAGATAGGGAACTCTACTGCGACCTGATAGTGCTTGATATGCTAGACTATGATGTGATATTGGGCATGGATTTCTTGAACAAACACGGCACCTCTATCGTGTGCCGTAAACGAAAGGTTACCTTCCGACCTGAAGCGGGAATTCAATTTGAATTTATCGGAGAGCCGAAGAAGAGGACAAGCAAATTCTTATCGGCTCTGAGAGCAAGGAAGATGTTAGAAAATGGATGCTCTGGGTTTCTAGCTCATGTGGTTCATACCAGTCCAACTGAGGGCCTGAAGCTAGAAGACGTCAAAGTCGTATGCAATTACCCAGAGGTATTTCCCGATGAATTACCAGGGTTAGCACCTGAAAGAGATATAGAATTTGCAATTGAATTGATTCCTGGTACTAAGCTCATTTCTAAAGCACCGTACCGTATGGTGCCGATAGAATTAAAAGAATTACAGGGACAGTTACAGGAGCTGCTTGACAAGGGACTCATCCGCCCTAGTCATTCTCCCTGGGGAGCACCCGTACTGTTCGTGAAAAAGAAGGATGGGTCGATGCGAATGTGTATCGACTATTGGGCACTGAACAACGTGACTGTCAAGAACATGTACCCTCTACCCAGGATAGATGACCTGTTCGATCAACTGAAGGGAGCCACGGTTTTCTCTAAAATTGACCTGAGGTCTAGTTACCACCAAGTCAAGGTGAAAAAGGAGGATATACCGAAGACAGCTTTCCAAACGAGATACGGACATTATGAGTTTGTAGTTATGCCGTTTGGAGTTACCAATGCTCCAACTATGTTTATGGACTTAATGAATCGGGTATTCTCGGCATTCCTCGACAGATTTGTGATCGTCTTTATCGACGATATCCTTATATATTCGAGGACTCCCGAAGAACATGCTGAACACCTAAGTAGAGCACTACAGATTCTTCAGAAGGAACAACTGTATGCTAAATTTTCCAAATGCGAGTTCTGGCTCGATCAAGTATCATTCTTGGGACATGTTATCTCCAAGGAAGGAGTAATGGTGGACCCGACTAAAATCGAAGCTGTGAGTAACTGAACCAGACCCAAGAATGCCAGCGAAATCAGAAGTTTCCTCGGGCTAGCAGGCTATTACAGAAAATTCATAGAGGGATTCTCTCGGATTGCAGCCCCTATGACAGCTCTTACAAAGAAAGACAAGAAATATGTATGGATCGATGAATGTGAGAAGAGTTTTACTGAACTGAAAAGGAGGCTGACTAGCGCTCCGATATTGACTCTTCCAGAAAGTGATATGGGTTTCGATATGTACAGCGACACATCCAAACTGGGACTCGGCGCTGTGCTTATGCAAAATGGGAAGGTAATTGCCTATGCCTCTAGGCAGCTGAAGGAACATGAAAGAAACTATCCTACCCATGACTTAGAATTAGCAGCGTTGGTCTTTGCGCTGAAAATATGGAGGCACTACCTATATGGAACTCAGTGTAAAGTTTATACAGATCACCAGAGTCTGCGATATTTCTTCACCCAGAAAGATCTGAATATGAGATAGCGCAGATGGCTCGAATTGGTCAAGGATTATGACTGTGAGATCCTGTACCATCCGGCAAAAGCCAACAAGGTAGCCGATGCTCTCAGTAGGAAATCATGTGCTGCTTTGATGTCTTTATCAGCTTTGTCACAACCCTTAAGGGAAGAAATTATGAATTACGGGGTTGAAATCATATCAGGATAGTTGTCCACCCTGATGATTACGCCGACATTATTTGACGATATTCTGGAAAAGCAGAATCATGATCCGAGTCTTCAAAGAATCAAGCAAGAGGTTCTCGAAGGCAAGGACGATGGATTTCGGATTTCGGACAGCGGAGTTTTATATCTTCGGAATCGATTATGTGTTCCCGACGACTCCGACTTACGAACAAGAATCCTCGAGGAAGCTCACGGAACGCCTTATGCGATGCATCCTAGGTCTACCAAGATGTATCAAGATCTGAAGAGCAAGTTGTGGTGGTCCGGTATGAAGCGAGATGTAGACCACTATATCGGTATGTGCTTGACCTGCCAAAGGGTCAAAGCAGAACACCAGAGGCCGGGAGGAGTTCTGCAACCTCTGCCGATCCCTGAGTGGAAATAGGAAGACATCTCTATGGATTTCATATCAGGGCTGCCTAGAACAACGAACGGATATGATGGTATATGGGTTATTGTGGATAGGCTAACCAAGTCTGCCCATTTTCTGGCTATCAGGATGACCTACTCAGTAGAGCAGTTGGCTCAACTGTATGTCAAGGAAATTGTCCGGCTACACGGGGTTCCCAAGACCATTATCTCTGATCGGGATGGTCGATTTACTTCAGATTTTTGGGGACACGTGCAGAAGGCTCTTGGCACGAAGCTGAAATTCAGTACGGCCTTTCACCCCCAGACTGACGGGCAGACTGAAAGAGTGAATCAAATATTAGAGGATATGTTACGAGATTGTGCCTTGGACTTCAAGGGAAGCTGGTGTCGATACCTGAGCCTGGCAGAGTTTGCTTATAACAACAGTTATCAGGCTACTATCGGGATGGCACCGTACGAAGCACTATACGGAAGGAAATGCAGATCTCCTATATGCTGGCTTGAGAGTGGTGAAAAGAAGGAGATGGGACTCCAGACTGATATTGTAGATGAAACCACTCAGGTTATAAAGAATATCCGCCAGAGGATAGAGACTGCTCAGAGTCGGCAGAAAAGCTACGCTGATAGACGACGCAGACCACTAGAGTTTGATGTTGGGGATTCAGTGTTCCTTAAAGTGGCCCCTATGAAAGGGGTGATGAGATTCGGGAAAAGAGGGAAGCTGAGTCTGCGATATGCGGGACCGTACCAGATCCTGAGACGGGTGGGCAAAGTGGCCTACGAACTGGAGCTACCGCCAGAAATATCGGCTATCCACAATGTCTTCCATGTATCAATGCTCAGGAAATGTACCTTTGATGTGAATCAAATAATAGAGCCCCAACCCGTACAAGACCAAGAGAACCTAAGTTCCGAATGCCGACCTATTCAGATCCTAGATCGGGAGGTCAAAAAGCTAAGGAACAAGGAAGTGCCCTTAGTAAAGGTTCTGTGGCGGAACGAGCAATTCGAAGAAACCACTTGGGAACGAGAGGAGGCAATACGATTAAAGTATCCGAAACTGTTTTAAGTTCGGGATGAACTTTTTATAAGGTATGAGGGATTGTAACACCCCAAATTTTTCCATATATAATGTTATGAATTTATGAAACGTTATTATTATGAAATTTCATGATGGGCTTGGCTTAATGGGCTTTGATGTGGGTTAGTGAAAAAAAGTGATAAAAAGAAAGTGTAGAAAGGAGGAAGCAAGGATCAAACCTTGAACCTCCTAGTCACACTAACCATGTCTTAACCAGTGCACCAAGAGTGTTTTTGTATTGAGAGAATAAGAAACATGCTCGTTAAAGCTAGGAAAGTGAAGAGACATGTCCCTTCATGAGAATAGTATAAATAAGAGAGGGAGAGGGAGGAAGAACTTTGATTCTTCATCTTCTCCACTCTCCCCACCGAAAACCCTAGCCCTTCTCCCTTTTCAATTTTCGAAAATACACCCTAGGGTTCTAACCCTAGGGAATTGGAAGGAAGAAGACCCCATCCAAGGATCTTGCCCTCTACTAGGGCCAAGTATTCTAGAGGAGTTCTAGCAAGGGGAACTCTCACCTCTACTTCAACAAGGGTACCCTAAGAATTTAGAGAAGGTGAATTTCAAGCGAAAGGAAGTAAGTATCCCCTCGCCTGCAGTGTAATTGTTGTTGATTCCTTCTTCTTGTTGTTTTTCGAAAATGGAAGTGCCCCCCCCCCCTTGTTCAAGTTTCGGCCACCCCCAAAGGGGAGGCTTTGGCTACTCCTTGATGCAAGAGGAGATCCCTTGGGACATAGGGTATATATGTATGTTGTTCCCTTCATGTGGTGATGACAAAAACGAGGGTTTGCACCCCCTACATGTTTCGGCCATGAACAAAACCCTAGGGTTAGTTTGGGTTGAGTTTCTCCATGATGTATCCATGCTTAGTGTATTACATGATAGTGTAGACAAGGTGTTTGTATAAATGTTTGGTTACCAAAAACCCAACTTTTTCCCTACCCTACACTTTCGGGCAACCCTAGAAGAATTAGGGTTTAGGGTTGCATGATTATCCCATGATGTAATCTATGCTTAATATGTGGCATGATATGTATGTGAGGTGTTTGTGTAAATGCTTGTGTGAATGTTTGATTTCAAAAATCCTAATTTTCCCTACCCTACACCATTCGGCCAACACCCTAAGGTTAGGGTTCATGAAGGTTAAACTACCCTATGAGATATGCTTATGTTGGTATGATGATATGTATATGCATGTGATGTTTAAATGGAATGTTTGATTTGAAAAACTTAACTTTCCCCTAGCATGACTTTCGGCCAAGGAATGAACCATTAGGGTTGTGAAGGCTGATTACCCCATGATGTATGCTATGCTTAGTATGATATATGATATATATATATGTGATGCTGGTATGGGATGTTTGATGTCAAAAAAACCTAACCTACCCCTACCCTAGGACTTTCGGCGAACCCTAGGTTTAAGGTTAGGAAGAATTGATTTAATCTATGAAGCATGCTACCACTTCCTATGATATGAGTATGATTTATGTGACCAATCTTGTCATATATAAAGTATGTTTAAGTGGTTGAAATGTGATGTATGTATAAGCATGTCTTATAGCCCATGGGGCACCCTTATGAATTGCATGTGATGTGTATGATAAAATGCTTGAAAGGATACTTCACTAAGAATGGGATCAAGAGCACCCCTTATGTTGTGTGGTGTGTCCCTATGGGATCATGAGCACCCTTGAAGAGTGGTGTGTCCCTTGAGAGTGGATTTGGAGTACTCCTTAGCATATATGTAAAAGAATGATAAGTATTTTACTTTGAAAGTTGGGTACCCGACTCGGAAGGGGGTCGTTAAACAAATTCGGGGTGCATGTTAACTGAAGGTCATGGTTCCGGTAGGACGGAAGGGTCCTGCTCTAATGAGATTGGTGGCTCGCTACCCCAATTCATTAGGGAACGCGCTTGATGTGGTACACAACTGGGCCCCTATATGATGTTGAAATATTTTTAAGTAATACCTTTATGGAATTGTTTTGAAAACATTTATTATATGTGAAGGGTATGCTTAAGATATTTCATACTGCTTGCTTAGAAACTTTGATGTTTAGTATGCTATGATAAACTCATGCTTATGATTCATTATGTGTACATGTTGTATTCTTTTGTATGGATTTTTACGAGTAGGACAGGATCCTTACTAAGCATTTGTGCTTACTAGTTTATGTGTTGTCTTATGCTGCAGATAAGGGTAAGGGACACTTAAACTAAAGGAAGAGGCAGGAGGGCTGATGATGTGTGGGGTGGTGGCTCGGGAAAGAAAGATTCTTATATCTACATTACTATGCCTATGTTGATGTTTTCTTTTATAATAAATGCTAGTGATTAGAGTTGGTACTTTTGAATATTAGTGATTACACTAGGATTACTCTTATATGTTGAGTTGAACTACTTGTGAACCTACCATGTTCTAATCATTAAAGTATGATATCTGATTTGCATGCACTGACTAATATGCTTAGTACTTGTAAATATCACTTGGTAGTTTTAAACAAGCATGCTCAGTACTTAGTCCTTGCACTTTTGTTTGCTTTTATTTTATGTAAAAATTATATGATTGAGGGTACGTAACCCCGCCCCGAGAGTAGATATAAGGGCGGGCGTTACAGCTACTTCCTTAGTCGTTGGCCTATATCCTAACCCGACCTTGTTATATACGGCTCTTTGACTGTTTATTATCATGTCATGGTTACTCGAGCTGACTTAGAATTTTCTAAGTGCCTTGGTTAGGTCATCTACCTTTTTCCTTAATTCCTTATTTTCATTTTCAAAGCATGAATCATGTGATATAAGAGAACAAACATGCAAGTCTTCCTTAAGTTTTGTAGATTCTACTCTAAGCATGGCAATTTCATCTTTCAAATCCTTAATTTTACTTCTAGCTTTAGCTAAGTCCATATTGGTACTAGAAATAATTTTAACCAAAGTAGAAGAAGGTAAGCTATATACCTCACTTACCGACGCCTCTGATTCAGATGATGATGAAGATGAGCCACTTTCTTCTTCACTACTTGAGCTTCTCTCATCATTTGATGACTCTGAGTGGTCCACTCCCATAAGTGCAAAATGGGACACATGCTCCTCTTCCTCCTCCGAGGATGATGGATCATCTCAAGTCACCTTAAGGTTTGTGGCACTCTTCTCCTTTCCCTTTGTCCTCTTCCTGTCACCTCTTTTCTTTTCCTCCTTTTCTGTTGGATCGGAGAAAACGATAGAGGGGGGTGACTATCGTTGTAAAATTTTTAGAATAAGAAAGAGCTATTGTGCAGGGGAAAATAAAGTAACGAAAAGCAAGACAATAGACACGCGGGATTTATTTACTTGGTTCCCGACTACCCAGGGTCAGTACGTCCAAGGCCTATGTACTCGATGTGAGTCCACTATTGGTCTCCGTTTCAGAATTTCCGGAGGCGGAGAAAACCCGTCTTACAGTTGATATACAAGCAAAAAGATATGAATTGAAATGCAACTTAAATTAAAACAAACCAAACAGAAACAGACGATCCGGCCAATCCGGAACTCCGAAGCGTCGCACACTTCCTCCTGGAGCTTCCTTGGTCGCAGAGCTTCGTCTGATCGCTTTTGCTTCACACGGAATGGCTTAGACCGATTAGGCTCCAGCCTGATTAGTTATAGTGAGAAGCTCGCGTCAATTGATCATTCACCAGAACGATCTGAATAGTATCCCTGATCGGTCACCGGACCGATCAAGAGTCGATCAGTAGGCATCCAAACTCACTGTATGCTCCCTGATCGGTCACCAGACCGATCAGGAGAAGATCAGTAGGGTTCCCAAACTCACTGTATGCTCCCTGATCGGTCACCAGACAATCAGACATAGCTGGATCGGTCACCTGACCGATCCACGAGGGAACTCCGTGCCAACTTCCCTGATCGGTCACCAGACCGATCCAGGCAAGGGCAAATCTCCTCTAAGTCATGAGAACAAGCTTCCAGCCCTTCTCTAACTCGTTCTTAGTCCCCCGGACCAAGACTCCGTGCCCAGTTTCACTCACCGGGACTTCAACCTAGCCCTCCAAGCTAGGACCTGGCTTCACTCACCAGGATTTCAATCACCTAGCTTCCCAAGCTAGGACCTGGCCCTCCAAGCCAGAGTTTCATCAACCTAGCCCTCCAAGCTAGGACCTGGCCCTCCATGCCAGGGTTTCATCAACCTAGACCTCCATTCTAGGACCTGGCCCTCCAAGCTAGGATTTCATCCAACCTAGCCCTCCAGACTAGGACCTGGCCCTCCAAGCCAGGATTTCATCCAAACTAGCTCTCTAAGCTAGGACCTGACCCTCCAAGCCATGGTTTCATCCAACCTAGCCCTCCAAGCTAGGACCTGGCCCTCCAAGCCAGGATTTCATCCAACCGAGCTCTCCAAGCTAGGACCTGGCCCTCCAAGCCAGGATTTCATCCAGCCTAGCCCTCCAAGCTAGGATTTCATCCAACTCCGTGCCCAGTCCCCGACCAGGACTTAATCTCAATCTTCTCATTAACCTAAACTAAAATCGGTGTCAACACCAAAACAACAATCAGGGTCAGACTGCATCAACAATCTCCCCCTTTTTGTTATTTGACAACCCGATTTTAAGTTTAGGGATTTGATAACAATAGTCTCAAATTTCAGAATCATAGGAGAATCAGGATGCTCCCCCTACAACAGTTAAACTCATAGTATTCTAAACTTAACCAAACCACACTCTCCCCCTTTGTCAAACACCGAAAAAGGGTGTAGACTGGTTGTTATGTTTAACTATACTCCCCCTCAACCCTAGGGGTTCTCCCAAAAATTACAAAGATATGGTTTAATTTTGAGGGTATATGAACACATATGTAAATATAGAGCATGATAAACCAATCATATGCATCATATGAAATCATAGCATGAAATCATAATCAAATAGCATGAAATCATGAAGGTAAACAACATAAACATAAGATATTAATCATAAAGCGAAATCTAGTCAGATAATCATAGCATGAAATCATAACTAAATAGTCAAGCACATCATGAATCCAAAATAGTCAAATGGTCAGATGCATAACACCGCATCAAATCATAGTCAAAGTCAACACAAAGCCATAACAGGCAAATAGTCAGAACGGACAGATCCGTCAAATAGTCAGATATAACCACAAGATCAAAGGCAAAGTACAACCACAGTCAATCATCGGTGGGGGGTCATCAGCCTGCATAGGCTCGTAGGTCGTGTCATCATCAGGTATGAAGGACCCCGATGCAGTACTGCCAGAGGGCGCAGCTCCTGGAAACGTATGCTGGCGCTACTCGTCGTACCATGTCTGCTACTGGGAGCGGATCCTCGAGACGTCGGACTCTAACGCGTGAAGTAGGCGAGCGAAGGACCGAAACTCAGACCGGACCTCCTAGCGCCAGAGCTCGGAGATATGAATCTCGTGCTGCATCGTCAGCTCCAGCTCCGAAACCTGCCAACGGATGTCGGGATCTGGCTTGAAGTCATAGTCAGCAGCAGCGGTGGGTGCCTCTGGATGTGCAGCCGGAGCTACTGGTACTTGAACATGTGCGCCCCGAGGAAGCTCGCCAAGACCTCGCTCGTCCTTCCACACAAGCTCTGATCGTCTGGCCCAACAACGATGCCAGATTTGGCAAACGCGCGTCTACCCAATCGGCAATCCTGTCTAACCATGCGCACTGTCCTGCCCTTGGTCACATCAACACCAACTGATTATAGCAAGTCAGTGATGACGTGACCAAAAGGCATATAAATAGTGCGGCGGCTGGGTTCTCTATAAGATATGATCGACTGAATGATGCTCTCCATGATGTTAATGTCCAAATGGCGGTGCATGCCATAGTGCATCAAACAGTGATACAGACGAATCTCAGTCAAGGTTATGGAAGTGATCGGCAGAATGCAGTTGGTGATTATCTTGAAAGGAATGTAATCAACAGGAGAAAGTCGAAGGGCCGCAAAAGTAGGAAAATCAGGCCCTAACTCATCGGGGCCAGCTGCTCTGGGATGGCCAAAGAAATGCACATATATGTCATCGGGGGTGACACCCTCAAATGGAGGTAGTAAGGGGTCAGGAAGCTCTGGGTAGATGGAATAGAAATTAAGCGATCGTCGACCGCCAAGATACTCCGCCAAGACATCATAGGAGAAGTCAAGATTCCTCTTGGCTACCCGAGTAGTGAAATCAAAGCCCCCCTACGGTCCTTGTTGCAAGTTATTATAGAATTCAGAGATAAGGTCATAGTTGATTGTCCGCGCAAGAGAAAGAAAGAATTCGAGGTTGTAAAAATCAACCACCTCGAGGATAGAGAGACAATGTTCAGACAAGAAAGGTCTATCAATAGACCTACAAGAAGGAAGCTTGAAGGTTCTCGATTGAAAGACTTGCTCAAAAGCAGCATTAGGAAAACGAGAACTCGAGGAAGGCTGAGGCCTTCGAGCGGGTACTGATGATGAAGGGCCTTTGCCCTTTGCGGTCCCCCTAGTCGGCTCTTTTCCTTTGGAGGATTTCCTAAAGGATTAGAATAGAGATCATGGCAACAAATATGTGATTGATCAGTGAAGTGAACACAAGTTTGATCATGTAATCAATGACACAAGAAAAATCAAGTGAACACCCGAGTTTGATCATTCAATCAAGGACACAAGGAAAAGATAGAAAATTAGGGGCACGACAGGGAAAATAAATCACATGCAGGTTGGTTAGATCAAATGAATCATAAACCAATGAATTGATCAAGTGAGATTAGGTTTAATCAGTATAATTGAAAGGTCATGGCAAGGTAGGTCACGGTAATGGCACACACATCACAAGATAAAAATTATGATTAGCACAAACTCATAATTTATGGAATGAATTGCAAGAGAAATTCGCAAAAATGCCTTACTTTGGTGCCATGAAGTGAGAAATCTGGAGAAGATGGGAACCTAAAGAACTCGCAAGTTCTTAGAGAGCTCGAGGGAACTCAGAACGCAGGGAGCAGAAGAGACTCGAGCGCTCACCCAGGTAGGGAAGAATGAGCTCGCAGGAGGAAGAAGAGGAGCTCTCGAACTACTACTATCCCGACAAAACGCAGGAAACTTGAGCAGGACTACTCGAGCGCCAACCCAAGAACTCACAGCAGGAGAAGATCGCACGCGTAAGAGGAAGAAGATGAGGGGTTTTGGCGCTAGGGTTCGGGAAGTAAAGTGGATAAGTGATTAAATGGGTTGGTGGACCGATCACCAACCAAACTATAATTCGATCGAATGGATCACCGTTCGATCCAGGAGCGCCCAGACCGATCAGGCTCTAGCCTGATCCGTCTGGCATGGTCCTGATCGGTCGGGCGACCGATCAGGCAAGCCCCTGATCGATCTGTCGATCGATCAGGAAGCGAACAGTAGGTTCATCAGATTTTCTGTAACCCTCCTGATCGGTCGGTGGACCGGACGAGAAAAACATTGCTTGGGCTAGGTGTGACGTAGTCAGCCTAGTGGGGACTGACACCCATAGACCGTGTCGTGAACCAAGTGGGTATAAGATGGTGAAGGGAATGGGGCACGATTCATTATAGCTGCTGAAGGGTTTCAGAATAATTTCTAAGGTCAACCGTTGATCTTTCGATTAATTGGGGATCATGATGTACTACTAGGTGCCACTCATGATCGTTCTATAATTGGTTAATTATAGACGGCCAACATAAATCGAAAGCCTATTTAGTCACACGCACTACGAGTAATCCGAGGGATTTAAAACGAATTGAAAATTGAATTTTCCGATCAAGAGAGATAAGTCGAATCTAAATTTTTCAGAGACGCATCGGAAGCATAAAATGACTAAGTCTTTTGAAGACTTATTGGACGAATTAAATGAGTTTAATTCGTATGGTATAGGCTTGGGTTTGGTCGGCCAAAGAGGGTCCCCACCCTCTTTGTTTGGCCGGCCACATTAAAAGGGGAGAACCAAATTGTTTGGTTCAAATTATAAAATAAACCGAGCGTGATTTGTTTTATAAAATTATGAATAATATATATAAAATTTTATAAACCGAAGTTTGGTTTATTATTTTCATGGAAATTAAAATAAACTTTGAATAGTTTATTTTATTTTATAAAATCAATTATGAATTGATTTTTCCATGATAAGAAAAATTTATATAATAAATTTCTTGTGAAAATTTATTCCATAATAAAAAGGGAGGCATGGTTGTTTTTATTATAAATTAAATTATGATAAAAACATGGCATGATGGAATAATTCATAGAAAAATTTATATGATAAATTTCTTATGAAAATTTATTCCATAAAAAGGAGACTTGGCGATTGAGAGGCTACTATATAAAGGAACCAAGGTAAGGCTTGGAAATTAATCTAAGAGATCTAGAAATAAGCCCCCTCTCTCTCTCCTTGTCTCCCTCTCCCTCCTCTAGTGCCGCCGACCCTAAAAGGAGGACCCCTTTGTTGCCGTGAGCTTCATCCACCAAGCAGCTGCCGAAGAAGAAGAAGAAGCGGGCGCAACTCCTTCCTTCCTCCCGGAATCTTGATTCCGTTCTTCGTTTGGTGGTTAGTCTTCCCATCTCTCTCTTGGTATTCTTGTCATGCCTTTGGAGAATCTAGTAGTTCTTGTCGGCACGAAACTCGTGGCTTTGCGAAGTCATCCGGAAGAAAACTCGGCATGGACGCGAATAGAGGCGGAGCTTCCAAGGGACGCTTACGGTTGGATCTCGTCCCTTCCTTCGAGTTACGCGAGGTATTAAGTAAATTAGTTTACTTTCTGCAAAATTTTAATATATGATCATGTCTACACAATATAAGGTTGCATGCTTAGATGTGTGGTTAAATAATTTGGAAAATTATTTATGCTAAATCTTCCGCTGCACGTAATAAATTTTAAAATTACGAACCCGCATCCATGTCTACATGCACTCGGTCCCAACAGTGGTATCAGAGCCGGTTAGTGTTCGACATAATCATATAATTGTTTTGCGGAAAACTTTGTCATGATCTCAATTTTGGAAAATTTTCCAATTATGGAAACTTTTCAATTATGATAAATTTTAGATTTAGGAATTTCAAAGTTTGGAAATCCTCATGAAATTTCGCAAACTTTTGAAATATCCTAGTTTCTGAAATTTTATGATAATTGTGAAAACTTCCCATTTTTGGAAACTTTCCAATTTTGGAAATTTCCTATTTTAGAAATTTTCCAATTTTGGAAATATGTAAGTCTTCTTTGTACCAGAAACTTACAATTATTCTGAAAACCTATTATGGAAAGCTCGCAATTTTGGGCTCTTTCTTTCAAGAAAGTCTAGACAAATTCATGGATCATTAATTGACAATTGAATTCGAATTGGTTTTAAATTATTAACAAAATTCTTTACTTTGGGGAGTGCCTCGGGGAGCCACCCAAATTAAAGTTAGTTGTTGTAATTTAATTTCCTATTTTGAATAAGAATTGTCAAGTTTAATTTGGCTATGCCTCGGGGAGCAGGCCAAATTAGATTTATGACAAATTTCTTTTCTTTAGGTATCTGAGCCTCGGGGAGCCACCCAAAGAAAATAATTTGTTGTAATTAATTAGTCCATAAATAAAATATGTGATCAAATCTTGGAAATTTTAGAGGTGATTCTCAAACGATAATTTCCTTATTTGATTTCTTACATATTATTGTCTCCAAAATTAATTAGGAAAATTGTTTCCGATAGAGTTTATTTCCTTAAATAAGATTTTTATGAAAATAATATGTGGTTGAATTAAGGGAATCTGTCTCTTAATTTAATAAGATTTGATTTAGAGAAATCAAAGTCTTAAACATATTATTTCCGAAATTGATTATGACAATTTAGGAAATTGTTTCCCAAAACAATTCTTTAAATAAAGTATGAAATTAGAATTAGGAAATTCGATTCCTAATTCAATTAATGAGACTTGATAAATTAAGTCACATACATACTTTATTAAGGAAATCGTTAGTACATGACATAATTATATGTCATGAATGTGCTTAGAAAGAAAAGGATGAGACCCAAAACCCCTTACAAAATATTAAAGCTAACACCTTCCATTAATATGGTTAGAACCGGAGTTTTGTTTCTCGTTTGGGTTGATGGACACATCCATGCCCGGCTTGAACCTCAACATGTTCAAACCATGGAATTAGTTTATGATTAATATAGTTGGAGTCAGAGGTCAATCCTTAGTTTTGGTTGTTGGACACATCCAAGCCTAACTAAACGGTTGAATGAGCTCCAACCATATTAAAACTATTTCTTGATTAATGGGTTAGCCTTAAGCTTGGAGCATCGATTTGTTGTGCCACAGCCAAGGTCGATGTAAAGAGAGGTGCAGTTGGGTGCTATGTATAATGTTGCATACTTGTTAATGAGTTAACAACCCAATGATTTATGCAAACATTCAATTAGTTGATAGCATAAAGTGATAGTTACATATATGTGATATGTAATCGGTATAATTACCTACCTTCATAGCTAAGAATAACTTGATGGTCACAACCATGGTTGTTCTTATCTATGGTTGGATATCAACCTATTTGGAGGTGTTCCTACGATCTCCCGAATTGATAAAAAGAGTTATTTAATTCGAAAAATAAATAGGATTTAATTAATGTATGTTGATGCATTCTTTATCATTCTTCTCACATAAGCTCAATTTGTATTTCTAGGATAATCACTCGATCATGTCTTCTCTGAATTTGCGTTCCATTTTGGACACCAATAAACTGACTGGGCCAAACTTCATGGACTGGCTTCGAAACCTGAGGATAGTCCTCAAGGCAGAGAAGCTTGCTTATGTCCTTAAAGATCAACTTCCCAACCGTCCTCCAGAAAATGCAACTCCAGACCAGTTAGTGGCCTATCAGAAACATGTGACCGATTCTAAACTTGCGAGTTGCATCATGCTAGCCGCTATGGTACCTGAGCTGCAAAAGCAGCATGAGCATATGGATGCTTATACCATCATCTTCCATCTTCATGAGTTATTTGACGAGCAGGCGAGATCCGAAAGGTTCGAGGTCTCCAGACTCCTCTTCACCTATAAAATGCAGGAAGACACTTCTGTCTCACAGTTTGTGTTGAAGATGTTGGGGTACATTGAGCGACTGAGCACACTCAGTTTTGCAATGGATCATGAATTAAGGTTTGACTTAATTCTGCATTGTTTGCCCAAAAGTTATTCACAATTTGTGATGAACTATCGGATGAACAAGCTGGAGACTACCATTCCTGAGTTGCTCAACCTGCTGAAGACTGTAGAGCCTTCTGTGAAGCAGGATCAAAAGACGGTACTGTTAGTTGGTTCCTCAAAGAAAGGTTCTAAGAGGAAGGCCAAAAAGACTGAAAAGACACCAAAAGGCACTTGCCATCACTGTGGCAAGGAGGGTCACTGGCGAAGAAATTGCAAGGTTTATCTTGAGTCCTTGAAGAAGAAGGCATCCGATGCCCCATCCTCTTCAGGTATCTTCGTTATTGAATGTCACTCTATTTCCTCAACCACCTGGGTACTTGATACTGGGTGTAGCTCACATATATGTAATGACATACAGGGGCTAAGGAATAGAAGAAGACTCGTCAAGGGAGAAGCGAATTTGCGAGTTGGAAATGAAGCAAAGATTGCTGCTGTTGCCATCGGAACATATTTGCTAAAGCTCCCTACTGGACTTGTCTTAGAATTGGATAATTGTTATTTTGTTCCTTCGTTAATAAAGAACATTGTATCTATTTCATGCTTGAATGAAAAGGGTTATCATTTAACTTTTTGTAACAATTGTTGTTACATAACCTTAAATGGTGTTCTTTATGGGACCGAAACTTTGTGCAATGGTATCTACAAGTTAGATTTAACCGGTGACGTTTTCAATATCGAAGTTAGCAACAAACGTGCTCGAATAGATAATCGACTAGACTCCTATACGTGGCATTGTCGTCTTGGCCATGTAAGTAAGAAACGCATGACCAAATTACACCGATGTGGAATTCTGGAATCATTTGAACCCTATTCATTTGATACATGTAAATCATGCTTAAAAGGCAAGATGACCAAATTACCCTTTTCTGGAAAAGGTAATCCAGTGGGAGAATTGCTTGGTCTAATACATACTGATGTATGTGGACCAATGTCAACTCTTGCACAAGGAGGCTATAGCTACTTCATTTCCTTTATCGATGTTCACTCATGATTCGGGTATGTGTTCTTGATGAAACACAAATCTGAAGCTTTTGAGAAATTCAAAGAGTTCAAAAATGAAGTAGAGAAACATCTTGGCAAAAGTATTAAGATACTTCGATCCGATCGGGGTGGTGAATACTTAAGTCAAGAGTTTCAAGATTATCTTAGGGACATTGGGATATTGTCTCAATGGACTCCGCCATATACACCACAGCATAATGGTGTATCTGAGAGGCATAATCGAACCTTAATGGACATGGTTAGATCCATGATGAATCATGCAACTCTTCCAAAATCCTTTTGGGGCTATGCACTTAAGACAGCTGTTTACTTGCTAAACAGAGTCCCGACCAAGGTAGTCTCTACTACTCCATATGAGATATGGAATAGTAAGAAACCTCACTTAACTCACCTTAAGATATGGGGTTGTCCTGCTTATGTGAAGCGGACTATATCAGACAAATTGGATGCTAAGTCTGATAAATGTCTATTTATTGGATACCCTAAGGAAACGAAGGGTTACCAATTCTATCATCCCTTGGAACAAAAGGTGTTTCTTTCAAGGCATGTTATATTTCTGGAAAAAGAATTTCTTTTACAAGAAAACAGTGGGAGTGGCATTGAACTTGATGAAGTTCAAGAAACTCCAATAGACATTACAGAGACACCTAGTCTAGACCCACAACCAATAACTCATAATGATGAGCTATCAGTTGAACCTAAAACAACAACACCTCTTCGTAGGTCTGATAGGACACGCAATATTCCAGAGAGATACATAAGTGAATCGAACAACGTGTTACTCATAAGCGATGACGAACCTATCAGTTATGAAGATGTTCTGAAAAGTTCAGAAAGGGACAAATGGCTTGAAGCCATGAAGTCGGAAATGGATTCCATGTACGAAAATCAAGTATGGGACTTGGTTAACCCACCTGAAGGGATTAAGCCCATAGGGTGCAAGTGGGTTTTCAAGAAGAAAACCGACATGGAAGGTAATGTTGTTACCTTTATGGCTAGATTAGTGGCAAAAGGATATCGTCAGAAACAAGGAATTGATTATGACGAAACCTATTCACCAGTAGCTATTCTTAAATCCATTCGGATGCTCCTGGCCATAGCAGCTCATTATGATTATGAGATATGACAAATGGATGTGAAAATAGCTTTCCTTAATGGAAACCTGCTTGAGGATGTATACATGATACAACCTGAAGGTTTCACATCGGTTGATAAAACCAAAATATGCAAGCTTCGACGATCCATATATGGACTGAAGCAAGCATCCAGAAGCTGGAACATCCGTTTTGATGAGACAATCAAAGAGTTTGATTTCTCACAAAATCCTGACGAACCTTATGTGTACAAGAAGGTTAGTGGGAGTCCAGTCGTATTCCTAGTACTATATGTCAATGACATATTGCTTATAGGAAATGATATATCAGTAATACAGTCGGTTAAAATTTGGTTGTCCAAAACTTTCTCCATGAAAGACCTGGGAGAAGCAACCTATATCCTTGGGATTAGAATCTATAGAGATAGATCAAAACGGTTGCTTGGTCTTTCGCAGTCTACATATATAGACCGAGTACTAAAAAGGTTTAGCATGTCGGAATCCAAGAAAGGTTACCTTCCCATCAGGCATGGGATCAACCTTTCAAAGTCTGTGTCCGCGCACAGAAGACGAGAGGATTTGCATGAATAAGATTCCTTATGCATCCGCGATAGGATCTATCATGTATGCTATGTTATGTACTAGGCCCGATGTATCGTATGCTCTGAGCGTCACGAGCAGATACCAGTCTGATCCAGGAATGGATCATTGGGCGGCTGTCAAGACAATCCTTAAGTACTTAAGAAGAACTAAGGATGTGTTCCTAATATATGGAGAAGGAGATATGGTAATACGTGGGTATACAGATGCCAGTTTCCAGACAGATAAGGATGACTCCAAATCTCAGTCTGGATACGTATTTACTTTGAATGGAGGTGCAATAAGTTGGAAGAGTTCCAAGCAAGACACTGTAGCGGATTCTACCACGGAAGCGGAATATATTGCGGCTTCGGAAGCAGCAATAGAAGCAGTCTTGATCAAGAAGTTTGTCTCGGAACTTGGAGTGGTTCCAACCATTGATGAAGCAATACCGGTTTACTGCGACAACAATGGAGCTATTGCACAAGCAAAGGAACCAAGGTCTCATCAGCGATCCAAACACGTTCTTCGCCGCTATCATCTAATCAGAGAGATTATAAGTAGGAATGATATACAAATTGAGAAAATTCCCACTGAAAGGAATTTAGCGGATCCTTTAAGTAAGGTCTTGCCTCAAAGCAAGTTTGAGGGTCATGTTAGAGACTGTGGTATTGGATACCGTAGCGATTGGCATTAGGCCAAGTGGGAGTTTGTTAGTAATATGAGAGAAGTGTCCTAAGCCAATCGCCTTATGATTGTAATCATTTACTTTAATAAATGAATAATTTATTATTTGAGTATACATGTTCGTGTATTTGATTGAGATCTTAAACTCATTTACTGAATGTCCGCAATTCACAGCATGAGAGAATTTGTGATGAATTCACAACTAGTGATTATCTCTACATGTGAAATTGTGAAGTATTGAAATTGTCCCTAGTCGATGAATTGATAAATACGGACACTATCAATTCTGTTGAGACTAGCATGGGTTATTCTCTAATCAGCTGATTCTCACTGGCTGGTGACATTGGGATGTCCGGAGATAAACATGAATGCTAGTTAAGGGAACTAGTTCATTGGAGTGACTAGCTGTAAGACTTCATATGGTAATCTACATATAGATATGTCAATGAAGTTCTTACTGCAGCTTAAGTATGATGTTTCTTTGACTTGCGGTGTTCAAGTCATCTTGGTCATGAAGACTTATACTTTGACATCTTAAGCAAGCATCTCCAAGGAGGTGTGGACCCAGGATGGTTGGGTATAAGCCGAAGTGCCCGAAGATGTTTGAACAGCCTACAAAGGATTCACCACTCCTTGCGAGGAGATGTATACCTAAGGCCTATCGTCGGATTGTTACTCGAAGCCTCTGGCCAGAGCATAACATGTTCCGAGTATGAATCTCTAAGAAACATGAGTGTAATTAGAATCCGTAGGACGAGAAAAACATTGCTTGGGCTAGGTGTGACGTAGTCAGCCTAGTGGGGACTGACACACATAGACCGTGTCCTGAACCAAGTGGGTATAAGATGGTGAAGGAAATGGAGCACGATTCATTATAGCTGCTGAAGGGTTTCAGAATAATTTCTGAGGTCAACCGTTGATCTTTTCATTAATTGGGGATCATGATGTACTACTAGGTGCCACTCATGATCGTTCTATAATTGGTTAATTATAGATGGCCAACATAAATCGAAAGCCTATTTAGTCACACGCACTACGAGTAATCCGAGGGATTTAAAACGAGTTGAAAATTGAATTTTCCGATCAAGAGAGATAAGTCGAATCTGAATTTTTCAGAGACGCATCAGAAGCATAAAATGGCTAAGTATTTTAAAGACTTATTGGACGAATTAAATGAGTTTAATTCGTATGGTATAGGCTTGGGTTTGGCCGGCCAAAGAGGTTCCCCACCCTCTTTGTTTGGCCGGCCACATTAAAAGGGGAGAACCAAATTGTTTGGTTCAAATTATAAAATAAACCGAGCGTGGTTTGTTTTATAAAATTATGGATAATATATATAAAATTTTATAAACCGAAGTTTGGTTTATTATTTTCATGGAAATTAAAATAAACTTTGAATAGTTTATTTTATTTTATAAAATCAATTATGAATTGATTTTTCCATGATAAGAAAAATTTATATAATAAATTTCTTGTGAAAATTTATTCCATAATAAAAAGGGAGACATGGTTGTTTTTATTATAAATTAAATTATTATAAAAATTTGGCATGACGGAATAATTCATAGAAAAATTTATATGATAAATTTCTTATGAAAATTTATTCCATAAAAAGGAGACTTGGCGATTGAGAGGCTACTATATAAAGGAACCAAGGCAAGGCTTGGAAATTAATCTAAGTGATCTAGAAATAAGCCCTCTCTCTCTCTCCTTCTCTCCCTCTCCCTCCTCTAGTGCCGCTGGCCCTAAAAGGAGGACCCCTTTGTTGCTGTGAGCTTCATCCACCAAGCAGCTGCCGAAGAAGAAGAAGAAGCGGGCGCAACTCCTTCCTTCCTCCCGGAATCTTGATTCCGTTCTTCGTTTAGTGGTTAGTCTTCCCATCTCTCTCTTGGTATTCTTGTCGTGCCTTTGGAGAATCTAGTAGTTCTTGTCGGCACGAAACTCGTGGCTTTGCGAAGTCATCCCGAAGAAAACTCGGCGTGGACGTGAATAGTGGCGGAGCTTCCAAGGGACGCTTACGATTGGATCTCGTCCCTTCCTTCGAGTTACACGAGGTATTAAGTAAATTAGTTTACTTTCTGCAAAATTTTAATATATGATCATGTCTACACAATATAAGGTTGCATGCTTAGATGTGTGGTTAAATAATTTGGGAAATTAATTATGCTAAATCTTCCGCTGCACGTAATAAATTTTAAAATTATGAACCCGTATCCATGTCAACATGCACCCGGTCTCAACACGATCACCACAGGGGGCCAGATCGGTCTGGGGACCGATCCAGGCCACCACAGAAAGTTTTGACAATTTCTCGCGAAATAGCTGGTTCGGTCGATTGGACCGATCAGGCCGATTCCTGATCAGTCTGAGGACCGATCAGCCCTATGTCTGATCGGTCTGTGGACCGATCAGGTATCAGAAATTTTCTAATACGAGTCTGAAACTTCAGTTTCAGACTTCCTATCGAATTCTGATGTGATCAGATGGAAGATTTTTGATCTTGGAGGTGTTCCCTTGACTATAATTGACCCCTGAATAAGGATCAAAGGTCCTTATGGGTTTAGCAAATCAATTTGCTCCAACCAAGTGGAGTCTAATGCAAACATAAACATCCATTCAATGTTTAACCATGTTTGTATCAAAATAAAGTCTCCAATCAAGTTTCCTTGATTGGAATGTCCAAGTATGATCATGGAGCCAAGTACACATATGCTATGCATTGGTTTTCCCCAAACTTGGTCAACTTAATGATTATTATCTCGTCAACCTAATTTCTCAAGGGATGCATTCACATTTTGAGTAATTAGGTTGATCCTAACATCTCACCCCATTTCTAGCAAACGAAAACGTTTTGTTAAATCTTATAGTTTGTGTGAGATATCCCCATGTTACCCAATAATTGTTCCCAACAATTTGAAATAATCATGAAGGATTTTGAATGCTTGTTAATCCTATGAAGCGTGACACATTCCCAATTCCTTTCGCAAGAAGCTAAACTCATTCTCGGGAAGTGGTTTAGTGAAAATGTCCGCTAGATTCGATTTTGACTCTACATGTGAGAGTACAATATCTCCTCTAGCAACATGATTTCTAATAAAGTGGTGACGCACTTCAATATGCTTCGTCCTAGAATGGTGGACTGGATTCTTTGTTAGGTTTATTGTGCTTATGTTGTCACACAACACTTGCACACCCTTGTAGCTTAATCCATAGTCCTCTAGTGTATGAATCATCCACAACAATTGTGATACACTCTCTCCCATGGCGATATATTCTGCCTCGATCGTGGAGAGAGCAACATAATGTTGCTTCCGACTTGACCAACTAACTAGTGATGATCCTAAGAATTGGCAACCCCCACTTTTGCTCTTCCGATCCAACTTGCACCCAGCATAGTCGGAATCGGTGTAGCCAATTAGGTCAAATGATTCGGTACAGGGGTACCAAAGACCAACTCCAATTGTGCCCTTAAGGTATCTCAAAATTCTCTTAACAACAATTAAATGAGATTCCTTGGCACAAACTTGATACCTAGCACACATACCAACAGCAAAAAGTATATCAGGTTGACTAGCTGTGAGGTATAGCAGACTACCTATCATGCTCCGGTATTGAGTTAAGTCAACAGGCTTACCACTCTCATCATTGTCTAACCGTGTGTTTGTAGCCATGGGAGTGGTTACCTCTTTAGAATCACTCATGTTAAATTTTCGGACCCTCTCTTGAGTGTACTTTGATTGGTGCACATGGATTCCATCTCGAGTTTGCTTGATTTCGAGTCCAAGGAAGAAGGTCAACTCTCCCACTAGACTCATCTCAAATTCACTCTCCATGTGTCCAATAAATTCATTCAAATAGCCCTTATTGTTTGAGCCACAAATTATGTCATCGATATATACTTGGGCTACAATTATATTGTCACCATCTCTTCGCAGAAATAGTGTAGGGTCTATTTGTCCTCTTACAAAACCTTTTTCAATGAGAAATGTCGACAATCACTCATACCAAGCTCAGGGTGCTTGTTTAAGGCCGTAGAGTGCCTTCTTGAGATTGAACACGTGGTTTAAAAATTCGGAACTCTCAAACCCCGGAGGTTGTTCGACATAGACCTCTTCTCTTATGAAACCATTTAGAAAGGCCGATTTGACATCCATTTGGTAGAGCTTGAAACCTCGATGTACTGCAAATGCATGCATCAATCGGATGGACTCTAATCGTGCCACGGGAGCATAGGTCTCATCGTAATCAAGGCCTTCAACTTGACTATAGCCTTTGGCTACTAAGCGTGCCTTGTTTCTTACAATTTCTCCCTTATGATTCAATTTATTTTTGAAGACCCATTTGGTTCCAATAATGGTGGTCTTCTTAGGTCTAGGGACTATGTCCCAAACTTGATTCTTTTGAATTGACCTAGTTTATCTTGCATGGCAATGATCCAATCGGGATCATTTAATGCTTCGTCAACTTTTCTAGGTTCAATTTCAGAAATTAGGTCAACTTTATTAGTCTCATTCCTAAAGAATGATCTAGTCCTAACCCCATGATGGATGTCTTCAACAATTTGGTATTGGGGATGACTAGAGGCACACCTAGTTTGCCTTGGTGTTGGTGGTGCTTCTTGGATGGTTTCACTAGACACAAGCTCAGCCTCAGGATCCGACTGATCTATGGGTTGTCTAGGCTCACCGTCATTAGACTCATCAACACCATCTACAACACTTGGACATCCATCCAAACTTAGTTTCCTAAGTTCGAATTGAACTCCTTCGACATCTGCTGGTTGATCATTTGCTTTTAGAATTTCTTCAAAAACAACATCAGAAGATGTTGAGGCAATCGACCCTTAAATGATTGGAAGATCATGGTTTTGATGTGTGTGGTTGAATATGTTTAAGGTTAGAGTGTTATGTTGTATTTGATGTGTGTGATTGAGTTTGCAGGACTTGGAGAATCACACATGTTGGACATATCCGAGGGACGAGAGCCGAGGGAGGAGAGCTCCATGGGCAAGTCGGAAAGTGGACTTCAAGGGCACACGTGAAGGGTGGCATGGAAGCAAGCCAAGGGAAGGCTTGCGTGCGCATCCGAGAGACGATAGCCAGAGGAAGATGACTTCAAGAGGCAAGCTATGGGAGCAGACCTGAAGGCATACGTGAAGGAGAAGGTCCGGAGTGGCTGGAGCTGAGCTGAGAGGCAGGGCAGTCGACTGCCAAAACCCACAGAAAGTTTTCGTCCTCGGACCAGTCGATTGCCCATTGGGCAGTCGACTGGTATACCCCGAAAACTAGCCATTGGCTAGCCATTGGCTAGCAATTAATGCTAGACCAATCGACTGCCCTTGGGGCAGTCGACTGGTGCGGGGCTGGACAGACTGCGACTTTGTCCTGTTCACCTATAAAAGGAGCACATTTTTGCACGAGCACGGTACGGTTCCGTACAGTGTCGAAGTGCTGCTCGTCTGAAGATTGTTTTATACTTCCTCTCTCATATTTCTTCATCCTGTAAAGAGGAAGATCGACTGTAAAGTTTTCTCCACCTCAAGGAGAGTTTTCGATATTGAAAGTGGTGCTCGCGGCGTGGATCCTTGGACTAGTCACCCATCTGGGTGGATACCAAGTAAAAATATTGTTGTTAGCATTGTCTTGATTTCCTTTGCATATTATTTCCGCTGCGCTAACAATTCTATAGAGATCAAACGATGATAAAGTGCTATTCACCCCCCCTCTAGTATGCCTAGACGATCCTTCAGTTGGTATCAGAGCCGGTGCGTTTCGGAAGAACTAACCGTCAACCGGAGCAAATTTAATGGCGTTTCAAGAGGGATACTCCACCGCACGACCACCTTCTTCGACGGGAATGACTTCGCTTATTGGAAAGGTAGGATGCAATACTACCTTATGAATGATATTGAGAACTGGATTAGTGTCGCAGATGGCTTCAAGGCACCCGTCGATAAAAGAGGAGAACCAACACCGATGAGATCCTGGTCAAAGGAGGTGATGAAAAGGGCGCAATCCAATGCCAAGGCCACCACCACACTACAGTGCGGGCTCTCGAAGGAACAACTAAACAAGGTGGGGCCTTTCAAGAGCGCCAAGGAACTGTGGGATAAATTGGTGGAATTGAACGAGGGGTCAAACGAGTCCAGAAGAGCCAAGAAGGACTTGCTAGTGGCCCAACTACAATCCCTATCCATGAAGAGCAACGAGACCGTCAACCAGCTACATGAAAGGGTAAAGGAAGTGATCAATGAGCTCCATGTGATTGGAGAGAAGATCGAGAACCGGGACATCGTCAGGTATGTTCTACAAGCCTTCCCGAGAACCACCTTGTGGGCATCCATGGTTGATGCTTACAAGGTATCAAGGGATTTGTCAATTGTTAAATTTGACGACCTTTTCTGTGAATTTGAGCTACACGAGCAAGCTAATGTCTCGGCCAAACAGAAAGGTATTGCCTTTGTTGCAGAAAAGGAGAAGAAGAAGAGGAAGGAGAAGAAGAAGATGGTTTACTCATCCTCATCAGATTCGAGGAATCCAGCGCCTCCTTGGATAGCGATCAAGAGGCGTTCATGGTAAGAAAATTTCGTAGAGCTTTTAAAAGATTGTCTAACAAGTCCTTATTGGGACCGGGTGCATGTTGACATGGATGCGGGTTCGTAATTTTAAAATTAATTACGTGCAGCGGAAGGTTTAGCATAAATAATTTCTCAAATTATTTAACCACACATCTAAGCATGCAACCTTATCTTGTGTAGACATGATCATATATTTAAAATTTTGCAGAAACGTAAACTAATTTATGTATTACCTCGCATAACTCGAAGGAAGGGACGAGATCCAACCGTAAGCGTCCCTTGGAAGCTCCACCTCTATTCGCGTCCACGTCGAGTTTTCTTCGGGATGACTTCGCAAAGCCACGAGTCTCGTGTCGACGAGAACTACTAGATCCTCCAAAGACACGACAAGAATATCAAGAGAGAAGTTGGAAGACTAACCACCAAGCGAAGAACGGAATCAAGATTCCGGAAAGAATGAAGGAGTTGCACCCACTTCTTCTCCTTGCGGCAGCAGCTTGGTGACCGGAGGTGGTTGGTCGCCGAAGCTTGGACGCCGGAGAAGGAGGCCGGTGGTGGCAGTAGCTCATGGCAGCAGGGAGCCTTCTTTTGGTCGGCGGCACAAGAGTAGGGAGAGGGGCAGAGAGAAGGAAAGGGAGAGAGCTTATGCCTTGATCTCTTCGATTGATTTCCAAGCCTTGCCTTGGGTCCTTTATATAGTGGCCTCTCAACCGCCAAGTCTCCTTTTTCTTATAGAATAAATTTTCATAAGAAATTTATCATATAAATTTTCTTATCATGGAAAATCAATTCATGATTGATTTTATAAAATAAAATAAACCAATCTATGGTTTATTTTAATTTCCATGAAAAATAAATTTCTTTATATATAAATTTTTTTATCATGGTAAATCAATCTATGATTGATTTTATAAAATAAAATAAACCAATCCATGGTTCATTTTAATTTCCATTAAAAATAAACCAAACCTCCGTTTATTATATAAAAATTTATATCATCCATAATTTTATAAAACAAACCACATTTGGTTTATTTTATAAATTGAACCAAACAATTTGGTTCTCTCCCTTTGTTTTGGCCGGCCAAGCAAAGTGGGTGGAGACCCTCATTGGCCGGCCCATCCAAGCCACGCCCCAATGAATTAAACTCATTTAATTCATCTATTAAGTCTTCAAAAGACTTAGTCATTTTACGCTTCCGATGCGTCTCTGAAAAATTCAAATTCGACTTATCATTTGGCTCAACCAAACCTAATCTCTCTTGATTGGAAAATCCAATTTTCAACTCGTTTTAAATCCCTCGGATTACTCGTAGCGCGTGTGACTAAATAGGCTTTCGATTTATGTTGGTCGTGTATAATTAACCAATTATAGAATGATCATGAGTGGCACCTAGTAGTACATCATGATCCCCAATTAATCGAAAGATCAACGGTTGACCTCAGAAACTATTCTGAAACCCTTCAGCAACTTTAATGAATCATGCCCCATTCCCTTCACCAACTTACACCCACTTAGTTCAGGACATGGTCTATATGTGTCAGTCCCCACTAGGCTGACTACGTCACACCTAGCCCAAGTAATGTTTTCTCGTCATACGGATTCTAATTACTCTCATGTATTTAAGAGATTCATACTCTGAACATATCATGCTCTGGCCAGAGGCTTCGAGTAATAATCCGACGATAGGCCTCGGGTATACATCTCCTCGCAAGGAGTGGTGAATCCTTTGTAGGCTGTTCAAATATCATCGGGCACTTCGGCTTATACCCAATCATCCTGGGTCCACACCTCGTTAGAGATGCTTGCTTAAGATGTCAAAGTATAAGTCTCCATGACCAAGATGACTTGAACACCGCAAGTCAAAGGAACATCGCACTTAAGCTGTAGTAAGAACTTCACTGACATGTCTATATATAGACTACCATATGAAGTTTTACAGCCAGTCACTCCAATGAACTAGTTCCCTTAACTAGCATTCATGTTTATCTCCGGACAACTCAATGTCACCAGCCAGTGAGAATCAGCTGATTAGAGAATAACCATGCTAGTCTCAACAGAATTGATAGTGTTCGTATTTATCAATTCATCGACTAGGGACAATTTCAATACTTCACAATTGCACATGTAGAGATAATCACTAGTTGTGAATTCATCACAAATTCTCTCATGCTGTGAATTGTATTGCGGACATTCAGTAAATGAGTTTAAGATCTCAATCAAATACACAAACATGTATACTCAAATAGTGAATATTCATTTATTAAAATAAATTATTACAATCATAAGGCGATTGGCTTAGGACACTTCTCTCATATCACTAACAGTCCTATGCTAGGAAAGGGTCCAAAGGAAAGGGTAAGGCCAAAGACATCATATGCTACAACTGCCACCAAGAGAGATACATGAAGAACGAGTGCCCCCAATTGAAGAAAAGAGATGACAAGAAGGAGGAGAAGAAGAAGAGTGACAAGAAGAAGTCAAAGGGAAAGGAAAAGGGTGCCACCAACCTAAAGGCAGCATGGGATGATCCATCATCCTCAGAGGAAGAAGAAGAGTAAGTCTCCCACTTCGCTCTTATGGCACAAGACCACTCAGATTCATAAGATGATGAATGAAGCTCAAGTAGTGAAGATGAGAGCTCATCCACTTCATCATCAGAGTCAGAAGCTTCGGTAAGTGAGGTATATCACTTACCCTCATCCACTTTAGTAAAGATCATCTCTAGCACTAACATGGACTTAGCTAAGGCTAGAAGTAAAATTAAGGATCTAAAAGAAGAAATTGCCATGCTTAGAGTAGAATCCACCAAATTTAAAGAATTGCATGCTAGTTCTACTTCTTCACATGTTTTACATCTTGAAACTGAAAATAGGGAACTAAGGAAACAAGTAGATGACCTCACAAAGGCCCTTAGGAAATTCCAAGTAGGATCTAGTAACCTGGACATGATCATCAACAGTCAAAGGGCTATGTATAACAAGGCCGGGTTGGGTTATAGGCCTAAGACAAAGGAAGTGGCTTTTGTCTCACTTACCGGTAGGATTGGTGCATCTAGTAGACTAGGGGCTAGGGGAAACACAAAGAAGGCATGAGTACCTAAGAGATTTCTAAATGATGCTTATGGATCAAAGATATAGGTACCAAAAGAGTATGTTTTCCATGTTGTTTAGGTAAAGGTGAAGGAGGCCTCAACTATGTGGATAGTAGATAGTGGTTGCTCAAGACACATGTCCGGAGATGTGAGCAAATTTACCACTATTAGCTACTTAAGAGAAGGGACGGTCTCCTTTGGGAATAGTGAAAAGTTGAAAATCATTGGTAGGGGCACAATTGAGATATCTTCCACTATTTCTATACATAAGGTACTTCTAATCAAAGATATAAAGTTTAATTTATTAAGTGTTAGTCAATTATGTGATGCCGGCTTTAGAGTTGAATTTCATGCTAGAAAATGTATAATAAGGCATAATGAATCAAATACTATCATATTAGAAGGGTTTAGAGATGCAAATTTATATTATCTTGATCTTACTTATGCTACTAAAAATGTTGCTAAGTGTTTCATGTCCAAACAAGAAGAAGGATGGTTGTGGCACCGGAGACTTGGACATGTCAACATGAGAAGCATAGCAAGAGTGCCCAAGGAAGAGTTGGTGAAGGGGCTACCAATGATCAAGTATGAGAAGACCAAATTGTGTGATGCATGCCAAGAGGGTAAGCAATCAAAATCATCACACAAAGGTAAAACCCTAACCACTACTTCTTTACCTTTAGAGCTTTTGTATATAGATCTTTTTGATTGCCATAGTACTCCCTCACGTGTGGGGAGTAAATATTGTCTAGTCATAGTAGATGATTTTTCTAGGTTTACATGGGTTTATTTTTTGAAACATAAGGATGATACCCTAGAGATCTTTATAGGATTTAGTAAAAGGGTTGAAAACGAAAAACATACCAAAATAAACCAAATTATGAGTGACCACGGTGGGGAGTTTCAAAACGCAAGTTTCACACAATTTTGTGTTGAAAATGGATACAAGCATGAATTTTCATGCCCAAGGACTCCTCAACAAAATGGGGTAGTTGAGAGAAGGAACCGAGCCCTAAGAAGCTGCTAGGACTATGCTTAATGCATATTCTCTTCCTAGCTACTTTTGGGCCGAAGCGGTTAACACCGCTTGCTATATTCAAAATCGGGTGTTGGTACGTACATAGGTTTCTAGGGAAAACACCCTTTGAATTATGGAATGGAAGGGTACCTCAAGTCCACTATTTTAGGGTCTTTGGATGTAAAGTCTACATCTTAAATACCAAAGATGACCTAAGGAAATTTGAGTCAAAAGCTGATGAAGGAATTCTAGTAAGGTACGCATTGACTAGTAGGGGTTATAGAGTTTACAACAAGAGGACAAAAGTGATTGAAGAGTCCTTGAATGTTAAATTTGATGAAACAACTAGTACCTACCCTAGAAAAGCCTCAATTGATAAGGATATAGAAGAGCCTGTACCCGTTTATTTTTTTTTTTTTTTTTCAGAGTATCTTCTTATATTCTTTTTATCCTTACTATTTACTTGGTCTAATTATAGTAATGCAGGAACATCATGACAAGATAGGTATATAAAACATTAACCTTTCTTAATATTCGTGTCTTAACATATTCGACTAAGTGACCAGTCAAGTTATAACATGCTTTCTTATTCATGATAATCTATCGACGGCCAAGTCACCATCACACACATCCAAGCCTCCTGCAGCTTCCCTTCTTTTAGTACGATCTGGGTTGATCTGTAACATAAGCAAACATCCTATAAGTATACACTTAGTAAGTCTCTTTCCTACTCGCTAAATCCGTACATCATAGCAAATCATACAACATAACATTCATGGCATATCATTCATATAGCTCATATCATGCAGGGTATCACATTCATACATATTAACATATAGCATAGCATGAATTTCTTAGGCATACATACTTATCTTGCATAGCATGGCATGGACACAAACATAGTCATGAAATGAACATATCATCAGCATATAAATCTTCTTAACTTGAACTTTCTTAACATGACATTCTTAAGTGCATAATATGAATGAATGCATGAGTGGAATGCACAAGACATAAGGATGCTCTTTTGGAAAACTTAATACATAATACTTAAAAATACATTCTTGCTTGTGGGATCCCTGGCTTGTACCCTTGTATTTGCGCGCATACCCTAGTAGGATGCGAGGTAGCTAATCCCGACCTACAGGGCCCTCTTGCTAGGCTTACTCTCGTTCAGCCTAGGGACAGCTGCGGTAGTCCGGAACCGTGGATCCCTTTCGGGATCCGGTACTTGCCATTCTTTAAAATAAAATACTTACATGCATTCTTTTCTTTCTTTCTTGATGAATATTCTATAGACGTTCAGTCATTCTTCTTTTCTTTCCTTTCTTTCTTTCTTATTGAACGTACTATAGGTATTCACATATTCTTTCTTTCTTTCATAAAGAATGCAGACATTTCATTTATTCATAATCATGAATCCATACATAATCTTTCCTACTTTCATAAGGAATGCATAGTATACAACATATATAGTATGGCATTCATACAACATGGAGGTAAAGTTTATTCATTCATAAGCATGATTCCGTAACATGACTTTTCCTACTTTCATAAGGAATCCATAGCATACAACATATATAGCATAGCATTCATACAACATGGAGGTAAAACATACATAGCATGAGAAACCTTTCTTCATTTCTGTGGTTCATAACTTGTACTTACACCTGATCTGTAGCCCGATCGGTCTGGTGATCGATCAGGGCAACTACAGAAAGTTTCATCGACCTGTACACTCACCTGATCGGTCCCCAGACCGATCAAGGTGTAGTTTGATCGGTCTGTGATCGATCAGGGTATACATGGATGGGCACACAGAAGGTTCTGTACGCTCCCCTGATCGGTCTCCAGACCGATCAGGGCATGGCCTGATCGGTCTCGGTGACCGATCAGGGTGTAGCCTGATCGGTCTGGGAGACCGATCAGGATGCCCTCTGACCGATCAGGTACTCCCTGATCGGTCTGTGTAGCCTGAATCGTAAAGCACAGTAACATTGTAACTTTTCCATGAACACAGAATATTTACGAACAATCGTAAGAACATCTACGAACAGAACATTTACGAACAATCATGTTACGCACCGTAACGATATGTAAGGCGAGGAGACTTACTTCTACGCTTAAGTTCCAAAGGTTCGCTTTGGAGAGAAAGCTCTTCTTGTTCTGTTTTTTTTTTTTGACTTTCAAGAATGGGTTCTTAGGGTTGAAGGAACCTAAGTTTTGTGAAAATCGAAAGTCTTTCCTTGGAAAAACTCCTTCTCATTTTATTTTTATAGCGAAGAATGCTCTTCGTTGGTACTTTTCTTCATGGTTTTTTTTTTATTTTTCTTTTTCTCGCATCCCTCTTGATTGTTACATATACTTAGTTTGTTTTCATGATTCAGTTGATCTTGGCATTTCTGCTTATTTTTTTTTTTTATTTTTTTTAGACATAAAATGCTTCTAATGCTCATATTCACATTTCATTATATCAATGATATTTTTTTTTTTTTTTTTTTTTTTTTTTTTTTTTTTTTTTTTTTTTTTTTTTTTTTTTAGGCCAGCCTTTGCCCAAAGAATCCAAGACCTACATTTGGAGGGCAACGATCAAGGGGGAGTAAGAAGTACCCTAGATGATGAGGAAGAAGGAGTAAATGAACCCACAACCTCTAGGCCCTTGAGACATCACCATGATCACCCTATTGACCAAATAGTTTGTGATGTAACTCAAGGAGTAAGGACTAGGTCCTACTTTAGGTATCAAACTAGTCAAATATGTCTAATCTCCCAATTAGAACCCAAGACCATTGATGAAGCATTGGGAGATGCTGATTGGGTTTTAGCCATGCAAGAAGAGCTAAATTAATTTGAGAGAAGTGAAGTTTGGGAGTTAGTTCCTAGGCCCAATGATTGCACCATTGTAACCACAAGATGGGTCTTTAGGAACAAACTAGATGACCAAGCTAAAATCACTAGGAACAAGGCTAGATTGGTAGCTAGAGGGTTTAACCAAGTTGAGGGACTAGATTATGATGAGACTTATGCCCCCGTAGCGAGGTTAGAATCTATTAGAATTCTACTAGCCTATGCCGCTCACATGGGTTTCACACTCCACCAAATGGATGTGAAGTCGGCATTTCTTAATGGGATCATTAAGGAAGAGGTCTATGTAGAGCAACCCCCTAGGTTTGAGGACCCTAACTATCCAAGACACGTGTTCAAATTAAGAAAAGCCTTATATGGATTGAAACAAGCTCCCCAGGCTTGGTATGAAAGGCTTTCTTCATTTTTGGTGTCTAAGGGGTTTAGGAGAGGAACAATTGACCCTACTTTGTTCCTAAAATCTAAGGACAAGGACATATTTATTGCCCAAGTCTATGTAGATGATATCATTTTTGGGTCAACAAACAATGACTTCCTACAAGAATTCATCAAGTGTATGGAAGATGAATTTGAAATGAGTCTTGTAGGAGAGTTAACCTTCTTTTTAGGCCTTCAAGTTAAGCAAACTAATGAAGGTACACATATTTTTCAAACCAAATATGGTAAGGAGATGTTAAAGAAATTTGGTTTAGAAAATGCTAAGGTAGCATCTACACCCATAGAAACCAATGTGAAAATGGATAGTGACCTTGAAGGGAAAATGGTAGACTCTAAGCAATATAGGAGCATGATTGGTAGCCTCCTATACCTAACCGCTAGTAGACCGGATATACTTTTTGCGGTAGGTATATGTGCAAGATACCAATCTTGTGCCAAAGAGTCCCATTTGGTTGTAGTTAAGAGGATCCTAAGGTATGTCAAAGGTACCCTCAATGTCGGACTTTGGTATCCTAGAACCCCTAGTGTTGATCTAATTGGATACACCAACTCTAATTATGCGGGTTGTAAGCTAGATAGGAAGTGCACTAGTGGAGGGTGTCAATTCCTTGGGTCTTCCTTAGTTGGAGTAGTAGGAAACAACCATGCGTTGCCCTATCAACAACGGAAGCAGAATATGTGGCAATGGGTGGGTGTGTT
Source organism: Boesenbergia rotunda (assembly GCA_024364735.1). Lineage (NCBI taxonomy): Eukaryota > Viridiplantae > Streptophyta > Magnoliopsida > Zingiberales > Zingiberaceae > Boesenbergia > Boesenbergia rotunda. The sequence continues at coordinate 234,822 of JAGFNQ010004346.1, forward strand.
TCCCAACTCCTTTGGATCATGCACACCTTAGAAGATTATGAGTTATATTACACAAAGGTCAAAGTCTTGTGTGATTATGTTAGTATAATTAATTTGACCAAAAATCTGGTTCACCATTCTAGGACAAAACACATTGAAGTGAAACATCACTTCATTAGAGACCATGTGGCAATGGGAGACATAGAACTACACTATGTTGAATCAAATTCGAACCTAGCCGACATCTTTACCAAGCTTCTTCCCGAATCGGAGTTTACATCCTTAAGAAGAGACCTTGGAATGTGTTTTGTGGAAGTTTAGGATGAACTTGGAGATATTACCTTTAAAAAAGGGTGCTTGATCCATTAGGGTGATACATTTGGCTCACGTGTGCTTGTGGCACATTGTTGAACCATTAGAAGTATCAAAATATGAAAACTAGACCAACTATGGGGTAGGCAAGTGTTTAATCAATGGACACATTACCCAAAAATCATAGTTGAACATTTTAAACCTTTGAAAACCATTTTATACTTTACATGCTTTCACATGCTTTTAAAAGTCATATGGTTACAAAACTAGATTGTAACTTTGATACAAAATGTAGTGGTTTTCAAAGCTTTTGGATTTTTATCAAAAGTCATACATGTTTGAAATTTTATATGGACTAATATTTTTTCCTGATAGAGTATATCATTTCAAACATGTCTGCAAAATTTTATAATTTTTGAAATTTTTTTGATTTTTCTAGAGGTTTCTGAAATTCGACAGAAAACCTGAAAAATGAAACTGATAGCGTATCAATCGACTGCCCCATGGGCAGTCGACTGGCACGTGTGTTTTTCAGCTACTGTGAGAAATTTCAGAAATCCATTATTCTCACTTTTGATGCATTAGGGTTGGGTTGCTTGAGGCAATCCTTTTGATAGTGTCAAAGGGGGAGAATGGCTGGTTTTAAGTTAGAATTTTAACATGAAATGGATGGTTAAAGGTTTTCCTTCTCACTTAAACCTTGAATGATTAAAAATGGGGAGAAGACATGGATTAAGGGGAGGTTACCTCTTAGGTTATGATATATCTTACATTTTTAAGATTGTTGAGTGTTAAGTGGAAACGTAACTTGGATTATGATTAAAATTAAAAATGGGGAGAAGACATAGGTTTAGGGGAAGGTTACCTCTTAGGGTTACTATGTCTTATGCTTTTTCAATTGCTATCTTTTGCTATTGTTACTGTGGCTGTTATTTATCTCTAACTTAAACATATTACCACACATAAAAAAGGGGGAGATTGTTGAGGCAATCGACCCTTAAATGATTGGAAGATCATGGTTTTGATGTGTGTGGTTAAATATGTTTAAGGTTAGTGTTATGTTGTATTTGATGTGTGTGATTGAGTTTGCAGGACTTGGAGAATCACACATGTTGGACATATCCGAGGGACGAGAGCCGAGGGAGGAGAGCTCCAAGGGCAAGTTGGGAAGAGGACTTCAAGGGCACACGTGAAGGGTGGCATGGAGGCAAGACAAGGGAAGGCTTGCGTGCGCATCCGAGAGACGATAGCCAGAGGAAGAGGACTTCAAGAGGCATGCCAAGGGAGCAGAACTGAAGGCATACGTGAAGGAGAAGGTCCGGAGTGGCTGGAGCTGAGCTGAGAGGCAAGGCAGTCGACTGCCAAAACCCACAGAAAGTTTTCGTCCTCGGATCAGTCCACTGCCCATAGGGTAGTCGACTGGTATACCCCGAAAACTAGCCGTTGGCTAGCAATTAATGCTAGACCAGTCGACTGCCCTTGGGGCAGTCGACTGGTGCAGGGCTGGACAGACTGCGAGTTTGTCCTGTTCACCTATAAAAGGAGCACCTTTTTGCACGAGCACGGTACGGTTCCGTACAGTGTCGAAGTGCTGCTCGTCTGAAGATTGTTTTATACTTCCTCTCTCATATTTCTTCATCCTGTAAAGAGGAAGATCGACTGTAAAGGTTTCTCCACCTCAAGGAGAGTTTTTGATAGTGAAAGTGGTGCTCGCGGCATGGATCCTTGGACTAGTCACCCATCTGGGTGGATACCAACTAAAAATATTGTTGTTAGCATTGTCTTGATTTCCTTTGCATATTATTTCTGCTGTGCTAACAATTCTGTAGAGATCAAACGACAATAAAGTGCTATTCACCCCCCCCTCTAGCATGCCTAGACGATCCTTCAGAAGACTCTTCAACTATTCTAGACTTCTTGTTGTAGACTCGGTAAGCTTTGCTAACGAGGGAGTACCCGACCAGTATCCCTTCATCAGCTTTCGCCGTGAACTTTCCAAGGTGGTCCTTGGTGTTTAGAATAAACACCTTACACGCAAACACCCTATGATGTTTAACTATAGGTGGTTTACCAAACCAAAGTTCATGAGGAGTCTTCCCTAGAAATCTATGTATTAGGACTCGATTTTGCACGTAGCAAGCTGTGTTTACAGCTTCAGCCCATAAATAACCCGGTAAGGAGTATTCATTGAGCATGCTTCGAGAAGCCTCTTGTAAGACCCGGTTCTTCCTCTTTACAACACCATTTTGTTGTGGTGTTCTAGGAGTGGAGAACTCATGTCTATACCCTCTCTCTTGATAAAACTCTAAAAAATTTTGATTTTGAAATTCACCTCCATCATCACTCCTTATTATTTTAATTGTTGATGATTTTTCATTTTCAACCCTTCTACAAAATGAAATAAAAACATCTAAGGTTTGATCCTTATATTTTAGAAAATAAGTCCATGTATATCTAGTAAAATCATCAATGATCACAAAATAATATCTACTACCATTCAATGATATAATAGTGCTACAATCAAACAAGTCCATGTGAAGTAAATCTAAAGCTGTAAAAGTACTTACAGTGTTTTTACCTTTATATGCAGATTTTGTTTGCTTACCCATTTGACATGCATCACAAAGTTTATCCTTTTCATACTTGATGCTTGGTAAGCCACGAAGTAGTCCCTTGTTGGCCAATTTCTGGATATTCTTCATGTTCACGTGTGCTAGTCTCCGGTGCCAAAGGTTAGACTCATCTTCTCTTGACATGAAACACTTAACAAAAGCATTAGTAGCACTTTTAAAAGAAACTTGATAAATATTATCTATCCTTGTGCCTACTAGTACCGTGTCAAAAGTGTCATGTTGTCTAACTAGACATTGACTTGATTGAAAATCAATTGTGTAACCCGCATCACACAATTGACTGACACTTAAGAGATTAAATGTCATCTCCTTAACTAGAAAGATATTCTTAATCCTAAGACATTCGGATATTTGAATATCTCCTATTCCTACAACCTTAAGACTACTATTGTTACCAAAGGAAACATTACCTCTACTTTTTCTTTGAAGGGTAGTGAATAAGGATCTATCACCGGTCATATGTTTGGAGCACCCACTATCAACGAACCAAGTTGATAGATGCTCCCTCTCAAGCACAACCTACACAATACGAAAGATAGAAGATTTAGGTACCCAAATCTTGGGACCTAATGCACCTACTATGCAAGACTTAGACACCCATGCCTTGACTACTTTCCTTTGAACCCTAGGAGTCTTAAGTGGTCTAACATCAGTCCTAGACATTAAGGAAACAAATGATGGTTCTTTAGGTCAGTAACCAATACCGACCCTATTGTAAACTACCCTTTGTGCATTCAAAATCATATCTAAAGTCTTTGAGCTAGTTGAGAACTTCTCAAAAACACTCTTGAGTCTCTCAACCTCACTCTTCAATGATTTGTTTTCATCTTCTAACATTTCTACATGCGAATCATCAACATCCTCATCCCTAGAGGATTTCAATTGTTCAACTTCTACTTTCAATGATTTAACCTTATTTTTTGATTTCTTTAACAATTCGGTTAAACATGCAATAGTTCTATAACATTTGTCTAATTCGGGAGAGATTACCTCTTCATCATCCGAAGATGATGTAGCCGCGTTTGAGGAGTTCATGGATTCATCACTGCTCTCTTCTCCTTCAATTACCATGAGTGCTACATGGCGTGTACTCTTCTCCTCCTTCTCTTCTTCGGATGACCTAGAGGATGATTCATCCCATGTGGCCTTCAAGGCCTTCTTCTTTTTCTTTGATTTCTCCTCTTTCTTCTTGAGTTTTGGGCAGTCCTTCTTGAAGTGCCCTTTCTTGCTACACTCATACATTAGACTTATCAATCTTAACTTCACTAGGGTTACCCTTACCCTTGAAGCGTCGGCTCTTCCTCATCATTCTTCTAACAAAGCTGGCCATCTCGGAGGAAGAAGATCCGCTGCCATACTCCTTGTACTCGGACTCGGATTCGGATGAAGATGAAGATGAAGATGAAGAGACCTCCTTTTCCTTCTTCTCCTTCTTCTTCTTCTCCTTCTTCCTCTCCTTCTTCTTTGTCTTTTCCCCTGCCACAAGAGCAATCCCCTTCTCTTTGGGGCCTTTGTTAGCCATCTCATGTAGCTCCATTTCACAAAATAAGTCATCTAATTTTACAATTCATAAATCCTTAGAAACCTTGTAGGCATCCACCATGGATGACCACAAGGCATTCCTTGGAAAAGCATTTAATAAATATATTAATATATAAAAAAAGACTTAAAAATTAAAAAGACTTCAAATTTTTTAATTACAAATCCAGTGATTTCAGGCCCAGCTTGGGCCTGAAATAAAATATTTCAGGCCCAGCGTAGGCTTGAAATAAAATATTTCAGGCCCAGCGTGGGCCTGAAATAAAATATTTCAGGCCCAGCGTGGGCCTGAAACAAAAGATTTCAGGCCCTGCTGAGGGTCTGAAGTCAAATGATTTCAGGCACTGCGTCGACCTGAAATCATGTGTTATGATAGGGTTTTTTACGTAGGCTTGAAACGTAAAGAAACATCTCTTTATATTTTTGAAATCGCAATAAAAATCACAGAGAAAGACTACCTTACGTAAGACATTCTAATTAATATAAAACGTACATTATATTAAAAACGAACTTTTATATATATATATATATATATATATCGATTTTTATATACAATGAAAAAGCAACTTCAACTTCAACAACAGGGCCTGAAATCAGTTGATTTTAGGCCCTGAGCAGGGCCTGAAATCAGTTGATTCAGGCCCTGCATGATTATATAAAATTAATAAATATAAGAAAATAATTAATAGAGATAATAATATATATTGATCGGCAAAATTAAAGATATAAGAATGATTTACTAAAACAAGCTATGATTCTATATTATTGTTGTATCGTTCTGTGACAATTGATACAGTATGAGAACATAAGTGGTTTTGATGAAAACCCACTGATTGACCTAAAAAACTCCTATTGTAACATAATTTATAATCATTAGAAAAATACCATCTCCTAAGGTGTCCAAACCTCTAATCTTGATGTATCACCATTGTTATAGGAGTAGTTTAGGTATATCAGTGAGTTTTGAGCAAAACTCACTGATGGACTTACCATATCTGGAATTCTGAAAATCCTATATCAGTAGATAGGGTTGAGCTAGGAGATGATATTTTTGGTGTCTAAACCTCTAATCTTGCTGTCTCACCAAGGCTATAGGAGTAGTTTAGGTATATCAGTGAGCTTTGAGCAAAACTCACTGATGGACCTACCATATCTGAAATTCTGAAAACCCTATATTAGTAGACAGGGATGAACTAGGAGATGATATTTTTGGTGTCCAAACCTCTAATCTTGATGTATCACCAATGTTATAGGAGTAGTTTAGGTATATCAGTGAGTTTTAAGCAAAACTCACTGATGGACCTACCATATCTAGAATTCTGAAAACCCTATATCAGTAGACAGGGTTGAGCTGGGAGATGATATTTTTGGTGTCCAAACTTCTAATGATTATAAATTATATTGCAATAGGAGTTTTTAGGTCTATCAGTGGGTTTTCACCAAAACCCACTGATGGACCTAGGATATTTGGATTTCTCAAAACCCAATATCAATAGTTAGAGTTGAGCTAGGAGATGGTATTTTTGGTGTCCAAACTTCTAATGGTTATAAATTATGTTGCAATAGAAGTTTTTTAGGTCTATCAGTGGGTTTTCACCAAAACCCACTGATGTTCTCATACTGTATCAATTGGCACAGAACGATACAGTAATAATGTAGAATCATAGTTTATTTTAGTAAATTCTCTTTATATCTTTAATTTTACTAATCAATATATTATTATCTTTATTAATTATTTTTTTATATTTATTAATTTTATATAATCATGCAGGGCCCCTGCTCAGGGCCTGAAATCAACTGATTTCAGGCCCTGTGCCTTTTGTTGAAGTTGAATTTTATATTTTTGGTGTCCAATCCTTTTTTTCAAAAATGTATACGTTTTTTTCTTTCTTTTCCTTTTGGTATATTTTTGAATTAAAATCATGATTAACAGAAGGCAAAGAAAAATATGGCAAAGAAAGCTTTCTATTAATTCATTAAAATCATGTTAGAAGGGGTATAAGATTTCAGGCCCAGCGTGGGCCTGAAACAAAAGATTTCAGGCCCTGCTAAGGGCCTGAAATCAAATGATTCCAGGCCCTGCGTCGACCTGAAATCATGTGTTAAGATAGAGTTTTTTACGTAGGTCTGAAACGTAAAGAAACATCTCTTTATATTTTTGAAATCGCAATAAAAATCTCAGAGAAAGACTACCCTACGTGAGACATTTTAATTAATATAAAACATACATTATATTCAAAATGAACTTTTATATATATATATATATATATATATATATATATATATATATATATATATATATATCGATTTGTAAAGCAACTTCAACTTCAACAACAGGGCCTGAAATCAGTTGATTTCAGGCCCTGAGCAGGGCCTGAAATCTTTGATTTTAGGCCCTGCATGATTATATAAAATTAATAAATATAAAAAAATAATTAATAAAATAAGTAAAATAATATATATTGATCAGTAAAATTAAAGATATAAAGATAATTTACTAAAATAAGCTATGATTCTACATTATTACTGTATCGTTCTGTGCCAATTGATACACTATGAGAACATCAGTGGGTTTTGGTGAAAACCCACTGATAGACCTAAAAAACTTCTATTGCAACATAATTTATAACCATTAGAAGTTTGGACACCAAAAATACCATCTCCTAGCTCAACTCTAACTATTGATATTGGGTTTTGAGAAATCCAAATATCCTAGGTCCATCAGTGGGTTTTGGTGAAAACCCACTGATAGAACTAAAAACTCCTATTGCAATATAATTTATAATCATTAGAAGTTTGGACATCAAAAATATCATTTCCCAGCTCAACCCTGTCTACTGATATAGGGTTTTCAGAATTCCAAATATGGTAGGTCCATCAGTGAGTTTTGCTCAAAACTCAATGATATACCTAAACCACTCCTATTGCATTGGTGATACTGCAAGATTAGAGGTTTCGGCACCCAAAATCTCATCTCCTAGCTCAACCCTATCTACTGATATAGGATTTTCAGAATTCCAAATATGGTAGGTCCATCAGTGAGTTTTGAGCAAAACTCACTGATATACCTAAACGACTCCTATAGCATTGGTGATACAGCAAAATTAGAGGTTTTGGCACCCAAAATCTCATCTCCTAGCTCAACTCTGTCTACTGATATAGTGTTTTCAGAATCCAAATATGGTAGGTCCATCAGTGAGTTTTGCTCAAAACTCACTGATATACCTAAACCAGTCCTATAGCATTGGTGATACAGCAAGATTAGAGGGTTCGACACCCAAAATCTCATCTCCTAGCACAACCCTGTCTACTGATATAGAGTTTTCAGAATTCCAAATATGGTAGGTCCATCAGTGAGTTTTGCTCAAAACTCACTGATATACCTAAACCACTCCTATAGCATTGGTGATACAGGAAGATTAGAGGTTTCGGCACCCAAAATCTTATCTCCTAGCTCAGCCCTGTCTACTGATATAGGGTTTTCAGAATTCCAAATATGGTAGGTCCATCAGTGAGTTTTGCTCAAAACTCACTGATACACCTAAACCACTCCTATAGCATTGGTGATACAGCAAGATTAGAGGTTTTGGCACCCAAAATCTCATCTCCTAGCTCATCCCTGTCTACTGATATAGGGTTTTCAGAATTCCAAATATGGTAGGTCCATCAGTGAGTTTTGCTCAAAACTCACTGATATACCTAAACCACTCCTATAGCATTGGTGATACAGCAAGATTAGAGGTTTCGGCACCCAAAATCTCATCTCCTAGCTCAACCCTGTCTACTGATATAGGGTTTTTAGAATTCCAAATATGGTAGGTCCATCAGTGACTTTTGCTCAAAACTCACTGATATACCTAAACCACTCCTATAGCATTGGTGATACAGCAAGATCAGAGGTTTCGGCACCCAAAATCTCATCTCCTAGCTCAACCCTGTCTACTGATATAGAGTTTTCAGATTTCCAAATATGGTAAGTCCATCAGTGAGTTTTGCTCAAAACTCACTGATATACCTAAACCACTCCTATAACATTGGTGATACAACAAGATTAGAGGTTTCGGCACCCAAAATCTCATGTCCTAGCTCAACCCTGTCTACTGATATAGAGTTTTCAGAATTTCAAATATGGTAGGTCCATCAGTGAGTTTTCCTCAAAACTCACTGATATACCTAATCCACTCCTATAGCATTGGTGATACAGCAAGATTAGTGGTTTCGGCACCCAAAATATCATCTCCTAGCTCAACCCTGTCTACTGATATAGAGTTTTCAGAATTCCAAATATGGTATGTCCATCAGTGAGTTTTTCTCAAAACTCACTGATATACCTAAACCACTCCTATAGCATTGGTGATACAGCAAGATTAGATGTTTCGGCACCCAAAATCTCATCTCTTAGACCACTCCTATTAGATGTTTCGGCACCCAAACTCACTGATATACCTAAACCACTCCTATATAATATGTAATTATATTTTTTTATATCAATGATGGAGGGCCTGAAGTCTGATGACTTCAGGCCCCAGGGCACTGAAATTTTTTTAATTTTAAAAATACTTTTTTATATTTATTTATTATTTATTAAATTAATTATTTATAGGATCTGAAGTTATTTTACTTCAGACCCTCTTGGGATGACTTCAGGCCCTGTGTTTGAATCTGAAATTAAGTGTTTTGATAGGTTTTTTTATATATTAATATATTTTTAAAATAGAAAAAAAATTTGAGTCCACGTCGGGCCTAAATCAAAAGATTTCAGGCCCAATGTGGGCCTGAAATAAAAAATTTCAGGCCCACGCTGGGCCTGAAAGTATTGATTTCAGGCCCAGCGTGGGCCTGAAATCAATACACGCTCTTTTTTTTAATTTTCAGCCAACGTTTTTTTTTCAAATTTTTTTTATATATTAATATATTAATATATATTTATAAATATATTTATTAATAAAGAGCGTGGGATGGGATATTAATATATTTATTAAATATTATTAATATATTTATTAATATTTTTTATATATATTAATATATATATTAAATATTATTTAATATATTAATTTCTATTAATCAAATATAAAAATTATTTATTTATATTTTTAAATCACGTTGGATGAGATATTTGTTAACTGAAATATTTTTTTGATGTTTACCTTACAACGTTTTCAGTGCCGATTTCATAATATATTATTTTAAAATAAAAGTCTGAAAAAGTATCTGCAGACGTCTCGAAATTTGTTACTGAGAGAGAGAAGGAGAAAGACAGTAGATAACAGGAGGGGTATAAGAGGAAGTTCACTATTATTAAGTGCGTCCTTTGGTGAAAATGAAACCATGGTACGCCGTTTGGTAAATACCTATTCTTGGGTACGCCTTTTGGTAAATTACCATTTTTTTATATATCTGCCATGTCATTCATGTTTACTTTTTCTGCTTAACTTAGAATGACTAGATAGGAAAAAGGTAGTTCTACACTTGCCCAACATACTACCAGGGTGGGGCAAGATGATAGTACATTAGGGAAGCTTGGTCTGCGAAGTCAGGAAGGGTAAGGAGTACTCGACTTGGTCGACCTAGCTATTTGGAACTAGCCGAAACTATCTCACCACAACCTAGACTAGTTAGACTAGAGTTTCTCAAAGAGTAAATTAAAAGTGTTATTTCTTTAAAAGGTTTTGTCTAAGGAACGGGTTATTGATCCAATATGGCTTAGGCCAAAGAAGGCCTCTGTGCCTTGCCAAGAACTTAAATCCAATTATTGAAATTTACTTTAAGTTACTAATTGTTAAACATGAATCTAACTCAAGGTCAAAAATCTATATTATTAAATTGGAAAAATTATTCAAGCATCTCACAACACCCATAAGGTTACCATGTTTGTTTGTACTGCGACACTTAGAATGAGTGAGATGATAAGGACTAATTAATAGATAAATATTTTCAAAAATCCTTAGAATATTTTCATAAAAATCTATTTTCAAAATAATCTTTAAACATAATAATGTTAATGAATTTCATGCTTGATTGGGTGTTTGCCTATAAATATATTTTAAAAATTATATTTTTTTGAAAGTTGTTTGACCTACACTTAGACACAAACCTTCTAGGTTAACACTAAAGTCCCTTAAGACACTTAGGTAGAGCTCCTTGTAGTTAACAAGGGTAGCCAGAAGGTGTCAGGTTCAGGGGGAGTCTTTGTATTTTTCTTTTCAAAAGTATTTTTCAATAATTATTCATTTCGAAAATTTATCTCTTTCAAAATAGATTTTGCTTAAAAAATTATTATGTCTTTCAAAATGATTTTTTAAAAATATTTTTCAAAAAATTATTATGTCTTTCAAAATATTTTTCAAAAAATACATCTACAAATATTATCATATTCTTTCGAAAATATTTTTCTAAAATATGCGATAATTGCTCTTATGAATTGGATAAACTCTAATGACACATAAGAAATTTTCTAAGATTGTGTCAGGTTTATGGGGTGTCCAAGTAAAAAAAAATTAACGTATTTCTATTTCTGATTACTTCAAAATATTTCTTAAAATTTTTTTTACTTCTTTTCATTTGAATCAAACCCTGAGAGTCAGAAGAAGATCAACTTGCAGTCAACAAGCTTCCTTGAATTGTGTCAGGTTTGGGGGAGATTCAAATTAAAAGAACCATTAGAAGTTTCAAAAATACAATATTTTCAAAATCCTCAAAATACTTTTTAATTTTTTATGTAATTTTTTTAATTTGAATCAAATCCTAAGACTCAGAGGAAGATCAACTTATAGTCAACAAGCTTCCTAGGACTATGTCAGGTTTAGGGAGAGTTTCAAATTAAAAAGACCATTTGAGGTTTCAAAAAAAAATATTATGTTTTCAAAATCATTTTATTTTTGAAAACATAATATTCTCATTTTCAAAAACATTTTGTGAAAATCTTTTCATCTTTTGAACATCTCTAAAAATCTTTGAAATTTTTTTCTTGAGTTTGAAAAAATCTCTAAGACACATAGGAAAGTTTTTCTTATAGTTGACAAGGTTTCCTAGGATTGTGTTAGATTGGGAAGGAATCCAAACCAAGAAATCTATTATTCTTCAAAATTCAAACCATATGTTGAAAATCTCTATTTTAATTGAAAAATCCCTAAGACACATAGGAATTTTTCTTGTGGTCAACACGATTCCTAGGATTGTGTCAAAGTTAGGGAAGTTGAAATTATTTTCAAATTCATATATTGTTGGTGCAAATTTTCAAGTACATAGTTTTTCTATAAAAAAAATGAGATTTTTGAAAAATAAGTTTGGAAAATGCAAACCAAACATGTTGTCTGAAAAATCGTATTTTCTGTGGAAAATCAAAATGGAAAACAAGCGTACCAAACGCAGCCTAAAATATTTTCAAAAATCGTACTGGTGGTGCAATTTAAAATTTTTGTTATTATTCTTTATTTCTTTTTGATGTATGTCAAAGGGGGAGAGAGTACCTTAAGTTAGATATTTTCAATTTCTCCCAAGTTTTAATCCTAGAACTCTTAGACCTAATCTAACTTAAGATTATTGTCAAACATCAAAAGGGGGAAGATTGTCGGTGCAATGAGCATCAGTCATGAACAACCAACCTCTAGTGTTTCGATGTTTGACAATATACTAAGGTTGAGTCAAAGTGATCAAGGGTTAAACCAAACAGGATCTTATGTTTGGTAGGGTAAACACAGGTTTGATCAGTTTAACAAAAGGTTAGCCAAATAGAACCTGATGTTTGGCAGTGATAATATACTAAGGAATAGTCAAAGTGATCAAGGGTTAAACCAAACAGGACCTGATGTTTGGTAGAGTAAACTCAGGTTTGATCAGTTTGACAAAGGATTAAGCAAAACAGGATCTAATGTTTGGTAGAGTAAATAGAACCCAGGGATGGTCAGTTTGACCAAGGGATAAGCCGAACAGGACTTGATGTGTGGTAGAGAGACTTAACTCAAATATAGTCAGATAAACTAAAGGACTGAGCCAAAGAAGTCTAGTCAGGATTAAGATGACTAGCAAAGAAGTAATTATGAAGGAAGAAATCCTGGTGAGTGATGTTGGGTCTCGTGAGTGAAGCTAGGTTGAAAAAATCCTGGTGAGTGAAGCTGGGTCCTAGTGAGTGATACTAGGTGGAAAAAATCCTGGTGAGTGAAGCTGGGTCCTAGTGAGTGATGTTAGGGGGAAAAAATCCTGGTGAGTGAAGCTGGATCCTAGTGAGTTAAGCTAGGTGGAAGAAATTCTACTAAGTGAAGCTGGATCCTAGTGAGTAAAGATAGGTGGACGAAGTCCTGGTGAGTGAAGCAAGGCAAGAAGTCTTGGTTCGGGGGACTAACCTCAATGTCTTGGTCGAGGATTGGGTAACTAAGTGTTTGCCATGCGAGGACTATGGACAGAAGTAGAGATGGTTCATGGTCGGACGTCTCGAGATCCGAGAGTCTCAGAGGCTGAGCACAAAGTCTTGGTCCGGGGGATCGAGCAAAAGACTTAGCCGAGCGGGAATTACGGACAGAAGTAGAGGCAGGTCGAGGTCGAACGTCTTGATCTCTAGGTTCTCGATGGCTGAGTAAAAGTCCAACCGGAGATCCCGGTTAGCAAAAGGTAACTTCGCCAGGGTGGAGTAGGTGAGGACTGTTAGTATTGTCAGAGAAGTGTCCTAAGGCAATCGCCTTATGATTGTAATCATTTATTTTAATAAATGAATATTCACTATTTGAGTATACATGTTTGTGTATTTGATTGAGATCTTAAACTCATTTACTGAATGCCCGCACTACAATTCACAGCATGAGAGAATTTATGTTGAATTCACAACTAGTGATTATCTCTACATGTGCAATTGTGAAGTATTGAAATTGTCCCTAGTCGATGAATTGATAAATACGGACACTATCAATTCTGTTGAGACTAGCATGGGTTATTCTCTAATCAGATGATTCTCACTGGCTGGAGTCATTGGGATGTCCGGAGATAAACATGAATGCTAGTTAAGGGAACTAGTTCATTGGAGTGACTGGCTGTAAAACTTCATATGGTAATCTACATATAGATATGTCAATGAAGTTCTTACTGCAGCTTAAGTGCGATGTTCCTTTGACTTGCGGTGTTCAAGTCATCTTGGTCATGGAGACTTATACTTTGACATCTTAAGCAAGCATCTCTAAGGAGGTGTGGACCCAGGATGGTTGGGTTTAAGCTGAAGTGCCCGAAGATGTTTGAACAGCCTACAAAGGATTCACCACTCCTTGCGAGGAGATGTATACCCAAGGCCTATCGTCGGATTATTACTCGAAGCCTCTGGCCAGAGCATAACATGCTCCGAGTATGAATCTCTAAGAAACATGAGAGTAATTAGAATCCGTTGGACGAGAAAGACATTGCTTGGGCTAGGTGTGACGTAGTCAGCCTAGTGGGGACTGACACACATAGACCGTGTCCTGAACCAAGTGGGTATAAGATGGTGAAGGGAATGGGGCATGACTCATTATAGCTGCTGAAGGGTTTCAGAATTATTTCTGAGGTCAACCGTTGTATAAAGAAATTTATATAAAGAGATTTATTTTCATGGAAATTAAAATAAACCTTGGATTGGTTTATTTTATTTTATAAAATCAATAATGGATTGATTTACCATGATAAAGAAATTTATATAAAGAAATTTCTTTCCATAATAAAAGGGGAGACATGGTTGTTTTTATTATAAATAAAGTTATAATAAAAACTTGGCATAACGGAATAATTCATAGAAAAATTTATAAGATAAATTTCTTATGAAAATCGTTAAAAGGAGACTTGGAGATTAAGAGGCTACTATATAAAGGTACCAAGGCAAGGCTTAGAAATCAATCCAAGAGATCAAAGATTCTTGCCTAGCCTCTCTCCCTCTCCTTCTCTCCCTCTCCCTCTTCTAGTGCCGTCGGCCCTAGAGCCCTTCCCCTTTGCCGTGAGCTTCCACCACCAAGAAGAAGCCGAAGAAGAAGAAGAAGCGGGCGCGGCTCCTTCCCTCCTCCCGGAATCTTGATTTTGTTCTTCGTTTGGTGGTTAGTTTTTCATCTCTTTCTTGGTATTCTTGTCGTGCCTTTGGAGAATCTAGTAGTTCTTGTCGGCACGAAACTCATGGCTTTGCGAAGTCATCCCGATGAAAACTCGGCGTGGACGCGAATAGAGGCGGAGCTTCCAAGGGACGCTACAGTAGGATCTCGTCCCTTTCTACGAGTTACGCGAGGTATTAAGTAAATTCGTTTACTTTCTGCAAAATTTTAAATATATGATCATGTCTACACAATATAAGGTTCATGCTTAGATGTGTGGTTAAATAATTTGGAAAATTATTTATGCTAAATCTTCCGCTGCACGTAATAAATTTTAAAATTACGAACCCGCATCCATGTCAACATGCACCCGTTCCCAACAGTGGTATCAGAGCCGGTTAGTGTTCGACATAATCATATAATTATTATGCGGAAAACTTTGTCATGATCTCAATTTTAGAAAATTTTCCAATTATGGAAACTTTCCAATTATGATAAATTTTAGATTTAGGAATTTCAAAGTTTGGAAATCCTCATGAAATTTTGCAAACTTTTGAAATATCGTAGTTTCTGAAATTTTATGATAATTGTGAAAACTTCCCATTTTTGGAAACTTTCCAATTTTGGAAATTTCCTATTTTGAAAATTTTCCAATTTTGGAAATATGTAAGTTTTCTTTGTACCAGAAACTTACAATTATTCTGAAAACCTATTATGAAATCTCGTAATTTTGGGCATTTTCTTTCAAAGAAAGTCTAGACAAATTTATGGATCATTAATTGACAATTAAATTTGAATTGGTTTTAAATTATCAACAAAATTCTTTATTTTGGATTGAGCCTCGGGGAGCCGTCTAATTTAAAGTTAGTTGTTGTAATT
The DNA here is from genome assembly GCA_024364735.1 of Boesenbergia rotunda. Classification (NCBI taxonomy): domain Eukaryota; kingdom Viridiplantae; phylum Streptophyta; class Magnoliopsida; order Zingiberales; family Zingiberaceae; genus Boesenbergia; species Boesenbergia rotunda. Next base: position 250,201 of record JAGFNQ010004346.1, read on the forward strand.
TAATTTCCTAATTTTGAATAAAATTGTCATGTTTAATTTGGTTACGCCTCGGGGAGCGGACCAAATTAGATTTACAACAAATTCCTTTTTTTTGGGTATCTAAGCCTCGGGGAGCTACCCAAAGAAAATAATTTGTTGAAATTAATAAATCCATAAATAAAATATGTAATCAAATCTTGGAAGTTTGAGGTGATTCTCAAATGATAATTTCCTTTTTTGATTTAAGAGGTGATGCTCTTACATATTGTTGTCTCCAAAATTAATTAGGAAAATGATTTCCTATAGAGTTTTCTTAAATAAGATTTTCATGAAAATAATATGTGGTTGAATTAAGGGAATCTGTCTCTTAATTTAATAAGATTTGATTTAGAGAAATCAAAGTCTTAAACATATTATTTCCAAAATTGATTATGACAATTTAGGAAATTGTTTCCCAAAACAATTCCTTGAATAAAGTATGAAATTAGAATTAGGAAATCGGGTTCCTAATTCAATTAATGAGACTTGATAAATTAAGTCACATACATACTTTATTAAGGAAATCGTTAGTACATGACTTAATTATATGTCATGATTGTGCTTAGAAAAGAAAGGATGAGACCCAAAACCCCTTACAAAATATTAAGGCCAACACCTTCCATTAATATGGTTAGAACCGGAGTTTTGTTTCTCGTTTGGGTTGATGGATACATCCATGCCCGGCTTGAACCTCAACATGTTCAAACCATGGAATTAGTTTATGATAAATATAGTTGGAGTCAGAGGTCAATCCTTAGTTTTGGTTGTTGGGCACATCCAAGCCTCACTAAACGGTTGAATGAGCTTCAACCATATTAAAACTATTTCTTGATTAATGGGTCAGCCTTAAGCTTGGAGCATCGATTTGTTGTGCCACAGCCAAGGTCGATGTAAAGAGAGGTGCAGTTGGGTGCTATGTAGAGTGTTGCATACTTGTTAATGAGTTAACAACCCAATGATTTATGCAAACATTCAATTAGTTGATAGCATAAAGTGATAGTTACATATATGTGATATGTAATCGGTATAATTACCTACCTTCATAGCTAAGAATAACTTGATGGCCACAGCCATGGTTGTTCTTATCTATGATTGGATATCAACCTATTTGGAGATGTTCCTACGATCTCCCGAATTGATAAAAAGGGTTATTCAATTCGAAAAATAAATAGGATTTAATCAATGTATGTTGATGCATTCTTTATCATTCTTCTCACATAAGCTCAATTTGTATTTCTAGGATAATCACATGATCATGTCTTCTCTGAATTTGCGTTCCATTTTGGACACCAATAAGTTAACTAAGACCAAAAAGACTGAAAAGGCACCAAAAGGCACTTTCCATCACTGTGGCAAGGAGGGACACTGGCGAAGAAACTGCAAGGTTTATCTTGAGTCCTTGAAGAAGAAGGCATCCGATGCCCCATCCTCTTCAGGCATCTTCGCTATTGAATGTCACTCTATTTCCTCGTACACCTGGGTACTTAATACTGGGTGTAGCTCACATATATGTAATGACATACAGGGGCTAAGGAATAGAAGAAGACTCGTCAAGGGAGAAGAGAATTTGCGAGTTAGAAATGGAGCAACGATTGCTACTATTGCCATCGGAACATATTTGCTAAAGCTCCCTACTGGACTTGTCTTAGAATTGGATAATTATTATTTTGTTCCTTCGTTAATAAAGAACATTGTATCTATTTCATGCTTGAATGAAAAGGGTTACCATTTAACTTTTAGTAACAATTGTTGTTACATAACTTTAAATGGTGTTCTTTATGGGACTGGAACTTTATGCAATGGTATCTACACGTTAGATTTATCCGGTGACGTTTTCAATATCGAAGTTAGCAACAAACGTGCTCGAATAGATAATCAAATAGACTCCTATACGTGGCATTGTCGTCTTGGCCATGTAAGTAAGAAACGCATGACCAAATTACACCGATGTGGAATTCTGGAATCATTTGAACCCGGTTCATTTGATACATGCGAATCATCCTTAAAAGGCAAGATGGGCAAATTACCCTTTTCCGGAAAAGGTAAAACAGTGGGAGAATTGCTTGGTCTAATACATACTGATATATGTGGACAAATGTCAACTCTTGCACAAGGAGGCTATAGCTACTTCATTACCTTTATCGATGATCACTTACGATTCGGGTATGTGTTCTTGATGAAACACAAATCTGAAGCTTTTGAGAAATTCAAAGAGTTCAGAAATGAAGTAGAGAAATAGCTTGACAAAAGTATTAAGATACTTCGATCCGATCGGGGTGGTGAATACTTAAGTCATGAGTTTCAAGATTATCTTAGGGACAATGGGATATTGTCTCAATGGACTCCGCCGTATACAACACAGCATAATGGTGTATCTGAGAGGCGTAACCGAACCTTGATGGACATAGTTAGATCTATGATGAATCATGCAACTCTTCCAAAATCCTTTTGGGGCTATGCGCCTAAGACAGCTATTTACTTGCTAAACAGAGTCCCGACCAAGGTAGTCTCTACTACTCCATATGAGACCTGGAATAGTAAGAAACCTCACTTAACTCACCTTAAGATATGGGGTTGTCCTGCTTATGTGAAGCGGACTGTATTAGACAAATTGGATGCTAAGCCTGATAAATGTCTATTTATTGGATACCCTAAGGAAACAAAGGGTTACCAATTCTATCATCCCTTGGAACAAAAGGTGTTTGTTTCAAGGCATGCTGTATTTCTGGAAAAAGAATTTCTTTTACAAGAAGACAGTGGGAGTAGTATTAAACTTGAAGAAGTTCAAGAAACTCCAATAGACATTAGAGAGACACCTAGTCTAGACCCATAACCAATAACTCATAATGATGAGCTATCAGTTGAACCTAAAACAACACCACTTCTTCGTAGATCTGATAGGACACGCAATATTCCAGAGAGATACGGATTTCTCGTAAGTGAATCGAACGACGTGTTAATCATTAGCGATGACGAACCTATCAGTTATGATGATGTTCTAAAAAGTTCAGAAAGGGACAAATGACTTGAAGCCATGAAGTCGGAAATGGATTTCATGTACGAAAATCAAGTATGGGACTTGGTTAACCCACCTGAAGGGATTAAGCCCATAGGGTGCAAGTGGGTTTTCAAGAAGAAAATCGACATGGAAGGTAATGTTGTTACCTTTAAGGCTAGATTAGTGGCAAAAGGATATCGTCAGAAACAAGGGATTGATTATGACGAAACCTATTCGCCAGTAGCTATGCTTAAATCCATTCGGATGCTCCTGGCCATAGCAGCTCATTATGATTATGAGATATGGCAAATGGATGTGAAAATAGCTTTCCTTAATGGAAACCTGCTTGAGGATGTATACATGATACAACCTGAAGGTTTCACATCGGTTGATAAAACCAAAATATGCAAGCTTCGACGATCCATATATGGACTGAAGCAAGCACCCAGGAGCTGGAACATCCGTTTTGATGAGACAATCAAAGAGTTTGATTTCTCACAAAATCCTGACGAACCTTGTGTGTACAAGAAGGTTAGTGGGAGTGCAGTCATATTCCTAGTATTATATGTCGATGACATATTACTTATAGGAAACGATATATCAGTCTTACAGTCGGTTAAAATTTGGTTGTCCAAATCTTTCTCCATCAAAGACCTGGGAGAAGCAACCTATATCCTTGGGATTAGAATCTATAGAGATAGATCTAAACGGTTGCTTGGTCTTTCGCAGTCTACATATATAGACCGAGTGCTAAAAAGGTTTAGCATGTCGGAATCCAAGAAAGGTTACCTTCCCATCAGGCATGGGATCAACCTTTCAAAGTCTATGTGTCCGCGCACAGAAGACGAGAGGATTTGCATGAATAAGATTCCTTATGCATCCACGATAGGATCTGTTGGTGCAGAAAGCACCAAAAGTCAAACCTGTGTTTTGATAATGGCAACATGGTTCAAAAGTTAAGTATTACCTGTTATCTAACATGTCACTCTAGTGTGCAGAGTAAAAAGTCCTAGCGAAGGAATGCTAGGCACTGGCGAAGGAATGCCAGGGTAAAAGGTCCTAGCCAAGGAATGCTAGGCACTGGAGAAGGAATGCCAGAGTAAAAAGCCCTAGCGAAGGACTCCTAGGCGCCAGGCGAAGGATAGCTTGGGACTGAAGCCCTAGCGAAGGAACGCTAGGCACCGAGCGAAGGACAGCTCGGTATCCAAGACCTGGCAAAGGACCGCCAGGCAAAAGTCCAACCAAAGGAGCGGTAGGAGTCGACCTAGGCTCCGAACCAAGTAAAAATTTACTGTGTTCGCGTATTTGTTTTTATCTTCCGCTGTGCAATTTCTCTTTCCATAAATCCGAATGATTTCCGATATTCACCCCCCCTATCGGTTCTCTCGATCCAACAAGTGGTATCAGAGCGGGGAAGTTCAAACTTGGTTCAACCACCAGTTTGAAAATTTTTTCAGATTTTTTTTTATTTTCTGTTTCTCGTTCGAATTTCTTCTAAACTTTTCGTACGAACTTTTCTCCGTTAATCGAGGTTGGTGCAACACCCCTCGATATTTTATTTTCCTTATCCCGCACTACTATTCCAAGACCAAGTCTTGGGAAATTTTTTTTTGTTGTTAGTTATCTTTTTTAGGTTAAATGGCCATGCAAAAAGGATTTAGCACCGCCAAACCTCCACTTTTCAGTGGAGAAGACTTTTCTTACTAGAAAAGTCGAATGGAGGTCCACCTGAAAACTCAGGTGGACATGTGGATTATCATCCAGTCCGGACTGGAGATCCCCAAAAATGCCGAAGGAGTACCACAGACCTACTCAGAATGGGACAACGCCCTGAAGCGCAAAATTGAAGCCGATGCAAAGGCGACCCAGACTGTCCAATGCGGATTGACAAAAGAAGAGCTGAACCAAGTGGGCCCCTTCAACAGTGCCATGGAGCTGTGGGCAAAGTTGATCGAGCTGCACGAAGGAACATCAGACACCAGGATCAGCAAGAGGGATCTGCTCCTGAACAAATTGTATACCATCAAGATGGCCGACAATGAAACAGCAGCCCAACTCCACGCACGAATCCAAGAATTGATGAACGGTCTTCACACTATAGATCACAAGGTCGAAAATCGTGACCTAATAAGGTATGCCCTAAATGCTTTCCTTAGAAATACCTTGTGGGCATCTATGGTAGATGCATACAAGGTTTCAAGGGATCTCTCTAAAACTAAATTAGATGAATTGTTTTCTGAGTTAGAACTTCACGAACAGACTAACTGCAATATGGCCGAGAAAGGTATTGCCTTTGTTGCAGGAAAAACTGGAAGATCAACAAAGAAGAAGCCACAACCTGAACCCGAGTCTAACTCAAACTCAGATGCTGAAGACGAAGAAGGAGATCGATCTGAGCTGGTCCGACTAGCCCGAAGCTACTATAAAAAATTGAAGAACCAACCCAACAAACGGAAAACAAGCCGAAGAAAGGATGAACCTGCTGAACCCGCGAGTGACAAAAACAAACCCAACGTAACCTGCTACGAGTGCAAGAAGAAGGGCCACTACAAGACGGAGTGTCCAAACCTAAAGGAGACCAAAAAGACAAGAAGAAAGAAAGCACTACAAGCAACCTGGGACGAATCTTCCTCAGAAGAAGAAGAAGAAGCACCCCAGTCCAACCTTCTAGCCCTGACCGCCTCATAAGAAGTCGGGACCGAGTCAGAGTCAGAGCAGGACGATGGCATACTAACCTTTTCAGAAGACGGCGAGATCAAGGTAAGTGGTTTCAATAGAAGTCAATTAAATGATCTTATCTCTTATCTTTCTTGAGATTTGGCGAAAGCCAAACTCCGAGTCGAATCCCTCCAACAGGAAGTAAAACTCCTGAAAGAGGGAGCTGACTCTAAGTCCTTAACCAAGAAAGTTCAAGAAGGAACTCCTACTCAAGTTGAAAAACTTGAGAAAGAGAACTCCTCCCTGAAAACTCAGGTTAAGGATCTTAGAGCGGCCTTAGAACGATTCACTTCTGGTTCCAAGGGTCTTGACATGATTCTTGGAAAACAGAAGTCCGTTCTAAATCAATCTGGACTTGGCTATAGAACCAAATCCCGACAAAAATCTTATTTTGCTGTACTGAATCAGTCCAGAGGTAAAATTCAGGCATGGGTACCTAAACTGTACCTCAACAAACCAACTGGATCAAATCAGTATTGGATCCCCAAGGACAAGATTCACATCTTGCCTAATCATTACCGTGGCTATAGTCCAGGGGGAGCCAAATTGAAAACTATATTTATTATTAAATAGAATTTAATTCTTGCAAATTGCCTGATTGATTGTTTATTTAAATTTCTACAACTTACCATTCTTAGACCTAGGTTAGTATAAGGACTGAACAAACTTAACTGAAACTTGAAAACATAGTATTGGGTGGAGGTGAGATGATAGTACGTTAGGGAAACCAATTCTAATAAGATCAAGTTCACTTGGTCTCTTTGGACTGGTGAAACTAGCCGAAGCTACCGATCCAAAATCCAAACTAGTTAGACCAGAACTTTTTCAAAGATTAATTTTGAAAATGAAATTTCATTAAACGGCTTTGTCAAGGAAAGGGTTGATGATCCAATAAGACTACGGCCAAAGAAGGCCTAGTGCCTCGCCAAGACCTGGAAGCCAATTTTTGAATTTCAATTTCAAATTACTTTTTGTTAAATTCAAATCTAACACAATTTTCAGTTAAGTATAGATTCAAACATTTTCTCTCAAAATAAACCTAACTATTTTCAAAAATTAATTTAAGGCTTTCAAAATAAATAATAATTTTTCAAAATAATTTTACTTATTAAAACCTGTCTCACAAAACCTATAAGGCTAACGTGATTGAAACCCTTAGACTTGGGTGAGACAGACTAGGCAGTGAAACTCAATTTAAGCTATTCCTGACTCTAATTGGATCCAAATCAATAAAACTCTTTATGTGTAGGAACATAAAGATTTGGACCAATAGATGTTGGATAGCGGTTGCTCCAGACACATGACTGGAGATAAATTGAAGTTCACCAAACTCAAGTTCAAGAACCTAGGCTCAGTAGCATTTGGCAACAATGCTACACTCAAGTTAATTGGGTCAGGTAATATTGAGCTTAAAACTGACTTTATTATTAAGAAAGTTATTTTGGTTGAAAACTTCATATTTAACTTGCTTAGCATAAGTCAGTTATGTGATTCTGGTTATATAGTCACCTTCAACAATTCTAACTGCCTGATTAGAAATATACAAGACTCAGAAATCATGCTTAAGGTGTTGGAAATTCTAGGCCGCAAAAACCGCTTTTTGCGTTGCGGAAACCCCAGAATCTCGGCCACGGATCCGTGCGAACTTACGGGTGACGTTTGACGAAGCCAAAGTACGTAACTCCTTATGTAGGAATCCATGGTGACTTCAGGTCCAAGGACTAATAGTCATACTAATAGCCACATGAGAAAGTATATGACACTCATATAACGATCCATGATACTTTCTCATGGCGGGTCATTCAGTATACATTCTCCAATGCATACCCATGTGTCAACTTGATATCTCTATATCCATGACTTTTGAGATCAAGTCATCATGTTGACCTACATGCTAGTCTCTACGTATTAACATTGTCCCTGAATGTTAATACTCGACTAGGAATAATTTAGAGTAGTGTTCTCCATATCATCTCACTATCGATTCAACCAATCGATTGATATAGATAAGAACTTTCTACTCAAGGACATTATTATACTTAGCTAATTGGCACAAATACACGTAAGTATAATAACCATAAAACATGCCTTTATTTATACATAGGAATATGATACAAATTAGTCCATACAATCATTACATGATCGGCTCTAGGGATCTCACCAACATAAGGGCACTAGGAAAAATAATGTATACACTATAAACCTTCCCCTAGTACCCAAATGTATGTTAACTCAGTTAGAACAATCAAACCTCTGGCATAGGAGACTAGGTCATACTAACTTAAGAACTATCTCAAAAATCACCCAACTTGGACTAATTAAAGGCATACCTAAAATTAAAAATCATGAAAACCTAATATGTGAATCATGTAATCAAGGTAAACAAACTAAATCTAATCACAAACTAATCCAATCTGACCTAACTCAATCCACACTTGAGCTCCTGCACCTTGACCTATTTGATCCACATGGAGCCAAGTCACTAAGTGGAAATCGATACTGCTTAGTAATAGTTGATGATTATTCTAGATTCGCCTGGGTTAGGTTTCTAAAAACCAAAGATGAAACCCTAAAACTATTTAATGAATTCTGTAAATTAATTGAAAATCAAAATGACACCAAAGTTAAAAGACTTAGGAGTGACCATGGAGGAGAATTTGAAAATCAACGGTTCGAGGAATTTTGTAAGGTCAATGGGTATTTGCATGAATTTTCATGTCCTAGAACCCCCCAACAAAATGGGATAGTAGAAAGAAGAAATAGAACATTACAGGAAGCCGCTAGGGCTATGCTCAATGAATTTAACTTAGCAAACCAATTTTGGGCAGAAGCGATTAGTACGTCTTGTTACATCCAGAATAGGGTTCTAATTAACAAGCGATACAACAAAACACCCTATGAACTGTACTACCATAGGCTCCCAAATCTACACTACCTAAGGGTCTTTGGATGCAAAGTCCATATCCTAAACACCAAAGACTACTTAGGGAAATTTCAATCCAAATCAACCCTAGGTATCTTCCTAGGATACTCAACCACAAGTAGAGCCTATAGAGTTTACAACAAACAAACTAAGAAAATTGAAGAAACAACTAACTTAATATTTGATGAAGAAGTCAACTCAACATCTGAGAATCCAGACCTAACTTCATCAAATTCTGATCAAGAAAATAATGAACAAACAAGTGAACCTTTAATTGAACCCTTAACCGAACTAACTATTGAACCAATTAATGAGTCAACTGAAACAATTATCGAACCAACAAATGAACCAGCCCTAAGAGTCGAATCAAATAGTGAACCAAACCAACCAGCCGGACCTGAGGCTGAACCAAGTTCTAGGAGAACCAAGAAACCCAGACTTAGTCACCCAACCGATCAAATTGTGGGTGATCCAACTCTAGGAGTCAGGACTAGGTCCTCCTATAGAAACCTTAGTCAAATAGCTATGATATCAAAAATAGAACCCAAAACTATAGATGAAGCCCTACCTGACCCGATCCTAGCTATGCAAGAAGAATTAGCCCAATTTGAAAGGAATCAAGTCTGGGAACTAGTACCTAAACCTGAAGGCAAATCCATCATAGACACTAAGTGGGCGTTTAGGAATAAGCTAAATGATCAAGGAGAAATAGTTAGAAATAAAGCCCGCTTAGTAGCTAAGGGATTCAGCCAAGTAAAGGGATTAGATTACAATGAAACATATGCCCCAGTAGCTAGACTTGAGTTCATTAGAATGTTGTTAGCCTTTGCATCCCATAAAGGATTTAAGCTATACCAAATGGATGTAAAGTCAGCCTTCCTAAATGGATTCATTAAAGAAGAAGTTTATGTAGGACAACCCCTGGGTTTGAGGACTTAGACAGACCTGACCACGTTTACAAATTAACTAAAGCACTATATGGGTTAAAACAAGCACCTAGGGCTTGGTATGAACATTTATCAACTTACTTAACTTCTAAAGAGTTTAAACAAGGACGAATTGACTCAACTTTATTCATTAAAACCCTAGGAAAAGATATATTTATTGCCCAAATTTACGTAGATGACATAATCTTTGGTTCCACCAACACAAACTTCCTAAAAGAGTTTGTAAAAATAATGGAAAATGAATTTGAAATGAGCTTAGTTGGTGAGCTTACCTTTTTCCTAGGTCTACAAATTAAACAAACTAGAGATGGAAACTACGTCCATCAATCCAAATATGCTAAAGAGTTAATAAAGAAATTTAAAATGGACAACTCTAAAAGCATAAGTACTACCATGGCCACTAATGTAAAAATAGATAGTGACCCTGATGGTAAACCAGTAGACCTCAAACTATATAGAAGTTTGATAGGTAGTCTACTGTACCTTACAGCTAGCAGACCTGATATTCTTTTTGCTGTAGGGATGTGTGCTAGATACCAAACCTATGCTAAGGAAACACACTTAGCAGCCCTAAAAAGAATACTAAGATATATAAAGGGCACCCTAAATGTAGGGATTTGGTATCCTAGAACCTCAACCTTCAATTTGTCAGGATACTTAGATTCTGACTATGCTGGTTACAAATTAGATAGAAAAAACACAAGTGGAAGCTGCCAACTGTTAGGAAATAGTCTAGTGAGTTGGTGTAGCAGAAAACAACACTGTGTAGCTTTGTCCACAACTGAAGCTGAGTATGTAGCCTTAGGAGAGTGTGTAGCACAACTTTTATGGATGATGCACACTCTTAAGGACTTCCAGCTCAACTACACCCAAACTCAAGTATTTATTGACAATATATGCTCAATTAATCTAACGAGAAACCCAATACAACATTCCATAACAAAACACATAGAAGTTAAACATCACTTCGTAAGAGACTATGTAACCAGAGGTGAGATAGTACTTAAACATATAGACTCAAAATCCAACTTAGCTGATATATTCACAAAACCCTTACCTGAGTCTGAATTCAGCTCACTAAGAAGGCAGTTAGGATTGTGTTCTGTAGAATAGATTAACTCAATTTTGTTCTGCTTTACTTGATTTAAAAATCAATTTCTAAAAGAATTTTTAAAACTGGTTTACTTAATTTCAAAATCAGTTTTTTTACAAACTTTTTTAAACTTAGTTTTACTTCAAAACTATCCCCTTTTAAAACTAAGGCTTTTTCGCAAATGGACTTAGCCTAGGCCCTAACCCTAGAACTGCATGCACCTATAGATTTAGAAGCCAGCATCTCACAAGCACCTTAGGGTACTTTTGATTGATAACCTAGAAAGGGTTGAGATGCTTAGGTCTTTGCCTTAATTCAAGATGCTTTAAGTCAGTGTATCTGCAGTAATTGGGGCACTAAATACAACTTATACAGCAATCAAGTTAAGTGTCAAGTTTAGAAAATCTAACTTGAACAGAAACACTTAACTTGACTAACCCTAGCGAAAACTACTGCTTATAACAGTTAGTGAGTACCTAAATGGGTTAGACAAGTCCCTATAAGAAAAAAATCAATTGATTTGGTCTAAGTCCTGGTTAAGTACAGCAAAGTCATGCAAATATTTTTCTTTATAAAATTTATTTCCGTTCTGAAATTTAATTTCTACTATATTTATCTGTTTTTTTTATATATGGCAAAGGGGGAGAGATAGAAAGGAGAGAGTTTAAATTTTTTTAACTCAAAATGTTTTTTTAAACTCTATCCTTTATTCAAAAAGTACTAAGTTTTTCAAAACACTCATGCCTTTTCAAAACATTATTAAGTACTTAAACTTTTTCAAAACTTCATTTAAGGCTCTGATACCAAGATAGGAAAGGAGAGAGCTTAAGTTTTTTCAAAGCTTTATACTTAAGTTTTTCAAAACTTAATACTTAAGCTTTTTGAAAACTTTATTAAGTACTTAAGATTTTTCAAAACGTTTCTAAGTACTTAAGCCTTTCAAAAATTATCTAAGTACTTAAGCTTTTCAAATTTCAAAAATTATCTAAGTACTTAAGCTTTTCAAATTTCAAAAATTATCTAAGTACTTAAGCTTTTCGAATTACAAAAATTTTTCTAAGTACTCAAAACATTTCAAAAATTTTCCAAGTACTTAAGCGCTTCAAATATTCTTCTACTTAAGCCTGTCAAAGTCTTTTCTAAGTACTTAAGTTAAAGCTTTCAAAAAAACTTTTGAGTACTTTAAACCTAAGGCTTCAAATTTTTAAGTACACTAAACTCATGCTTTCAAAAACTCCTCTATGTACTTTTAAAACTTAAGTTATCAAAAAAAATTTCCAAAGTACCTAAACTTAAGTTTTCAAAGTGCAAAATCATTCTAAGTTTTTAAAACTTAGAACCCCACAAAGTTTTGAAAAATCTAGGGGGAGATTCCCTCCAGGGGGAGGGAACAAATTTTTATGCTTTTGATTAAACTTAACTTTTTGAATTGGGGTTGCCATAAATCAAAAAGGGGGAGATTGTTGGTGCAGAAAGCACCAAAAGTCAAACCTGTGTTTTGATAATGACAACAGGGTTCAAAGATTAAGTATTACCTGTTATCTAACATGTCACTCTAGTGTGCAGAGTAAAAAGTCCTAGCGAAGGAATGTTAGGCACTGGCAAAGGAATGCTAGGCACTGGCGAAGGAATGCCAGGGTAAAAGGTCTTAGCGAAGGAATGCTAGGCACTGGCGAAGGAATGCCAGAGTGAAAAGCCCTAGCGAAGGACTGCTAGGCGTCAGGCGAAGGATAGCTTGGGACTAAAGCCCTAGCGAAGGAACGCTAGGCACCGGGCGAAGGACAGCTCGGTATCCAAGACCTGGCAAAGGACCGCCAGGCAAAAGTCCAGCCAAAGGAGCGGTTGGCATCAGGTACATTCTCCCGAGAGGAGTAGGTGAGGACGCGTTCCCCGTCGAGGGAGCAGTAGGCGTCGGTTCGACCTAGGGCTCCATTTCGGAGGCCCAAAGTCAGAACCAAGACAGCTAAGGCTGTATAAACTAATATTTTATTGTTTTATTGTGTTTTGGACTAACCCTGGATGCAGGACCGAAGGAACGAGTGTCTGCAGCTCAGAGAGCCTCAAAGGAACGAGACGACAGCTGACCAGGGCGCCCGGAGTGTCCCGGGCGCCCCCAAGGTGAACACAAAACACAAGAAGGCAATGCAAGCTTCGACAGTTCAACTCCCGGGCGCCCCCGTGCTCCCGGGCGCCCCCGCTGTCCCGGGCGCCCCCAGCGCTCCGGGCGCCCCCAACAGCAAAGCATCGAAGCTCAACCAAGCGAAGCCAAAGGATAAAGTTTTGACCCAGTCAACCCGAGCGCCACCAGCGCTCCGGGCGCCCCGGTCAAGGTCTGATCCCGAATTTGAAGGGATAGAAGCTGACCGAGACCGAGGCGGATCGTGTGACACGTGGGGGGGGGGGGCGCCCCCGACGTCCCGGGCGCCCCCAGGCCCTATATAAAGGGCCCTCGACCCCAGGCTTCAGAACAACCTTCAATCAACGCTTCTACGCTTTTTTGTTCTCGCGCCTCGCTCCGGAAACCTCCCAACTCGAGCCGACGACATCCCGCTACTCCGAAAAAGACAACCTACATCGGACGTCGGTAAAAGAAGAGCCTCTTTTTAATTGTTAAGTTTACTGTACTGCATTTGTAAATCAATCTTTGTAAACTATTATTGCGCCTCATATAGAATTGCCCAAAGTAAACGGTCAATGACCGTGGGTCTTGGAGTAGGATCAACCTAGGCTCCGAACCAAGTAAAAATTTACTATGTTCGCGTATTTGTTTTTATCTTCCGTTGTGCAATTTCTCTTTCCATAAATCCGAACGATTTCCGATATTCACCCCCCCCTCTATCGTTTCTCTCGATCCAACAGGATCTATCATGTATGCTATGTTATGTACTAGGCCTGATGTATTGTATGCTCTGAGCGTCACAAGCAGATACCAGTCTGATCCAGGAATGGATCATTGGGCGGATGTCAAGATAATCCTTAAGTACTTAAGAAGAACTAAGGATGTGTCCTAATATATGGAGAAGGTGATATGGTAATACGTGGGTATACAGATGTCAGTTTCCAGACAGATAAGGATGACTCCAAATCTCAGTCCGGATACGTATTTATCTTGAATGGAGGCGCAATAAGTTGGAAAAGTTCCAAACAAGACACCGTAGCGGATTCTACCACGGAAGCGGAATATATTGCAGCTTTGGAAGCAGCAAAGGAAGCAGTCTGGATCTAGAAGTTTGTCTCAGAACTTGGTATGGTTCCAACCATTGATGAAGCAGTGCTGGTTTACTGCGACAACAATGGAGCTATTGCACAAGCAAAGGAACCAAGGTCTCATCAGCGATCCAAACATGTGCTTCGCCGCTATCATCTGATCAGAGAGATTATAAGTAGGAATGATATACAAATTGAGAAAATTCCCACTGAAAGGAATTTAGCGGATCCTTTAACTAAGGTGTTGCCTCAAAGCAAGTTTGAGGGTCATGTTAGAGCCTGTGGTATTGGATACCGTAGCGATTGGCATTAGGCCAAGTGGGAGTTTGTTAGTATTGTGAGAGAAGTGTCCTAAGGCAATCGCCTTATGATTGTAATCATTTATTTTAATAAATGAATATTCATTATTTAAGTATACATGTTTGTGTATTTGATTGATATCTTAAACTCATTTACTGAATGTCCGCAATACAATTCACAGCATGAGAGAATTTGTGATGAATTCACAACTAGTGATTATCTCTACATGTGCAATTGTGAAGTATTGAAATTGTCCCTAGTCGATGAATTGATAAATACGGACACTATCAATTCTGTTGAGACTAGCATGGGATATTCTCTAATCAGCTGATTCTCACTGGCTGGAGACATTAGGATGTCCGGAGATAAACATGAATGCTAGTTAAGGGAACTAGTTCATTGGAGTGACTGACTGTAAAACTTCATATGGTAATCTACATATAGATATGTCAATGAAGTTCTTACTGCAGCTTAAGTGCGATGTTCCTTTGACTTGCGGTGTTCAAGTCATCTTGGTCATGGAGACTTATACTTTGACATCTTAAGCAAGCATCTCTAAGGAGGTGTGGATCCAGGATGGTTGGGTATAAGCCGAAGTGCCCGAAGATGTTTGAACAGCCTACAAAGGATTCACCACTCCTTGCGAGGAGATGTATACCCAAGGCCTATCGTCGGATTGTTACTCGAAGCCTCTGGCCAGAGCATCACATGTTCCGAGTATGAATCTCTCAGAAACATGAGAGTAATTAGAATTCGTTGGACGAGAAAGAGATTACTTGGGCTAGGTGTGACGTAGTCAGCCTAGTGGGGACTGACACACATAGACCGTGTCCTGAACCAAGTGGGTATAAGATGGTGAAGGGAATGAGGCACAATTCATTAAAGCTGCTGAAGGGATTCAGAATTATTTCTGAGGTCAACCGTTGATCTTTCGATTAATTGGGGATCATGATGTACTACTAGGTGGCACTCATGATCATTCTATAATTGGTTAATTATAGACGGCCAACATAAATCGAAAGCCTATTTAGTCACACGCACTACGAGTAATCCGAGGGATTTAAAACGGGTTGAAAATTGGATTTTCCGATCAAGAGGGTTAAGTCGAATCTGAATTTTTCAGAGACGCATCGGAAGCATAAAATGGCTAAGTCTTTTGAAGACTTATTGGACGAATTAAATGAGTTTAATTCGTGAGGTCATGGCTTGGTTTGGCCGGCCAAAGAGGGTCCCCACCCTCTTTGTTTGGCCGGCCACAATAAAAAGGGAGAACCAAATTGTTTGGTTCAAATTATAAAATAAACCGCGCGTGGTTTGTTTTATGAAATTATGGATAAAGAAATTTGTATAAAGAAATTTATATAAAGAAATTTATATAAAGAAATTTATATAAAGAGATTTATTTTCATGAAAATTAAAATAAACCTTGGATTGGTTTATTTTATTTTATAAAATCAATAATGGATTGATTTACCATAATAAAGAAATTTATATAAAGAAATTTATATAAAGAAAGTTATATAAAAAATTTCTTTCCATAATAAAAGGGGAGACATGGTTATTTTTATTATAAATAAAGTTATAATAAAAACTTGGCATAACGGAATAATTCATAAAAAATTTATAAGATAAATTTCTTATGAAAATCGTTAAAAGGAGACTTGGCGATTAAGAGGCTACTATATAAAGGTACCAAGGCAAGGCTTGGAAATCAATATAAGAGATCAAGGATTCTTGCCTAGCCTCTCTCCCTCTCCTTCTCTCCCTCTCCCTCTTCTAGTGCCGCCGGCCCTAGAGCCCTTCCCCTTTGTCGTGAGCTTCTACCACCAAGAAGAAGCCGAAGAAGAAGAAGAAGCGGGCGCGACTCCTTCCCTCCTCCCGGAATCTTGATTCCGTTCTTCGTTTGGTGGTTAGTTTTTCATCTCTCTCTTGGTATTCTTATCGTGCCTTTGGAGAATCTAGTAGTTCTTGTCGGCACAAAACTCATGGCTTTGCGAAGTCATCCCGAAGAAAACTCGGCGTGGACGCGAATATAGGCGGAGCTTCCAAGGGACGCTACGGTTGGATCTCGTCCCTTTCTACGAGTTACGCGAGGTATTAAGTAAATTAGTTTACTTTCTGCAAAATTTTAAATATATGATCATGTCTACACAATATAAGGTTGCATGCTTAGATGTGTGGTTAAATAATTTGAGAAATTATTTATGCTAAATCTTTCGCTGCACGTAATAAATTTTAAAATTACGAACCCGCATCCATGTCAACATGCACCCGGTCCCCGGTCCCAACAAGGACGCGTTCCCCGAGAAAGGGAACAGTAGGAGTCGGTTCAACCTAGGATTTTAGTTGAAATCCAATGTCAGAACCAATTAAGGCTTAAGTTATTTGTTTTGTTGTCTTGCAGGTACCTGGAGTTGGAGGCATGATAGGAGAGCAAAACACAAAAACCTGGGAAAAGGCATCCTAGGTGCCTAAAAGGGTTTAGGTGTCCGAGATCCCAGGCGCCTGAAAGGGTTCAGGCGTCCGAGATCCCAAGCGGGTGATAGGTATCAGGTGCCCCAGATAGGGGTTTTCCAACGGATGGAGCTATTGAGCTGGCAGGGTTGCCACGTCAGCGTCTCAAGCGCCCGTGAGCCATCAGGCGCCTCATCAATCCCAGGCGCCCAAGACTAGAGATAAGGTTTGGCCAAGTTTGTGAATAAGCACGCACTATATTCTGTCCACGTGGCAGGCACCTCAGAGCCTTGAGGCACTCGAGAACATAGTAAAAAAGGGGTTCAGGCCCTCACTTCAAAACTCCAAGTTTTCAATCTGTCTACTCATTCTATGTGAAGCAATAGTGCTACGACGATGTGCTGTGACCAAGGAGGCTCTAGGAAGAAGTGCGAGGCACTTCTGACTTCCAGAGTTGGCCGAGTCTTTTCATTTGGTTTGCACATTACAAAGTTGTATTTATTTATCATTTCTTTGATTACATTTAAACTGTAAGATAGATTTTGTAACGACCCGCCTTCTGGTACTAAGCTTTAAGGTGGATCGCTACTAACTAACTGGCTGGCTGACTAATTAGTGATTTCTGATAATGCTGAACCAACTGGGAGAATTTAAAATTTCTTATTTCTCTATTTACTGAACTAACAATTCATAAACATGTTGAAATACTAACTAGCCCAAAATGAAGCAAAACTTTTATTTTATTATCTTGGCAGGATTCGATCCCCCAACCTCTGCATTGCATGACTCAAGCACTAAACAGCTGCTCTATATCATTTCTGTTTTACACAGTACCAGTCGACTGCTATATGTCAGTTGACTGGTCGGGCCACAGAATGTTTCTGTGCCCGATACCAGTCGACTGGTGTTTTCCCAGTTGACTGGTAGTTCTGAAATTCCAGCTTTCAGATTTCCAGAATTTATCAAACTTAAGCCACAATGTACCAAAATCATATCTAACAAGCAGAATGTCATAAATAAAGTACCACAACCTTTCTAGGGCATTTATTACACGTTTTTGGAGGGTGTCTAGCATGTATAGAAACTTAGATATCACAAAAACGACATGTAGAAGCATAACATGAATGTGCCAAGTTCGTATCAACTTCTTATTGAAACTATTCAGTATTCCTATCTAAAGGCATCCTTAGCTACTACATGTCATTCCATATGGTGCATTAATCTTAGAACAAGCATATCTTAAGTATTTAGCATGTAGATCAAAAGTATCAAGTTCTTACTCCTAAAGCGTAAACATGGGTCTAAATTACTCTATCACAAGTAAATGACTCATGACATTCAAGCATTCACAAATTCAATATTAAGTCAGGTAAGTAAACTACTTCAAGCATACTAGGCACCACGAATACAAGTCTAATTAAGTTCATACATGGTTCACATAATATATTGCGGAATAACTAAAGAAGCATAAAAAGGATTATTTCTATGCTTTGCAAGTTCCGAAGACTTTTATTCCAACTCCACCATCACACACACTTTGCATCAAGCCCGCCGCCTCCGCTACTAGTGCTTTCCTTTACCTGTATCTGCAGTATAAGGAAATGCAAACTAATAAGCATAAAGCTTAGTAAGTACCATCTAGCCTCACAAAACTATTAAAACTCGAATTATGCTTTTGTAAAACATGTTATGCACATACATGCTCATATCCATAAGTAATCATGCTAGGCTCATGCTAAAATACATATCATAGAATGTCATGGCATATAACTGAGACATGGCACATACTGAACTAAAACTGAAAAGTAAGCTATAGCATGGCATACATATCTGAACTGGAACTGAAACTAACTAACATAAAACTAATTATTAAATTCACCACGTGATAATATGAATTTCTGAAAACTAAATACATATAGTAGGTGAAAGTAATAATCAACTGCTGTGGGTCCGGCAATGTACCAACTGTGCGCGCATCCCTAATAAACCCGAGGTAGCAAATCCCGAATCCATTAGGGTTCTACTAGGTTATCTAAACCTAGGGGCAACTGGGAGCCCATCCCATACTAGGTTATCTAAACCTAGAGGCAACTTGGAGCCTATCCCTGGACCGGAGTCCGGTATAATGCCAACTGAAAATAAAATAGTTCTTTTATACTTTTTTTTTTCTCTTTTGATTCTTGCTTTTACTAGGTTATGTAAACCTAGGGGCAACTAGGAGCCCATCCCGTTGAACCTTGGTCCCAATCATAAACTGGTGCAAGAATTTCTATTTTTTAATGCATTCTATAGTATTAACTGAACTGAACATTTTAACAAACACCTAACGTGCGTGCTTGTTCATAATTTACGATTTCTAATCATAGAACATACATATAAGGAGATAAATCATACGGAAAATCGACCGAAACTACTTATACTGCAGGTGAGGGGTACTTACATCCTGCGCTAGGTTTTTCTTACGAATAAAATCTGAAATTCCTGAGGAAACACGAACTACAACGTTCTTCTTGCTTCTTGGCGTTCTCCTGACGTCTACGAGGGTCCCCGTAGAGAATAGGGCCTCTTGAGACCTTCCCTTTGCTTTCCCTTTGTCTTGGGCGGCAAGAGAAGAGGAGGAGAGGAAGAAAAATCGCGAGAGGGAGAGAGGGAGTCGGCGGTGAGAAGATGTGAGGGAAAAGAACGAATATAAAAACCCAAAGTTTCCCTTTTATACTTATGGAAAAATTTAACTAACTTTACCTTTTCCATATTTCCCTCTAATCTATACCAATGAAAACAGATTAGCCCACTTGGTAAGTCTATTGTCTTCTCATGTTACAAGTCTTGGGTTCAAATCTCATTATAATATTTTCACTGCGCATTCTATTTTTATTCATTTTTGCCTTATTTGTCGATGGAAAAATTCTATAAAAATATCCATAAATTCAGAATTAATTCTAGGATATTTCTAAAATTAGGTTTGAGAATTTTCGGGCGTTACAATCCCCCATACCTTATAAAAAGTTCGTCCTCAAACTTAAAACAACTCTGGGTATTTCTGTCTCATGCTGTCCTCTGGTTCCCATGTTGCCTCTTCTACTCTGTGATTTTGCCATATGACTTTCACTAATGGTACCTCCTTGTTTCGTAATTTCTTAACTACTCGGTCTATTATCTGAATAGGCCGACTATCATAACTGAGATCTTCGTGAACTTGTACCGTCTGTGGCTCTATCACCTGGGTGGCATCTGGGATATGCTTCTTCAGCATGGAAACATGAAATACATTGTGGATAGCTGACATCTCCTGAGGTACCTCCAACTCATAAGCTACTTTGCCAACTCTTCTAGTGATGGGGTATGGTCCTACATATCTGGGACTTAGATTGCCCTTCTTCCCAAAACGCATTACTCCCTTCATGGAGCCACTCTGAGGAAAACTAAATCCCCAACTTCAAACTCTAATGGTCTGCGCCGTGTATCAGCATAGCTCTTCTGGCGGCTTTGAACTGTTTCTATTCTCTGGCGGATCTGCTGTATGGCTACGGTGGTATCATCTATAAGATCTGTCTGTAGGCCTAACTCTTGCCTCTCACCACCCTCGTACCAGCAGATAGGAGATCTACACCTCCGCCCATATAAAGCCTCATAGGGTGCCATGCCGATAGTGGCCTGATAACTATTGTTGTAGGCGAATTCTGCTAAGCACAGGTATCTGCACCAACTGCCCTTGAAATCTAGAGCACAAGCTCTGAGCATGTCTTCTAGTACATGATTAACTCTCTCTGTCTGACCATCTGTCTGAGGATGGAAAGCTGTGCTAAACTTCAGTTTGGTGCCTAATGCTGTCTGTACGCACTCCCAGAAGTGTGAAGTGAACCTACTGTCCCTATCTGAGATGATAGTCCTAGGGACCCCATGTAGTCTAACGATCTCCTTGAGGTATAACTGAGCTAGCTGTTCCATAGAATAGGAGATCCTGATAGCTAGGAAGTGGGCAGACTTAGTCAATCTGTCTACTATTACCCAGATTGCATCATATCCATTCGTTGTTCTGGGACATAAACACGAGCTCGAATCACACAACGTCAACTAGTCCCAAGGAAAAATACGACCTGTGGCCCCTTTACTACGTTTTCATATTTTGATTGCAAAAAGGGTTTCCAGCATTTTATACAAATTCTAAATTCTGATGGTCCCACAATTCGTGACAACTTAACCATAGTATTCCGGGTCCGTCAAATTTTTGGCGACCACCTTAATTCTTCATCTGGATCAAGATTTGGATCACTGGAGGATAGTTTTGTTGGAGATTTCAGCTCGAATTCGCGCCGGACAGAGCTGTTTGAGGGTTTCGGTAGCTTTGTGGTCCGATCACTTGGATCGCTTCCACAAGCCATTTCCGACCATCTAAACTGTGACGAGCCCAAACTATGTGTCACGAATGTGGGCCTCAAATTTAGAATTTATAAATGAATGCTGGAAACCCTTTTTTACAATCAAAATCTAAAAATGTAGCAAAGGGGCCACAGGTCGTATTTTTCTCGGGACTAGTTGACGTTGTGTGATTCTAGCTCGTACTCGTGTGTCGTTTGTGAATTTGGGTTTCAATTAAAATCTGGGTTCTGGGTTGCAATCAAGAATGGAATCACAATGGAAATAAATAAAACTTACATCAATGAACAAAACAAGGTGATGGCAATTAATAACTCAAGCAATAGACAATTAAATCAACTAATGCAAGTTTTCAAATTCAAGAAATCAAGCTAGAGAATTTAACTAAAGTTTGGACATAAATTTGATATCAAATTGCAACACAGGTTGCTAGAAGAATTAATAAAACAGGGCAGGAATTTTCAGCAGCAAGCAAACTTGGCACAAATCAAACTAGCTACCAAATCTTGAATCAAACAATTGTAAGGAAGCTCAAAAATTGTTCGAATGCAACTCTAACCAATTTCAAACACAATAGCTCATTAAAAACTACATTAAACTTGGCACCAAGCACTGCCTAATCTTCACTTGATACAAGGTGCAGATTTTTCAGCAGTTGGCACGCAAAAGAGCACTGCTAGTGGGCCGAAATTCTTGCTACTGACACAGGAATTGTGGACTGCCAACTCTTAAGTTTAAATGACCAATTCACTTGGAAGACAAGCCCATAGTTAAGCATATACTTGAATGAGTGAAGGAGTTCAGATTCGGAAGCAAAAGTGCAGAACAAGGACAGAATTTCAGCAACATTGAATGCACAAGGAATGGCAGAAATGCAGAAATGGTGTGAAGAAATTGCAGGAATAAAAATGCAAACATTTCAGGAATCAAATTGAATGCAAAGCAAGACTTCTGAATTAAACTCAAGGGCAAAAATGGTGTTTACAGCTCAGGTACAACTTAGTTCGTTTGCAAGTTGATACGCAAAAAGAAAACTGCTATGAATTCAGAAATTATAAGCATGCAGTGTTAAATTGTTGCTTGATACAAAAACAGATCTACACTAATCTCAAGCAACTGATGTGAAACAACCAAGTGACTGCAGAATTCCTAAGCAAGTGAAATCAGAAACAAGAATTCCAAACCAACTGCTGTGCAGGCATAACTTTGGAGGCAGCAATGAAATGCAGAGTGGATGTTCAGAAATTTATATGCAGGTAAACAAGAATTACATGTAGAGTTTCCAATGTCACGAATTTGATGCAAACACAACAGATGCATGCTGAAGTAAAATCCAGAAATGAAAATGCAGAGTTCTGATGCAGGGCTGAGTTAATTGTAACTACTGCCGAAATGTACCAGATTTCCAATGCAGAAATGCAATAGATCAAGCTGAGATCTGATACAATGCTTCACTAAATCGGGAACTTCTTTATGAACTAAATTCGAAAATGCAGAAATGAAATGGGAGAATGCAGAAATGGAAATTCAGAAATGCAGATAGTTTGACTGCAGGGATGCAGAACCAAGTGCAGAAATCAGGATTGCAAGTCGAAATTCAAATCTCTAATCCTATTCAGACAAGCTTAAAGAAAAACTAAGTTCACTTGACATTACATTCAGAAACTACAACTAAGAAAGCTGCAGAAATTAAATCTAGCATTTATGAATGATACGCAAGCAACAAAAATGGCACGCAAGGAATTCGAACTAAAATTAACTGAAATTAAACACAACTATCCACTAGATAGGTTCCTAAACTACTCAACTTGAAGGACATAAAGCTAGATTAAGCAGAAACAATGAAATAAACCTAGTTAACCAATCTGAAATTCAAAAATAGTAAGAACTACAGCAGTAATTGAAATTATAGCTAAACAAACGAGTTTAAACAAGGAAATCTAAACTCAATCACTCCCTAAGCTCAAGTGCTCCTTGTTTGTCACGCAAGGGTGAGCCTCGAACCCGCAAGCTCAGCAAATCAGTGGAAAATCTGTCTCTGCGATCAAATCCATTCGAACCATGCTCAAACTGAAAATAGCAATCGATTTCATTCAACCTCACTGCTGTGGATTGCGACGATGATTTGGGAACGCTTCGAGCCTTCCAAGGAACCCCTCCAGCTAGCTCGGATGCAATGAAGATGGTGCACAACTGAAATTGATGAAATCGATTGACAGAACTCCGGAGACCTCACAAAAGCTCTGTCTTGGGCGAGATTCAAGCTGGAAACATCTCAGTGAGCTCTCCCCACTGCCCTAACACTTGTTCTAATGAAGGATCGAGTGGACGCGCCTCCTTTGATTGAAGAACTACCGAAGAACTGGAAGAGAAAACGAAGAAGACGCAGAAATGGCGGAGACGTGACAGAGGAGAAGGCTGCGGGATTTTTGATTAAATAGTTATCAACGGACGGCCCAGATTGATTGGAGGAGATCCAATGGCTGATCTTCCTCTGATTTGAGCCAAACTTTTATGATGATGATCTGGGGTCAGGATCTGCCTTGTGGTAGCTCGGATCCTCCAGATATGCAACGGATGGTCCAGATAAACTCTATCTGTGAATGGACGCTCTAGAGCCCTCCTTGCTTGATCCAACGGTTGATTTAGCTCTGATTGGGATGAAACCTTCAGATCTTGATCATAGAGCTTGATCAACCCTAACCCTAGCTCGGATTGCTTCAGATCGTCCCGGATGGCTCAGATCTAGCCGCTCTTGAATCGGACGGCCCGGATTAATCGTAGGCTTGATAATTCGATCCGGTTCACATCCGACTCAAGTTTGACCCAATATCCCTAGGTCCAGGATCCTTTCTTGCCTATAAAAATTATATCAGAAAATTAGTGGCCAAATAATCCAAAAAATGTGTAAATTTGCAATTAAGTCCAAAATAAGAGGAAATCCTAAAACCTAAGGTAAAATCACAATTAAACAATAAAAATATGAGTCAAACATGGATTTTAACATCTAAAATAATCAATAAAATGGTATCTATCAACTCCCCCACACTTAACCTTGAGCGTCTCGCGAAAACACTAAATATGTATCCCTTAGGCTTTCTTAAGCATAATTAGAAAAAAATGAAAAGAAATTACCTAAGGTTGTCAATTCTCATAAATCTAAGCTCTATGGAGTAGTATCTTGTCATTAAATCAACAACTTAGCCTTTTCATCCATCATGAATCATTGAGATGAATTTAAATCACTAGCCTTTCAAGGGAAGTTTTGGTGGCTCTCTCCTTAAGTTCTAAGTTGATGATGAAAGTGGAGCTCACTCTCACACACATGTTTCATGCACTACCATAGGCTTGCTTATTATCTAATCTCCACCATTAATCATGATTAGGATCAACATCTACAAAAACAAGTGAAAAGCATAGAAAATGGTGAGAAATGGAATAAAAACAAAGAAAATGGAAAAATGGGTAAAGTGGAAGACTTGAGTGCTTAAAGATGTTTCCTTTGCCCCATCTTTCAGTCCTCATAATGATCTCAAAAGTGTTGTGAAGTCAAACTTGAGTAATTGCCTTTTATTTGGATGAAAAACCTTGCCTTGACCTCTTGTGCCAATTTTTGTCTATTCGTGCCAACTTTGCTTCCCTTTTCTCATTCTTCTTTCTCTTCTTTCTTTTCGGCTCAGATTTGTATCAAAGAACATGAGATATCAAGTAAAATAGATACTCAATATAAAATTATCACTCAACAACCCTTGTAGCTAACTCTTGATACATTCCCTTTACAAGTTGGCACACTTTCTTCATTTGTTCTCTTTTTTTTTCTTTCTTTATCGTGGTCTGCTACTGATTTCATTTCTGCTTCCTTTTCCTCTAGTCGAGTCAAAAAGATAGTGGAACAAAGATGTAATTCGGATGAGAAGCATTCCACTAAACTCATTAGGCCCAAAACTCCTTTGTGTACCCCTTTTGTGTTCTTTCTCTTTTCTTTCTTCTTTTCTGAAATTTTTTTCTTTCTTTTATCCTTTCTTCTGTGTTTCAATATCAGCTCCACGGCATCTTTTCAAGTCTATGATTTCTCCAACAATTAACATCAAGAGCACTTGCTTTAAATAATAGTGGAAACTTCAAGTGTTCCACTCAAATTCAATTGCTGCACATAAGTCGAATTTCATCCACTGCCTTCCCTTGATATTCTCTTCATCAGTTCTAGCATCCATTAGTTCTTCTTGTATCCAAAATTGAGTGTGCACCTTCAACTTCAGATCCATTGGTTCTTTAAATGGATTGCAATTCAGCTTTTAGGCAGTTCCGGATTTTTTTTTTCTTCTTTCTTTCAGCTCAGATTTCAGACATTTCAGCTGTGTTTCAGATCATTCCCAGCTGAGATTCAGATTCCAATTAAGTCGCCGATCAGCTGAATTCAACTTAGCACATGTTCTTTCTTGGATCTTCTTTTATTTAACTGAATTTTTCAGCTCCATGGCAGCAATTTCAGCTTCTTCTTGACACAAATCTGCACACACTACTTCAGCTGCATTTTCAGCCCAACTCTTCAACTCTTCAGCCTTCAAATCTGAGCAACTCCCTCCTCAAGTGCTTCAAGTGGACTGATCATCACTTTTGGCACAAAGAAATGAATTCCATCTTTGAATACTCTCCTAGGCCACTGCTCTTCCACTGAAGCTCAGATTTTATTTTACTACTTTCTAATTCTTTGCTTGCAAAACATCCTCTAGATGAGTGGACGAAACACCTTCATAGCATCTTCCTCTGATTTCATACTGCTTCAGATTCTAGCTCAGCTTCCATTTAGCCTATTTTCAGCTTTATATTCTCAGCTCATCCTTTCCAATCTTGCTTCATTTCAGAATTTTCTTCATAAGTGCTCCATTTGATTTCGGCTCTGCCTCATCACTTTTCTATTCTTTTCACAGAATTTCTTTCATTGCTTCAGACTTCCCTGCTCCAATACAGAATTTAGTTTATCATTCCATTCAAACTGTCTTCAGCTTGTTTTCCTTTTCTTTCTCAGATTCCAGCTCAATTCAGATTTTTCAGATAAGTTTCAGCTTCTTTCCAGCTTTGTGCAGCTTTGATCAGCCTTCATTCAGAGTTTACAGTCTTGAAAATTAAATCCAGCTCATCTTGATACAAACTGCCCAAAAAGGTCATGTTAATTTCGGATGCAAAACAGTTTGTAACTTTTGTTTGCTCTCAGCTTGTGTTCAGCCTTGCATACCAGATCTTGCTGATTTCTGCATTTGTTCTTAGCTAAAACATACCAGATTCTTCAACTTTATAATTCATTCAGATCAGTTTGCATCTAGAAGGTATCGAGTGGTATTCCATTCCATTTTAAAACCTTGGCATAGGATTTGGCTTCAATTTGATGGTTGCATGCCACTTAGACCTTGGCACACAAGTTCTTTTCTCTGATTTTTTTTTTCTTCTTGCAATGCTTCAGCCGAATCCTTGGCACAAACATTTCTTGGATCTCCAAATTGTAATCAAGAATCTAGATGCCCTCCATTTGCTTCCATCCTTTTGCTCATTTTTGACACCAAACATCACTCAAACTTCATCTTTGGCACATGAAATTTTTTTTTTTTCGAGTTGAATTGCATCATTGATGAAAATTGCTTCCAAATCACCAATCACTCCCCCACACTTAATTCTTTGTCCATCTCGGGCAAAATAGCATCAAGAAAAACATCCCAAGCAAACTAATCTATAGAAAAATTAGGGTTAAGATTAGCAATAAGGAAAGACAACTAGAATAGAATAGATAATTAGATGTGGAAAGGTGAATAAAATGATTAGTCCCTATAGATGTGATCCAACCATTGAAATATGATTTTGAAAGAACCTAAGCAAGTTCTAGAATACAATAACATATGTGTATCACAAAATAAGGCTAATCTCACTAGGTAAAAATAATCCATCTCAAATCCTCAATTAAGAATCTAAAGCAAAATCGTACTCAAGCATCCAAGATTTCATCCATGAACTCAAATCCTAAGTTTTAACAACCAAATTTAATTTATTTTCAAAAGACTCTAACATGACATGAAGATAACCTAAAGGGATACATTTATTCCTAATCATGCAAGAAAAGTGACAACAGAAATAACATGCTTTTATTGACAAGGACTCAATTTAAAGAAAATTCTACTTCTAAAAAGCATGAAAATGAAAAATCCAATAAAAGAAAACACAAGAAAAATCAAACTCCCCTTTATTCTGGTGGACGGAGCCTATCAAGAAGCAGCCTCCATCTTGGTAGTGGAGGAGTCTGGGTGGCTGGGAGACTTTGGACTCCCCCACACTTGAACTTTTCAAAAATTTTCTCCGGTGGCCGCAGGCGATTTAGGTTCAAGAGCCATGGAAGGAATGGAGTGCTTTTAATTAAAGTCAGATCATCTCCTCCTTCTTGATGCCCTTCAGAAGTCCTTCCAGGAGGCTAAAGTCTGTTCAGTTGGAGTACCCACTCCTGTAGTCTTCTGGACCCTGCAAAACAATGTAATATCTCTCTCAAGCGTTCAGGGTCAGAAAGAAATAAAATGATATCAGTCTCTGCATAAAATGAATCCAAAACTGCATCATGTCCAATTAAATCAATTTGTGGTGCCTCAATAAAATTGTCAAAATTATTTCCAGCATAAGATATGTCAAGAGATTCATCACAAAAATCAACATCAAGTCTAGGCACCCTTAAAAAATTTTCACACTCAGCATTAGCATCTAATGTAGTACAACATGCTTCATTTTCAGCAACTTTAACACTAGGTACCTCTAGGGATTTTTCACAATTATTTTCTACAAGAGATGTATCCCTAAGTATATCACAAACAATAAAATCAGTTTGAGGTACCTCTATGCAGTTTTCAGAAAAATTTGGGGGAGTATTTACCTGATCATGCTGAAAAATACCTGGAGGTTCTACAAAAGTGGATGTAACTGTGGCCTCCTCCTGGTCAAGTTCATGCTCCTCTTCAGCCTCAGGCTCTGGTGGACAATCAACTGGTGATCCTTGGGTGCTTGCTTCCACCATGCAAGTCCCTACACTTTCTGGTTCATTCTCTAAATCTTGTGGTGGTCCCTGGGGCTTAGTGCAATCCCCTACACCTGTGGAATCATCTCCTATGCATTCTTCCTCAATAATATCTGCAACAACAGTATCAGAAAAATTAGGACCATCAATAATACTATCATCAGAAAATAAAAGTCTAGAATGGTCCTGTGGAGCTTCAATTTCTTCTTCTGGAGCTGAAAAATTTGGAATTGGATTTTGAATAGGAATCTCTGGAGGAATGCATGTTGTAGGTGCCCCATATTTGATGAGTACTTCATCTTCTTCTTCTTCCAAAATTTTAAGATCACTTGAAGAAGGACTTGGCCAGGCACTAGGGTCACCTTGAACTGATATAAATCCAACTCCGGGGCTCTCAGAATTAAAAGCAGCTTGAGAAGCTAATTGTTCTGATCTTTGGGCGTTTATCTGATTCAGCTGATCAACCAATTTTCCCAAGTGTTCTTCGATGTCTTGTCGTTGTTGTTGTAAAATTTGCTCTTGTTGGAAAAAATTTTGCTGTTGTTGTAAAAAATTTTGCTGTTGTTGTAGGACTTGTTGCAACATCTCCATCATCCTTTGTTGTTGAGCCTCATCCCAATCAGGATTCTCAAAATCTCCTTGGTTAGTGTGGAACCCCTGTTGGTCTTGAAATGGAAAATAGGGCTGCTGAAGTCCAAGAGGAGGCTGTGCATTCTGAAATGGAAACTGTTGGGGCTGCTCAAATGGATGAAATGACTGATTAAACTGCTGAATATTTAGTTCACAAGTTGGTGGAGATGGCTGAAAACTGTAACCCTGAAAATTCTGGATCTGAGGTTGAAATTGTGGTGATGAAAACTCAAATTGAGTAGGCTGAAAATTCTGGTTTTGTTGTTGGAAATTCTGAAATGGTGGCTGCCCATGCTGAGCTTGTGGCTGGAAATTGGGCTGAAATTGCTGAAATGATGGCTGCCCAATCTGAAAATCCTGATTTGGTTGAAAATCTTGTTGAAATTGTTGACATTGTGGCTGAAAAAATTAATTTGGTTGCTGATTGAAAGGTTGGTTCTGCTGAAAATGTGGACACGGCTGCTGATAAGTAGATGAAAACATTTTGAACCTGCAGCCCTGTCACAAATCAAACAAGAAAAATGGCAGTACCCGTATACAAAAGATAAAGCAAAATAAAATAGAACCCAATGATATGTCAAAAAGCATACAAGCAAAAATCAAACAAATCAACTAGTTGCTTCCCCGGCAACGACGCCAAAAATTTAACGAGCCCAAACTATGTGTCACGAATGTGGGACTCAAATTTAGAATTTATAAATGAATGCTGGAAACCCTTTTTTACAATCAAAATATAAAAATGTAGCAAAGGGGCCACAGGTCGTATTTTTCTCGGGGCTAGTTGACGTTGTGTGATTCTAGCTCGTATTCGTGTGTCGTTTGTGAATTTGGGTTTCAATTAAAATCTGGGTTCTGGGTTGCAATCAAGAATGGAATCACAATGGAAATAAAGAAAACTTACATCAATGAACAAAACAAGGTGATGGCAATTAATAACTCAAGCAATGGACAATTAAATCAACTAATGCAAGTTTTCAAATTCAAGAAATCAAGCTAGAGAATTTAACTAAAGTTTGGACATAAATTTGATACCAAATTGCAACACAGGTTGCTAGAAGAATTAGTAAAACAGGGCAGGAATTTTCAGCAGCAAGCAAACTTGGCACAAATCAAACTAGCTACCAAATCTTGAATCAAACAATTGTAAGGAAGCTCAAAAATTGTCCGAATGCAACTCCAACCAATTTCAAACACAATAGCTCATTAAAAACTACATTAAACTTGGCACCAAGCACTGCCTAATCTGCACTTGATACAAGGTGCAGATTTTTCAGCAGTTGGCACACAAAAGAGCACTGCTAGTGGGCTGAAATTCTTGCTACTGACACAGGAATTGTGGACTGCCAACTCTTAAGTTTAAATGACCAATTCACTTGGAAGACAAGCCCATAGTTAAGCATATACTTGAATGAGTGAAGGAGTTCAGATTCGGAAGCAAAAGTGCAGAACAAGGATAGAATTTCAGCAACATTGAATGCACAAGGAATGGCAGAAATGCAGAAATGGTGTGAAGAAATTGCAGGAATAAAAATGCAAACATTTCAGGAATCAAATTGAATGCAAAGCAAGACTTCTGAATTAAACTCAAGGGCAAAAATGGTGTTTACAGCTCAGGTACAACTTAGTTCGTTTGCAAGTTGATACGCAAAAAGAAAACTGCTACGAATTCAGAAATTATAAGCATGCAGTGTTAAATTGTTGCTTGATACAAAACAGATCTACACTAATCTCAAGCAACTGATGTGAAACAACCAAGTGACTGCAGAATTCCTAAGCAAGTGAAATCAGAAACAAGAATTCCAAACCAACTGCTGTGCAGGCATAACTTTGGAGGCAGCAATGAAATGTAGAGTGGATGTTCAGAAATTTATATGCAGGTAAACTAGAATTACATGTAGAGTTTCCAATGTCACGAATTTGATGCAAACACAACAGATGCAAGCTGAAGTAAAATCCAGAAATGAAAATGCAGAGTTCTGATGCAGGGCTGAGTTAATTGTAACTACTGCCGAAATGTACCAGATTTCCAATGCAGAAATGCAATAGATCAAGCTGAGATCTGATACAATGCTTCACTAAATCGGGAACTTCTTTATGAACTAAATTCGAAAATGCAAAAATGAAATGGGAGAATGCAGAAATGGAAATTCAGAAATGCAGATAGTTTGACTGCAGGGATGCAGAACCAAGTGCAGAAATCAGGATTGCAAGTCGAAATTCGAATCTCTAATCCTATTCAGACAAGCTTAAAGAAAAACTAAGTTCACTTGACATTACATTCAGAAACTACAACTAAGAAAGCTACAGAAATTAAATCTAGCATTTATGAATGATACGCAAGCAACAAAAATGGCACGCAAGGAATTCGAACTAAAATTAACTGAAATTAAACACAACTATCCACTAGATAGGTTCCTAAACTACTCAACTTGAAGGACATAAAGCTAGATTAAGCAGAAACAATGAAATAAACCTAGTTAACCAATCTGAAATTCAAAAACAGTAAGAACTATAGCAGTAATTGAAATTACAGCTAAACAAACGAGTTTAAACAAGGAAATCTAAACTCAATCACTCCCTAAGCTCAAGTGCTCCTTGTTCGTCACGCAAGGGTGAGCCTCGAACCCGCAAGCTCAGCAAATTAGTGGAAAATCTGTCTCTGCGATCAAATCCATTCGAACCATGCTCAAACTGAAAATAGCAATCGATTTCATTCAACCTCACTGCTGTGGATTGCGACGATGATTTGGGAACGCTTCGAGCCTTCCAGGGAACCCCTCCAGCTAGCTCGGATGCAATGAAGATGGTGCACAACTAAAATTGATGAAATCGATTGACAAAACTCCGGAGACCTCACAAAAGCTCTGTCTTGGGCGAGATTCAAGCTGGAAACATCTCAGTGAGCTCTCCCCACTGACCTAACACTTGTTCTAATGAAGAATCGAGTGGACTCGCCTCCTTTGATTGAAGAACTACCGAAGAACTGGAAGAGAAAACGAAGAAGACGCAGAAACGGCGGAGACGTGACAGAGGAGAAGGCTGCGGGATTTTTGATTAAATAGTTATCAACGGACGGGCCAGATTGATTGTAGGAGATCCAACGGCTGATCTTGCTCTGATTTGAGCCAAACTTTTATGATGATGATCTGGGGTCAGGATCTGCCTCGTGGTAGCTCGGATCCTCCAGATATGCAACGGATGGTCCAGATCAACTCTATCTGTGAATGGACGCTCTAGAGCCCTCCTTGCTTGATCCAACGGTTGATTTAGCTCTGATTGGGATGAAACCTTCAGATCTTGATCATAGAGCTTGATCAACCCTAACCCTAGCTCGGATTGCTTCAGATCGTCCCGGATGGCTCAGATCTAGCCGCTCTTGAATCGGACGGCCCGGATTAATCGTAGGCTTGATAATTCGATCCGGTTCACATCTGACTCAAGTTTGACCCAATATCCCTAGGTCTAGGATCCTTTCTTGCCTACAAAAATTATATCAGAAAATTAGTGGCCAAATAATCCAAAAAATGTGTAAATTTGCAATTAAGTCCAAAATAAGAGAAAATCCTAAAACCTAAGGTAAAATCACAATTAAACAATAAAAATATGAGTCAAACATGGATTTTAACATCTAAAATAATCAATAAAATGGTATCTATCAAACTGCTTGTAGGGGTTCTCAGGTGAGCTCAGAGGATCGTCAAATCTTCATCGCCATTCCATCCTATGAGATCGAAGGGGTTCGGATTGGATTTCCCCAATTGTGCAGTTTGAGCAGAGTTCACCAAGCGGAGCTGTTTTCCAACGAATTGCTGAGCTTAGGGGTTCGAGGCCAGCCTTTGCGTGACGAACAAAGAAATCTTGAGCTCGGGAAGGGTTGAGGATTAGTTTAAATTAGGAATTTTCATTTTCTTTTAGCTGTAATTCCCTTTTGTTGCGTGCCATTTATTGCTTCTAAATTTCAAATTGGTTAAGTTTGGTTTCTGAATTGTTACTGCTTTAATCAGTTTAGATTATGCAAGTTAATTAGATTTATTGTTTGTTAGTGCCCATTTGCTTTTAAATTCTAGTTTAATTCGTGTTTAATTGTTGTGTATCTGTTTATGCTTTGTTTTCATCCTGCGTATCAGCCAGTTTTCCTGCGTATCAGTAGCATTGCAGTTAGATCATTTTAGTTTCCATTCCTGAAGTAAACTAAGACCTTAGTGTGCTGTGCATTTGAATTTGGCTCGTGTTTAGTTTGGTTTGTTCAGAATTTCGATTTCATTGCTGCACTTTCAATTTCAGTTTCTGCGCAACCTCATTCCTGAAACTCAGATTTATTTTCCTGCGTTCCAGCTATTAATTCCTGTCTTTGTCTCAAATAACAATTCAACTTGGAGTTGTACCAAGTTAAACTCAATTCTAAGTGAACTCTCGCACTTGATGTCAGCTCCATTCGCAATAAGTTTGTTTCAGTTTAGACCAGTTCATTACTGCACATACATTGTTCTGAAATTCAGCCTCATGTCTTGCATCGAATTCTTGCTGCATCCATGGTTTGATTCTGCAGAAATGTAAATCATATTGGAAATGATCAATCTGATCTTTGAGCATCAGTTTTAGTTCCTTGCATCCAGAATTTCTGCATTTGACAATTAATTTCTGCATTTCTTAGCTTACCATATCTGCTAGTTAACTCCAATTCTGTAGTTCACAGTTCACAGATCTGAAGTTGTATCAGTTGAGCTTCACCTTAGAATTTTATTGCAACTGAAATAAATTGTTTTGTTAGATTTTGTATCCAATTCATGCTGCAATTAATTTCTGCAATTAGTTGTTTGAAATTGCTGCAATCGAATCCTGAATTTCTGCATTGAGTGTGTGCTTGCATTTCTGTCTTCAAAATTCTGCAAGGTTTCTGAATCTATCAGCCCATTGCCCGAGTATCAGTTAGAGTTAGTTGAATTGCTTTTCGAGCATTGGGTCATGCAATTAATCTCAGCTTGTCTTGTGCATTCCTGCAGTTAACTTATACCTGCTTTAATCAGTCTTCAAGTTCGAATTTCTGCATTCATTTCTGCAAATATCTTCCTTGATAGCCTAGCCTTCCAATTCTGAGTTGATCAGCTAAAACTGTCGAAGTAGTTTCAAACCTTTGCACATCAGTTTCTCTTACATTGCGTATCAAGTTTGTTGCACTTTCTGCAGTTCGTATCAATGAAACCTTGGCAATGATTTGGATCAAGAGTAAACACACCCTTTTAGTGTTTGGGTTGTGCTTGAAATCAATTTCATATGCATTTGATTTGTCTCTAAATTGTAATCTCAATTTTGGCACATAAGCATCTCAATTTGCATATCTAGTTTGTTTTATGGTTGCATTGTGTGTCAAGATAAAATTTCGGTTGAATGGTACTCCATGGAGTTAAAAGCAATTTGTCGTGTACATGCACTTGAGTTCAGAATTACTCCTTGAATTCGGCTAAGTGCCTTGCTTGATTAAGTTTCTTATTGGTTGAGTCCATGAATTGTCATTACTTGATTTAAATTTTCTTGGTTAAGTTTCTCCCTTGTCTTTGTGCTTTCATTCATTTTTAATTGCAAAATAACCCCGATTTAAGTTAAAACCCAAAAATAGTAATGTCACATAAACACGAGCTCGAATCACACAACGTCAACTAGTCCCAAGGAAAAATACGACCTATGGCCCCTTTACTACGTTTTCATATTTTGATTGCAAAAAGGTTTCCAGCATTTTATACAAATTCTAAATTCTGATGGTCCCACAATTCGTGACAACTTAACCATAGTATTCTGGGTCCGTCAAATTTTTGGTGCCGTTGCCGGGGAACGAATCCTAAAACCTAGGGTAAAATCACAATTAAGCAAGTAATGGGTCAAACATGGATTTTAACAATTAAAATAATCAACAAAATGGTACTTATCAACTCCGCCACACTTAAGCTTGAGCGTCTCGCGAAATCACTAAGTATGTATCCCTTAGATTTTCTTAAGCATAATTAGAAACAAATGAAAAGAAATTACCTAGGGTCGTCAATTCTCATAAATCTAAGCTCTATGGATTAGTATCTTGTCCTTAAATCAACAACTTAGCCTTTTCATCCATCATGAGTCATTGAGATGAATTTAATGTTGGATCGAGAAAACCGATAGAGGGGGGGTGAATATCGAAAATTGTTCGGATTTTCGTAACGAGCAGTTGCACAGCGGAAATTTAAAAACAGCACACAGACACAGTCGATTTACTTGGTTCGGAGCCTGTGTCGACTCCTACTCCAAGGCCCACGGTCGTTGACCGTTTACTTTGGGCAATTCTATATACGCGCAAAACAGTTTACAATATTTGATTACAAATAAGTGCAATAAAATAATAATATTAAAATTTCGATCTTCGTTACCGACGTCCGGAGTGGATTGACTTTTTCGGGGCAGCGGGACGTCGTCGGCTCGAGTTGGAGTGTTTCCGGAGCAAGGCACGAGCGTAGAAGAGCTTTGAGGCGTTGAGAGAACTGATGCCCTGAAGCCTTGGTCGAGGGCCCTTTATATAGGGCCAGGGGGCGCCCGGGACGTCGGGGGCGCCCCCCACGTGGCCTTTAATCCGCCAAAGTCTCGGTCGCGTCTGATCCTCTGGATCCGCTTTGACCGGGGCGCCCGGATTGACCGGGTCAAACTTTATCCGCTTGGCTTCGAGGGCTTTTGGTTCGATGCATGCGCATGGGGGCGCCCGGGACGCTGGGAGCGCCCGGGAGCAGCGCGGGCGCCCGGGAGCACGGGGGCGCCCCACCCAGCAGCTATTCGAACCCTTTTTTCCTTTTACATGTTTTGTATGTACCTTGGGGGCGCCCGGGACACTCCGGGCGCCCTACTCAGCCTTTGCCTCTCTCCTTTGAGGTTTTCTGAGCTGCAGACACACGTTCCTTCGGTCCTGCATCCAGGGTTAGTCCAAAACACAATGCAACAATTGAATATTTATTTATACAGCCTTAGCTGTCTTGGTTCTGACTTTGGTCTCCAAAATGGAGTCCTAGGTCGAACGAACGCCTACTGTTCCCTCGACGGGGAACGCATCCTCACCTACTCCTCTCGGGAGAATTTACCTGATGCCAACTGCTCCTTTGGTTGGTCTTTTTCCTGACAGTCCTTTGTCAGGTCTTGGATACTGGCAGTCCTTCGCCAGTTGCCTAGCAGTCCTTCGCTAGGACTTTGGTACTGGCAGTCCTTCGCCACTACTGGCAGTCCTTCGCCAGTTGCCTAGCATTCCTTCGCTAGGACTTTGCTCTGCACACTAGATTAACTTGTTAGAAACACAATTAATACTTAACTTTTGACCTCTGTTGCCATTTTCAAAACACAGGTTTGACTTTGGTGCATTCTGCACCAACATTTAAATCATTAGCCTTTCAACGAAAATTTTGGTGGCTCTCTCCTTAAGTTCTAAGTTGATGATGGAAGTGGAGCTCACTCAAACACACATGCTTTTTGCACTACCATAGGCTTGCTTATTGTCTAATCTCCATCATTATTCATGATTAGGATCAACATCTACAAAAACAAGTGAAAACATGGAAAATGATAAGAAATGGAGTAAAAATCAAGAAAATGGAAAAATTGATAAAGTGGAAGACTTGAGTGCTCAAGGATGTTTCCAATGAACTCTGCCCTCTTGACAGTCCTATGGTGAATTCAAAAGTGTGATGAAGTCCAATTTGAACAATTCCTTTGAATTGGATGAATATAACCCTATTGATCTCAAAGTGCCAAAAACCTCATTGATGTGCCAATCGCTTCCTTCTCTAGTAATTCTCTGATTTCTCAAAGTAAATACATCATATATTGGTGGAGGATTTAAATTGTTCCTCTCGAAAATCCTGATCAGCACATTGAATTTCAGCTACTTCCTTCACTGCATTTCGAAAATGCCTTCACTGCATTTTGATCACTGCCTTCACTTCCTTTCCTTTCACTACATTCATGTTGCTTCATTCCTTGATTCACAACCTTGCAAAATCAAATTCAGTCCAAAGTTGATACAACTGTTTAAGTGAAAACATTCCAATCTGATTTTTTTCTTCTTTGCATTCTCAGCTCACCCTTTTCAATCTTGCATCAATCCTTGCAACTCAATTCAATTTCTGATGATTGCAGAAGGTTAGATTCCAGCCTCCACATTGCATTTCCTTTCACTGCTGAGTCCAATCAGTAAATTCAAATCTGCTGCAAATAGATTGAGTTCAGGGACTGACCATTATGCGTCTAATGTTTCTGATTTTTCACAGCTACGTTTTAAACTTCCTGGTAGCTGGTGAAGGTTTACTTCTCAATTTTCAGCAGCTTCCGACTTCTCAGATTTGGCTCAGCTTCTTCTCAGCTTTTTCTCAGCTTCAATTCAGATTATCTTCAGCTTATTTTCTGCTGCAGTTCATTGTTTCGGCCGCAAATTCAGATTGTCTCTGCTGCAAATCCATTCCATTCTATTCTAGATCAGATCAGTAAATTTGATTCCAGCCTCAGCAATGCATAGATTTTCAGAAATCTACTCCCCAAGAGTTTAATCCAATTAAAAGCCATTCTGCAAGTTTAGCTTCCCACTGATTTTTTTTCTCTTCTTAAGCTCGATTGCAGAGATTCTACACTGATTTCCAGCATTCAATTCAGATTAAGCAAAGTGGCCAAAACATGCTTCAAAAAAAAATTTCTTTCCTTCTTGGCGCAGAATTTTCTTTGTTTTCAACTTTTGTTCCACTTCTGCTCAAGTTTCTTTTTCTTTTGTTTCCCTTCTCTTTTTACATTCGATAAGTGGCAGGAGACCTCCATTGCAAACTAGTGCTATAGAATGAATTTGTTCCTCTTTGAATTCTTTTGCTTTTGGATTCCATCTCTTGATACTCAACTTGCCACTTCTTTCCACTTTGGCACAAACTTTTTCTTCCTTTGAAATGGCATAGATTTTTCCATTGCTTGCCACTTAAATCTTCAAAATGTAGTAAAGAATCTAAGTCTCCAATTGCTCCCACCACTCTTGCTCATTTTTGACACCAAACTCAACTCACTTGGCACCTTTTGGCTTCAACTTGGCAAAAAATTTTTTTTTTCTTTTTGACATAAAATGCATCCTTGCTCCAAAATAATTCCAAAACTTTAGTCACTCCCCCACACTTAAATCTTTGTCCGTCTCGGGCAAAATAACATTAAGAAACATCTCAAACAACAAGTCCAAAGAAAAGTGAGGATAAGAGTAGGAAATAAGTAAAGAAGATTGGAATGAACATGATTTTTGCCAAAATTGATATGAAAAGGTAAACAAAGTGATTAGCCTCTATAGATGTGATCCAATCATTGAAATATGATTTTGAAAGAACCTAAGTAAGCAAGTTCTAGAGCACAATGACATATGTGTATCACAAAAGTAAGGCTAATTCTCACTAGGTAAAAATAATTCATCCCTTGTCCTCAATTAAGAATCTAAAGCAAGAAGTACTCAAGCATCCAAGATTTCATCCATTAGCTCAAACCCTAAGTTTTAACAACCAAATTTAATTTATTTTCCAAGTGATACTAAATGCTATGGAGATAACCTAAAGGGATACATTTATTCCTAATCATGCAAGAAAAAGTGCGAAAAGAAATAACAAGGTATTTACAATGACTCCTATGCATTCTACTCTACTCATGCATTTATTAGTAAGGACTTAATTCAAGGGAAAATTCTAATTCTAGAAGGCATGAAAATGAAAAATGAAATAAAAGAAAATACAAGAAAGAATAATCTCCCCTTTATTTCTGGTGGGCGGAGTCTGTCAAGCAGTAGCCTCCATCTTGGTAGTGGAGGGGTATGAGTGGCTGAGAGAATTGAGACTCCCCCACACTTGAACTTTACAGAAAATTGCTCTGGTGGCCTAAGGCGATTCAGGTTCATGATCCATTGAAGGAATGGAGTGCTTCGAATTAAAATAAAATCATCTCCTCCTTCTTTATGCCTTTTAGAAGTCCTTCTAGGAGGTTGAAGTCTGTTCAGATGGAGCACCCACTCCTGAAGTCTTCTAGACCCTGCAAAACAATGTAATACCTCTCTCAAGCGTGCAGGGTAAGAAAGAAATAAAATAATATCAGTCTCTGCATGAAATATATCCAAATCTGCATTACATCCAATTAAATCAATTCTTGGTGCCTTAATAAATTTTTCACAATCATTTTCTACAAAATTTGCATCCAGGAACTCATCACAAATAAAGAAATCAATTTTTGGCACTTCAATAGAAATATCACAATTATTTTCCATCAACGATGTATCAAGCAATGTGTCATAGCCAATAAAATCAATCTCAGATATCTCCATAAGTTTTTCACATTCAACCTCAGCATAAGATATAGCAAGAGATTCATCACATACATAACATCAATTTCAGGCACTTCTAAAATTTTTTCACAATTCATATCCACAAAAGATGTATCATGTAATTCATCATAACAAACAACATTAATTATAGGTGCCTCTAAAATTATTTCGCAATCCATATCTACAAGAAATGTATCAAGTAATGCACTACCACCAAGGAAATCAATTTTTGGTACCTCTATTGGATTTGCACAAGCAATTTCTACACAAGGTATATCAATAAATTCATCATAACCAATAAAGTCAGCACTAGGTACCTCGCTGAATTTTTCTGAACAAAGAGGAGAAATACTTACCTGAGCGTGCTGGAGAATACCTGGAGGTTCTACAAGAGTAGATGTATCCATGGCCTCCTCCTGATCAAATACATGCTCCTCTTCAGCCTCAAGCTTTGGTGGACACTCAACTGGAATAGGTGATCCTTGGGTTCTTGCTTCCACCATGCAAGTCCCTACACTTTCTGGTTCATCCTCTGAATCTTGTGGTGGTCCCTGGGACTTAGTGCAATCCCCTACACCTATGGAATCATCTTCTATGCATTTTTCTTCTGCAATATCTGCAACAACAATATCGGAAAAATTAGGACCATCAATAACATTATCATCATAAAATAAAAAATGAGAAGGGTCCTGTAGTGTTTCAGAATCTTCTCCTTGAGCTGAAAAATTTGGAAATAGATTTTGAGTAGGAATCTCCGGAGGAATGCTTGTTGTAGGTGCCCTGATTTTAATGATTTCTTCTTCTTCTTCTTCTAAAATTCTAAGATCACTTGAAGAAGGACTTGGCCATGCACTAGGGTCACCTTGAACTGATATAAAACCAACTCCGGGGCTCTCAGAATTAAGAGTATCTTGAGAATATAACTGTTCTGATCTTTGGGCTTTTATCTGATTCAAATCACTAGCCACTTGTTCCATTTACCTTCCGAGGTTTTGATGCTCTTGTTGAAACATTTGTTGAAATTGAGACTGTGGGGGTTGATAAAATGGTTGAACAGGCTGATTAAACTGCTGAAAAGTTGTTTCACAAGTTGGTGGAGATTGCTGAAAATTGTAGCCCTGGAAATCCTGGATCTGAAGCTGAAATTGTGGTGGTGAAAACTGAAATTGCGGGGGCTGGAAATTCTGGGTTTGTTGCTGGAAATTCTGATTAAAGGGCTGTGAATGTTGAAGAGGTTGCTGAAAATTCTGTATGGGTTGAAATTCTTGCTGCCATGGCTGAGGTGGAGGCTGAAATTGATTATTTCCTTGCTGAAAACTTACAAAAGGCTGCTGGAAATTTTGGTTAAAATGCTGAAATCCTTGATTTGGTTGAACTTGATGGAATGGTGGTTGCTGAAAATTCTGATTATCTAATCACCCTTGCTGAATTCCTTGAAAAAGGGATTGATCTTGTTGATAAGGTTGCTGAAAGTTGGGGTGAAAATTCTGGAATTGTGGCTGCCCAATCTGAAAATTCTGACTTGGCTGAAAATCTTGCTGAAATTGTTGACATTGTGGCTGAAAAAATTGATTTGGTTGCTGATTAAAAGGTTGGTTCTGCTGAAATTGTGGACACGGCTGCTGGTAAGTAGATGAGAACATTTTGAACTTGCAGTCTTATCACAAAACAAACAAGAAAAATGGCAGCAACCGTATACAAAAGATAAAGCAAAATAAAATAGAACCCAATGATATGTCCAAAAGCACACAAGCAAAAATCAAACAAATCAACTAGTTGCTTCCCTGGCAACGGCGCCAAAAATTTGACGGACCCGGAATACTATGGTTAAGTTGTCACGAATTGTGGGACCATCAGAATTTAGAATTTGTATAAAATGCTGGAAACCCTTTTTGCAATCAAAATATGAAAACGTAATAAAGGGGCCACAGGTCGTATTTTTCCTCGGGACTAGTTGACGTTGTGTGATTCGAGCTCGTGTTTATGTGTCGTTACTATTTTTAGGTTTCAACTTAAATCGGGGTTTAGTTTGCAATTAAAAATGAATGAAAGCACAAAGACAAGGGAGAAACTTAACCAAGCAAATTTAAATCAAGTAATGACAATTCATGGACTCAACCAATAAGAAACTTAATCAAGCAAGGCACTTAGCCGAATTCAAGGAGTAATTCTGAACTCAAGTGCATGTACACGACAAATTTCTTTTAACTCCAAGGAGTACCATTCAACCGAAATTTTATCTTGACACACAATGCAACCATAAAACAAACTAGATATGCAAATTGAGATGCTTATGTGCCAAAATTGAGATTACAATTTAGAGACAAATCAAATGTATATGAAATTGATTTCAAGCACAACCCAAACACTAAAAGGGTGTGTTTACTCTTGATCCAAATCATTGCCAAGGTTTCATTGATACGAACTGCAGAAAGTGCAACAAACTTGATACGCAATGTAAGAGAAACTGATGTGCAATGGTTTAAAACTACTTCGGCAGTTTTAGCTGATCAACTCAGAATTGGAAGGCTAGGCTATCAAGGAAGATATTTGCAGAAATGAATGCAGAAATTCGAACTTGAAGACTGATTAAAGTAGGTATAAGTTAACTGCAGGAATGCACAAGACAAGCTGAGATTAATTGCATGACCCAATGCTCGAAAAGCAATTCAACTAACTCTAACTGATACTCGGGCAATGGGCTGATAGATTCAGAAACCTTGCAGAATTTTGAAGACAGAAATGCAAGCACACACTCAATGCAGAAATTCAGGATTCGATTGCAGCAATTTCAAACAACTAATTGCAGAAATTAATTGTAGCATGAATTGGATACAAAATCTAACAAAACAATTTATTTCAGTTGCAATAAAATTCTAAGGTGAAGCTCAACTGATACAACTTCAGATCTGTGAACTGTGAACTGCAGAATTGGAGTTAACTAGCAGATATGGTAAGCTAAGAAATGTAGAAATTCATTGTCAAATGCAGAAATTCTAGATGCAAGGAACTAAAACTGATGCTCAGAGATCAGATTGATCATTTCCAATATGATTTATATTTCTGCAGAATCAAACCATGGATGCAGCAAGAATTCGATGCAAGACATGAGGCTGAATTTCAGAACAATGTATGTGCAGAAATGAACTGCTCCAAACTGAAACAAACTTATTGCGAATGGAGCTGACATCAAGTGCGAGAGTTCACTTAGAATTGAGTTTAACTTGGTACAACTCCAAGTTGAATTGTTATTTGAGACAAAGACAGGAATTAATAGCTGGAACGCAGGAAAATAAATCTGAGTTTCAGGAATGAGGTTGCGCAGAAACTTAAATTGAAAGTGCAGCAATGAAATCGAAATTCTGAACAAACCAAACTAAACACGAGCCAAATTCAAATGCACAGCACACTAAGGTCTTAGTTTACTTCAGGAATGGAAACTAAAATGAACTAACTGCAAAGCTACTGATACGCAGGAAAACTGGCTGATACGCAGGATGAAAACAGAGCATAAACTGATACACAACAATTAAACACGAATTAAACTAGAATTTAAAAGCAAATGGGCACTAACAAACAATAAATCTAATTAACTTGCATAATCTAAACTGATTAAAGCAGTAACAATTCAGAAACCAAACTTAACCAATCTGAAATTCAGAAGCAATAAATGGCACGCAACAAAAGGGAATTACAGCTAAAAGAAACTGAAAATTCCTAATTTAAACTAA
This sequence comes from Boesenbergia rotunda, assembly GCA_024364735.1. Taxonomy (NCBI): domain Eukaryota; kingdom Viridiplantae; phylum Streptophyta; class Magnoliopsida; order Zingiberales; family Zingiberaceae; genus Boesenbergia; species Boesenbergia rotunda. Next base: position 292,981 of record JAGFNQ010004346.1, read on the forward strand.
CCCTCAACCCTTCCCGAGCTCAAGATTTCTTTGTTCGTCACACAAAGGCTGGCCTCGAACCCCTAAGCTCAGCAATTCGCTGGAAAATAGCTCCGCTTGGTGAACTCTGCTCAAACTGCATAGTTGGGGAAATCCAATCCGAACCTTCGATCTCAAAGGATGGAATGGCGATGAAGATTTGACGATCCTCTGAGCTCACTTGAGAACCCCTACAAGCAGCTCAGATGGTCGGAAATGGCTTGTGGAAGCGATCCAAGTGATCGGACCATAGAGCTGCCGAAACCCTCAAACAGCTCTGTCCGGCGCGAATTCGAGCTGAAATCTCCAACAAAACTATCCTCTAGTGATCCAAATCTTGATCCAGATGAAGAATTAAGGTGGTCGCGCCCCTTGGATTGAAGAACAATGGAAGAAAATGCTAAGAACACGCGAAGAAGACGAAGAAACGGCGGAGACGCGACGAGGAGAAGCTGCGGCGGAATTTTCCTTAAGTAATTAACATTGGACGGCTCAGATTGATTTGAGGAGATCCAACGACTGATCTTGCTCTGATTTGATCCAAAATTTGATGATGATGATCTGGGGTCAGGAACTGCCTTGTGGTAGCTCGGATCCTCCAGATGTGCAACGGATGGTCCAGATCACCCTAATCTTTGAATGGACGATCTAGAGCCCTCCGAGCTTGATCCAACGGTTGATTTAACTCAGATTGGGATGAAACCTTCAGAACTTGATCAGAGTGCTTGATCAACCCTAGCCCTAGCTCGGATTGCTTCAGATGGTCCCGGATGGCTCAGATCTAGTCGCTTTTGAATCGGACGACCCAGATTAATCTGAAACTTGATTACTCAATCCGGGTCCACTTCCGACTCAAGTTTGACCCAGTATGCCCTAGGTCCAGGATCCTTTCATGCCTACAAAAATATATCAGAAAATTAGTGGACAAATAATCCAAAAATGTGCAAATTTGCAATTAAGTCCAAAATAAGAGGAAATCCTAAAACCTAGGGTAAAATCACAATTAAGCAAGTAAAACATGGGTCAAACATGGATTTTAACAATTAAAATAATCAACAAAATGGTACTTATCAGTAGTCCCACTATAAAATCCATGGAAATATCTTCCCATTTCCATTCTGGAATCTGAATAGGCTGTAGAACTCCACCTGGTCTCTGATGTTCTGCCATGACTCTTTGGCATGCCAGACAGGTACTGACATATCTGGCGATGTCTCTCTTCATCCCAGGTCACCAAAAACGTCCCCTGAGGTCTTGGTACATTTTGGTGGAACCATGATGCATTGCATAAGGAGATCTATGTGCGTCCTCTAGGATCTTCCTTCGGAGTTCTTCTTGGTTCGGAACACATAAGCGGTCACCGTAGTACAGTGTCCCATTATCTGATAGGCGAAATTCTCCATTTTCGGCTTCTGTTATCCCCTGCTTGATTTTCTGAAGGTCAGAATCTTGATCCTGTGCTATTTGGATGTCTTCAATCAGGGTGGGCACTAATGTCAAAGTGGAGAGCTGCCCAACTAAAATTTCCAGTCCGAACTCTGATAACTCTTTCCGAAGGGGCTGTGACATCGTGGACAAAGCTAGTAGGGTGGCACTAGATTTTTTGCTAAGTGCATCTGCCACCTTATTAGCTTTACCTGGATGGTAGAGGATGCCGATGTCATAATACTTGACTAGCTCAAGCCACCTGCGTTGTCTCATGTTCAGATCCTTCTGAGTAAAGAAATACTTTCGACTCTGATGATCTGTGAAAATCCTACACTGAGCTCCGTATAAGTAATGCCTCCAAATCTTGAGAGCGAACACTACTGCAGCTAGCTCAAGGTCATGGGTAGGGTAATTCTTCTCATAATCCTTGAGTTGTCTAGAGGCATAGGTAATAACCTTGCCATTCTGCATCAGCACTGCTCCAAGTCCTAATTTAGACGCATCGCTATATATGTCAAAGCTGTCAGTGGTCTCTGGAAGAGTCAGGATGGGAGCACTAGTCAATCTTCTCTTTAATTCTGTAAAACTGTTCTCGCAGTCCTCTGTTCACTGAAACTTTCTGTTCTTTCTGGTAAGAGCTATCAGTGGGAAGGCTATTCTGGAGAAATTCTCTACGAACTTCCTGTAGTAACCGGCTAGACCCAGAAAACTTCTGATCTCACTGGCATTCTTCGGTCTGATCTAGTTACTTACTGCTTCTATTTTGCTGGGGTCTACCATCACCCCTTCCTTGGAGATGATGTGACCTAGAAAAGACACTTGATCGAGCCAGAATTCATATTTTGAGAATTTTGCATACAGCTGGCTCCGCTGAAGAATCTGCAATACTGTCCTGAGATGTTCAGCGTGTTCCTCCTGAGTTCCTGAGTAGATAAGAATGTCATCAATGAAGACGATGACAAACTTATCTATGTACTCCCTGAATACTATGTTCATGAGGTCCATAAATGTCGCTGGAGCATTTGTGACCCCAAAAGGCATGACTACAAACTCGTAGTGCCCATATCTAGTTCTGAAAGCTGTCTTGGGAATATCACCCTCTCTGACTTTGACCTGGTGATAGCCGGATCTCAAATCTATCTTTGAGAAGACTGTGGATCCCTTTAGCTGATCGAACAAATCATCGATCCTGGGTAGAGGGTACCGGTTCTTGATGGTGACTTGATTCAAAGCTCGGTAATCTATACACAGGCGCATGGACCCGTCTTTCTTCTTCACAAACAACACTGGAGCTCCCCATGGTGAATGACCAGGGTGGATGAAGCCCTTGTCGAGTAACTCCTGTAGTTGCTCCTGAAGTTCTTTCAATTCTGCTGGAGCCATACAGTATGGTGCTTTTGAGATCGGATTTGTACCCGGAACGAGTTCGATCTCAAATTCAATCTCTCTATCTTGTGCTAGGCCTGGTAGTTCATCAGGGAAAACTGCTGGGTAGTCACATACCACTGGGACCTCTTCTAGCTTTTGGTCCTTCTCTTGTTCGGTATTGACTACATGTGCTAGAAATCCGGTACATCCTGAATCCAGCAATTTCTGTGCTTTTAGAGTTGTGAGAAATTTCTTGGCCTTTCTCTTGGGTTCTCCAATGTATTCAAACTGCACTCCTTCTTTAGGTTGGAATATGACTTTCCTTTTACGGCATTCTATGGAGGCACCGTACTTGATTAGGAAGTCCATTCCAAAAATGGCATCATAATCAGTCATATCTAGCACTATCAGATCACCATAAAACTCTATACCCGCTATACTGATTGGCACTGCACGGGGCCAGTGCGTGGATGCCATAATCTCTCCTGAAGGTAGGGTGGTTAAGAACTGGCCACTGAGTACATATGGAGGTATAGTTAACTTCTCTGCGAACGCCCTGGGGTTTCTGAGTTCCTGAACTGCCTTGGCCTTTACTTTCTATCATGACTGACTTCTGCTGTTGCAGGCTGTTCCGGTAGTGCTCGGTGATCAAAGCACTGCTAACTAGTTCTTCTGAGGTTTGTGGCCTATGGACGTCGCTGGCCACATTCAATGCTATTTCTGGCCTTAGCATCTTGAGCATTAGCCTGACTCACTCTCGTTTAGTGCTGACCAGTTCAGGGCACAGGCGAGCCAATCTGTTGAATCTCTTCACGGCTTCCTCTACTAATAGGTTACCTTGACGAAATTCAGTGAATTCATCATAATGCCGGTTAGTAACCCGCATATGAAAGAATTCTTTGAAGAACTCAGCTTCGAAGTTGGCCCACGTCATTTGATTTATGTCTCGCTTGGCCTTCACCCTTTCCCACCACATTCTAGCATCTCCTGCTAGGCAGAAGGAGGCACACTTGACTTTCTCATGTTCTGGCCAGTGCAGAAGCTCCATGGTACTCTCCAGGGTTTTGAACCAGGCTTGTGCATCCCATGGTTCACTAATGCCTGAAAAGTTCTCTGGTTTGAGTTTCTGCCACTGAACTAGATATGCTTCTCTTCTAGCCCCTACTGCTGGGGCTTCTGGTGCTATTGGTGGGATTGGTGCTCTAGGTGGAACCTCTGTCACTATCGGGGTTTTCACATTTGGTCCTGGCGTAGCAGTAGGTGTGGTCTGCTGATTAGCCCTTAAAGTGGTTATCTCCTACTGCTGCTCAGCTATCTGTCTCTGGATCTGAGCCACTATCTCCACGAGATTAGGTGGAGTCACTATGTCAGTTGCCTCCTATTGAGGCTCAATAGCTAGTGCCCTTCTAGTTGGGCGTCCTCTAGCCATTATCTAAATAACAGAGGACATACAGTTCATATTTTAATTCTAACAACATGCTATCAGATATAAACTAAAGTATTAAACATGCTTCCGTTAACCGGAAACAAAAACTGACTAGAACACAGATAGCATGAATAACATGAAAATACTATAAATATGAAACCAAGAAAATATGGTAATGTGAGAGATACTCTTACTTGGAAGCTGCAGGTCTGATGCTGATGTGTGTGGGGAGGAAAGATGGAACTTGCTCTGATACCACTCTGTAACGACCCGCCTTCTGGTACTAAGCTTTAAGGCGGATCGCTACTCACTAACTGGCTGGCTGACTAATTAGTGATTTCTAATAATGCTGAACCAACTGGGATAATTTAAAATTTCTTATTTCGCTATTTACTGAACTAACAATTCATAAACATGTTGAAAGTACTAACTAGCCCAAAATGAAGCAAAACTTTTATTTTATTATCTTGGCAGGATTCGATCCCCCAACCTCTCCATTGCATGACTCAAGCACTAACCAGCTGCTCTATATCATTTCTATTTTACACAATACCAGTCGACTGCTATATGCCAGTCGACTGGTCGGGCCACAGAATGTTTCTGTGCCCGATACCAGTCGACTGGTGTTTTCCCAGTTGACTGGTAGTTTTGAAATTCCAGCTTTCAGATTTCCAGAATTTATCAAACATGAGCCACAATGTACCAAAATCATATCTAACAAGCAGAATGACATAAATAACATTCCACAACCATTCTAGGGCATTTATTACACGTTTTTGGAGGGTTTCTAGCATGTATAGCAACTTAGAAATCACAAAAACGACATGTAGAAGCATAACATGAATGTGTCAAGTTCGTATCAACTTCTTATTGAAACTATTCAGTATTCCTATCTAAAGGCATCCTTAGCTACTACATGTCATTCCATATGGTGCATTAATCTTAGAACAAGCATATCTTAAGTATTTAGCATGTAGATCAAAAGTATCAAGTTCTTACTCCTAAAGCGTAAACATGAGTCTAAATTACTCTATCACAAGTAAATGACTCATGACATTCAAGCATTCACAAATCCAATATTAAGTCAGGTAAGTAAACTACTTCAAGCATACTAGGCACCACGAATACAAGTCTAATTAAGTTCATACATGGTTCACATAATATATTGCGGAATAACTAAAGAAGCATAAAAAGGATTATTTCTATGCTTTGCAAGTTCCGAAGACTTTTATTCCAACTCTACCATCACACACACTTTGCATCAAGCCCGTCGCCTCCGCTACTAGTGCTTTCCATTACCTGTATCTGCAGTATAAGGAAATGCAAACTAATAAGCATAAAGCTTAGTAAGTACCATCTAGCCTCACAAAACTATGAAAATTTGAATTATGCTTTTGTAAAACATGCTATGCACATACATGCTCATATCCATAAGTAATCATGCTAGGCTCATGCTAAAATACATATCATAGAATGTCATGGCATATAACTGAGACATGGCACATACTGAACTAAAACTGAAAAGTAAGCTATAGCATGGCATACATATCTGAACTGGAACTGAAACTAACTAACATAAAACTAATTATTAAATTCACCACGTGCTAATATGAATTTCTGAAAAATAAATACATATAGTAGGTGAAAGTAATAATCAACTGCTGTGGGCCCGGCAATGTTCCAACTGTGCGCGCATCCCTAATAAACCCGAGGTAGCAAATCCCGAATCCATTAGGGTTCTACTAGGTTATCTAAACCTAGGGGCAACTAGGAGCCCATCCCATACTAGGTTATCTAAACCTAGAGGCAACTTGGAGCCTATCCCTGGACCGGAGTCCGGTATAATGCCAACTGAAAATAAAATAGTTCTTTTATACTTTTCTTTTTCTCTTTTGATTCTTGCTTTTACAAGGTTATCTAAACCTAGGGGCAACTAGGAGCCCATCCCATTGGACCTTGGTCCCAATCATAAACTAGAGCAAGAATTTCTATTCTTTAATGCTTTCTATAGCATTAACTGAACTGAACATTTTAACAAACACCTAACGTACGTGCTTGTTCATAATTTACGATTTTTAATCGTAGAACATACATATAAGGAGATAAAGCATACGGAAAATCGACCGAAACTACTTATACTGCAGGTGAAGGGTACTTACATCCTGCGCTAGGTTTTTCTTACGAATAAAATCTGAAATTCTTGAGGAATCGTCGAACTACAACATTCTTCCTTCTTCTTGGCGTTCTCCTCGCGTCTACGAGGGTCCCCGTAGAGAATAGGGCCTCTTGAGACCTTCCCTTTGCTTCCCCTTTGTCTTGGGCGGCAAGAGAAGAGGAGGAGAGGAAGAAAAATCGCGAGAGGGAGAGAGGGAGTCGGCGGTGAGAAGATATGAGGGAAAAGAATGAATATAAAAACCCTAAGTTTCCCTTTTATACTTATGGAAAAATTTAACTAACTTTACCTTATCCATATTTCCCTCTAGTCTATACCAATGAAAATACATTAGGCCACTTGGTAAGTCTATTCTCTTCTCATGGTACAGGTCTTGGGTTCTAACCCTATTATATTATTTTTACTATGCATTCTATTTTTATTCATTTTTGCCTTATTTGTCCATGGAAAAATTCTATAAAAATATCCATAAATTCAGAATTAATTCTAGGATATTTCTAAAATTAGGTTTGAGAATTTTCGGGCGTTACAGATTTCTCGGCCTTCGGAAATTCCAAAAAGGAGACCACTAGTGAACTCACGCTGAGTACTTAGACCTTGGACATACTGACCCTGGGAAGTTAGGAACCAAGTAAATCCTACGAGTTATTCTTGCTCTGTTTGTGTTTATTTTATATTCCATTGCGTACTAACACTCTGATAGTAAGAACGTACGACGATGTTTCGTGAAAAAGTTCGAGTCGATATTCACTCCCCTCTATCGACCTACACCAATCCCAGACAAAACAAATTCCTAAACTATATTAGGGTTAATCCTAAACATCATAATCATTTAATTAATATAGATTAAATGATTAGCCACTTAGTTAGCCGAAGTCTCATATTCTGGTTTGTTTTAGGCCTAGCCTAAGCTTATCCCAAACGAAAACCACGTTATGAGTACATCCCAGCTAACACCAATATAAACTTTAGCTAAAGCGAGGAATTTAGAAACATAAAGCCACACAAAGCTATCCCTAATCCCACTCACAGCCACAACTTCAAACTAACATAAATCCTAATCATGATTCTTATCATATCAACATCCAAAAATCGACAACTTCCCCCCAAACTTCCATTGGATGCTCACGGCAGTAGTTCAAAAACCCAAGACAAACACCAACCCAAGAACATCTAAGAACCATGTCCAATTCCATTTATCACAAGCATAATTTGATTAACCAAAAGTAAGAATACAACACACTCACATAATTACACTATCAAGGTGCCCTGATACAAGATAGATAATTACAACACAGTTGGAGGAAGGCATCAACACTGGGCTGATTTCTCAAACAACTGTCACAGATCAAGGTAATACACTGCCTCCCATTGTGTGTGCTCATGGCAGCTTCATACAACCCATAGCACAGGACAACTTTGGTTCCAATTAATATTCCAACATCAGCCTCTCAACCTACTGTAACTATACTCCCATTAGCTCCAATTTGTGCTAATTTACACAAGCGCATATCAAGAACAATCCTCAAAAATTCGATTCTTATAGAAATCCATTAAAACCGATCAACCATCAAGCACTAAAACCAATTCCAATTCAAAATCTCAGATCCAAATCATTCATACTCATGGTAGCAACATCAAGACCATCAACTGATCTTAAGCAATAACCAAATGGACATCATAGGCTTACCGCTGCCGATCGCCCACAATCCTCAACCCAAACTGCTGCTCCAATTCACTAGGTTAGTGATCGTGAGGAAGGCAAACTCAATCCCTGGCTTGAGATCTGCCCCCATGGAGTTCAGCCACCACCTCACTCGTTGAAGATTCAAGGACGTTGGTACTCTCCCATGTCCATCAGAGAAGAAAGGATGCAATAGATCACGGGCCAATCCACTTCTCAAGTTTGCCACAATCAAAAAGGAACCCTAAGCCTTACTCACCTATACCCCACTCACGATGTAGATCCGACGATGGTCCCCTTGCGATCCTGATTGATGTAGCCACGGTTAGCTACCATCACGTGTAAAAGGAGGAGGTGGGAGGTGAAAGCTTCGTTGGCGTTTGTAGGGGCAGAGCCCCGATTGATGGTGTGGTGGAGACGAAGCTGTAGATCGAAGGTGAGGTGGAGAGGGAGATGGTGTCGCTCGGCTTCGATAGAGCAGTGAGGTGCGGAGGAAACCGGAAAAGAGGGGATTTATTAGAGGAATGCCACTTTTGCATTTCAACCCCTCTATTTCACCAAATCTGATCTAGGCCCTTAAGATAGGGGTTTTATTCACTTTGACCCTTATCAGTTCCAAGTTTTTTTTACAGTATACCCCATTAGATCTCTTCCGTAGCTCTGGGACCCTAAAGCTTCAAGAAAAATTTCTCGAAAAATGACGGAACCGAGTCCAAAGTGTTATATTTAACAAAATAAGAAGTTCAAATTTAAATATCAAAATTAGAAAAAGAATACTTAATTAATCCACAATTCAAAAATTCAAAATTTTTTAATGTAAAATTCGTGTACTAAACTTTAATTAAATACCTTCAATTATTAAACTAATAAAATTCTACCCAACTAGAACAATTAACTGAATAATAACAAATGTGTCAAAGTGAGTTGACGCAATCACGGGTTCACACGATAAGTATCAAATCGAAAATTTGATAGTTTCCTAGAAATAAAATTAAAATGATTTGACTTGATTAACATATGCATAACTTTCTTGCTCTTGCATATATTTACTTTTTCTTTATATCTACCATATCATTCATGCTAGTTTATTTCATGCTTAATCTAGAACGGCTAGATAAGAAAAAGATTGTTTGATACTTGCCTAACATAGTACCAGGGTGGTGCTAGATGATAGTATGTTAGGGAAGCTTGGTCTAGGAAGTCAAGAAGGGTAAGGAGTACCTGACTTGGTCGAATTAGCTATGTGGAACTAGCCGAAGCTACCTCATCACATCCTAGACTAGTTAGACTAGAGTTTTTCAAAGAGTAAATTAAAAGTAGCATTTCTTTAAAAGACATTGTCAAGGAAAGGGTCGTTCTTCTAATACTCATGAAAGCCCTTATGCCTCACCAAGACTTGGAAGCCAATTTTGAAAATTTACTTTTAAGTTAATACTTGTTAAACTTGAATCTAACTCAAGGTTAAACAATCTACAAAAATAAATTGAGAAAAATTAATCAAGCATCTCACAACACCCATAAGGCTACCATGGTTGTTTGTACTGCGACACTTAAATGGTTGAGATGATAAGAACTAATTAATTGATAAATATTTTCAAAAATCCTTAGAATATTTTCTTACAAGCCTATTTTCAAAATAGTGATTTAAACATAATAATGTTTTAATGAATTTCACGCATGATTGTGGGTACTTATAAATAGCGTTCAAAAAGTAATATATCTTTTTGAAAATTATTTGACCTACACTTAGACACAAATCCTCTAGGTTAACACTAAAGTCCCTTAAGACACTTAGGTATAGTTTCTTATAGTTAACAAGGGTAGTCAGAAGGTGTTAGGTTCAGGAGGAGTTAATTTTTTTTCTGTGCAAATTTTATGTTTTTAAAAAAATATTTTCAAAAATTTATTATGTCTTTAAAAAAATGTTGTTTTGCTCAAAAAATTATTTTTGAAAAAAGGATAAAATTATTATTCTTTCAAAAATTATCATGTCTTTCCAAAATATTTTTTTCCGCTCGAAAAGTTATTTTTGGAAAACTTTTCTTTCAAAAATTATCATAGCTTTCAAAAATATTTCTCTTAAAAACTTATCATTTTTGGAAAATATTCCCTAATTATTCTTATAATTTGGATAAACCCAAAAGACATATAGGAAGTTTTTCTTATAATCTGCAAGGATTTCTAAGATTATGTCAGGCTTAGGGGGCATCATTATCAAAAGAACAGTTCGTTTTTGTAAATTGACTCTAAATTACTTTAAAAATCTTATATTTTTTTAAAAAGGATTATATTATTCTTTTCATTTGAGTCAAACCCTAAGACACAGAGGAATATCATCTTGTGGTCAACGAGCTTCCTAAGACTATGTCAAGCTTAGGGGGAGTTCAAATTAAAAAGAACTATTATAATTGTCAAAAATACGATATTTTCAAAAATATGATATTTTCAAAGATACTATAGTTTCATTTTCCAAAATATTCTTGAAAAATCTTTTAGTCTTCTAAATTATTTTTGAAAATTTTAAAAAAAAATTTATAGCACGGAAAAATCTCTAAGACACCTAGGAAAGTTTTCCTTATAGTTACAAGGTTTCCTAGGATTGTGTCAGATTGAGAAGGAATCTAAACTAAGAAAGTTATGTTTTTTCAAAAACTTAAACACATATTGAAAAAATGATATTTTTCTTGGAAAAATCTCTAAGACACATAGAAAACTTTCTCATAAAGGGTCAATTTAGTATACATTCTTTAATGTATACTCATGTGTCAGCTTGTTATCCAATTTTCATGACTTGTGAGATCAAGTCATCAATTACCCTACATACTAGTTTCAATGCATTAATATCATCCTTGAATATCAATACTTGACTAAGAATAGTTATGAGTAGTGTTCTTTACATTATTTCACTATTAATTCAACCAATTGATATATTGTAAATGAGAACATACTACCCAAGGATATTATTATATTTATTCATTGAGTATAATCATGAAATCAATATAATAATCAAATATTACCTTTATTAAATAGAATATGATACAAAATATTTCTAAGACAATCATCTCATAATTGGCTCTGGGGCTAATACTAACAATCATCCACTAGCACTAATATCAATCACTAAAATATCAAATATCCAATGACCTAATGAGACCATCATGTTTTCTCTGTGCCAAAGCCTTGATCAAAGGATCCGCGATGTTAGCGTTTGTCGGTACTCTACATATCCTCACATCTTTTCGATGATCTCTCAAATGAGATAGAAGCGCCGTAATTTATGCTTCGACCATTGATGAGAGCGAGGTTCCTTAGCTAGTGCAATAGCCCCATTGTTGTCACAATATGTGGGGACCAGTGCCGTCGATAGAGGGGGGGGTGAATATCAACTGGTTAAAAACTTTGCCGAAACTTCGTAAACTTTCGATCATTCTAGATATAGAGTTAGTGCAGCAGAAAATAGAAAGAACGAATGAACAAACAAAGTGCACACGTGATTTTTACTTGGTTCCCAACCCTTCAGGGTCAGTACATCCAAGGTCTAAAGACGGGAACGCACGCCCACTAATGGTCTCCTTTCCGGACTATCCAGAGGCGGAGAAACCCGTCTTACAGTGCAAAAATTACAATCACAAAGATAGATAAAAATAATCACAGAATATAAATTCAAGCCAAAAAGAGTCTAAGACTCGGCCGATCTGGAACTCCGAAGTGCCGCACACTTCCTCCCGAGCTTCCTTGGTCGCAGAGCCTCGTCGTTAGCGCTTTTCTTCCGTTCGGAATGCTCAGAATGATTTTTGAATGGTGTTCTGAGTTGAGGGGTCGAAGCCGCTTTTATAGGCTTGGTATAGGGCACCTGTGATCAATGAGGTGCCTCACAGGGCTTGGTCAAAGCTTACCTTCGCGCCGAACTCGTAGTAGCAGATAAAGCTTTCAACCAGGGCACCTGTGTTGAAGGAGGCACCTGATTCATTCAGGCGCCTGACCCATTGAGGCGCCTAGCTGACTAGGGTGCCCTAGCTGATGGAGGCATCTAGCAGCCTACTGTCCAGCCCTGTTGTATGTTTGCTTGCCTGCTTTGTCTTTAGGTACCTGCAAGATACATAAATACAAGGCAAACACATGTATATCCTTAGCCTTAAGGGTTTGGTTCTAACTTCGGATTTCCGTGAAACCCTAGGTCAAACCGACGCCTAAGTTTCCATCCCAGGGAACGTGCCATTCACCAACTCCTCTCAGGAGACGGTTGGCACCCGGGACCTCCGGTTGGAATTTTTTACTTAGCCTTCGATACTCCCGAATCTCGAGACGTCCGAACCTTGACCCGTCTCTACTTCTGTCCTTAGTCATCGCTCAGCTAAGTTGCTCAATCCCTTGGACCATGACTTCTTGCCCAAACCCTAGGTCCAGGACTTCGGTGCCCAACCCTCGGTCAGGACTTAGTGCCCAATTCCTTGAACCAGGTCTTCGGTGCCCAACCCTCAGCCAGGACTTAGTGCTCTGCTTCACTCACCAAGTCTTAGTGCCCAGCTTCACTCACCAGGTCTTTGTGCCTAACCTTATGTCAAGACTTAGTTACCCAGCCCGCGGCCAAGACTTAGTGCCCAATTCTTCGAGCCAGGACTTAGTGCCTAGGTTAACTAGGAATTTTCATCACTTTGGTGCAGTTTTCTTTACTACCCTTCCCTTGTTCAATGTATCACTGACTTAAGCATATTGTCAAACATTGAAACACTTAGAGGAGGATATCACTGATGCATCTTACACCAACAACCTCCCCCTTTTTGATGTTTGACAATATCTTAAGTTAGATTGAATGAAAGGGCTAAATTATGATCCTTAAAAACAAATCTAAGTTTTGAAAATACATTTTGATCTTTGGGAGAAAAACATTTCTAATATAAGCTCACTCTCCCCTTTTTTTTGAAAAAAACATTTTGATTTTCATTGATCCTTCGGGAAGAAAAAAAAAATCCTAACTTAAGCTCACTCTCCCCCTTTGTCATACATCAAAAAATGATAGAAACACTTGCACCAACAATGAAAAAAAACTCCTTTCGAAACATTTCCATCAATGGCAACGAGCTAGTTATAAATACAATTGTACCAATAGAAAATTAATTTTACTTAAATTGCACCAAAAAATTACACTTTGAAAAGTATTGTGCAAATTGAAAAAATATTTTGAACTTTCAGCAAATGTTTTGAACTCAGAAAATTTTCACTTTTAAAAAAATATTACCTTAAAAAAAATTCCAATTGAGAAAGATTTTCAAAAAGGATTGCATACCTAAAAGATTTTAGAAAAATATGCACTTTTCAAAAATATTTCACTTATAGATTTTTGCACTTTAAAAGAATATTTTGAAAAATATTGTGCAAAAACTTGTACTTTGAAACATATTTTTTCTTTGAAAAGTTTGTACATTGAAAAGTTTGTACTTTGAATATTCTGTACTTTGAAAGATCTATAGTTTGAAAGATATGTACTTTGAAAAAATCTATACTTTGAAAGATATGTACTTTTGAAAGATATTATGCATTTTTGAAAAATATAAGTACTTTTGAAAGATATTATGCATTTTTGAAAATATTTGTACTTTTTGAAAATATTATGAACTTTTTGAAAAAATATAAGTACTTTTGAAAAATATATTGAGCTTTTTGAAAAATGTAAGTACTTTTGAAAAATATATTGTGCTTTTTGGAAAATGCAAGTACTTTTGAAAAATATATTGTACATAACATATTAAGAAAATTTTAATATTATTTTGAAAACATAATACTTTACTTGACTTGGTTTCTTTTCCAGTCTGACACAATCCTAGGAAACCTTGTTAACTACAAGGATATTTCCCTATGTGTCCTGGAAATTCTCCAAACTCAAGTAATCAAAAGGAATTCTATAAGCAAAAAAAAAATGTTTTTGAAAGTGATAGTATCATATTTTCATAAAATAAATGATGACAGTATTTTGAAAAAAAAATTCTTATGTTTTCAAAAGGATGAAAACATATTACTTTGAAATGTTCAATAATTCTTTTAGTTTGACCTCCCTCTAAACTTGACCCAGTCCTAGGAAGCCTGTTGACTACAAGTACTCTTCCTCTGAGTCTTTAGGGTTTGGTTTAGACCAAAAGAATTATCTAATAATTTCAAAAAAAATTGCCAATTTTTTTTTGAAAAATACTTGTTAGAAAATTTTCTTTTGACTTAGACTCCCCTAAATTTGACACATCCTGGGAGTTCTTGTAGATGATGAAGAAGATTTCCTCTGTGTTTTTAGGGTTTATCAAAATCAAAAGAGAAATAGGCACAATTTTTGAAAAATATTTTGAAATGATAGTGATATAACACTATTTTTGAAACAATTTTGAAAACCTTATTTTGAGATGATAAATTTTAAAGCATAAGATTTATAAAGAAACAAAAAAAACTCCCCCTGTTTTGGACACCGTATAACTCTATCTAAGTGTCTTAAGGGACTCTAGTGTTGACCTAAAAGGCTTGTGTCTAATTGTGTAGGTCAAACACTTTTTCGAAATAATATAATTTGGAAAATCTATTCTATGTATAAACAATCACTGAGTTAAGCATATTGTCAAACATTGAAACACTTAGAGGAGGACATCACTGATGCATCTTGCACCAACACAATAGAGGACTATTGGGTTTACTATGCTAGGAACCACACCAAACTCTATAATGAACTTCCGGATCCAAAACGCCTCCTTTGTTGCATCAGACACAACAATATACTCAGCTTATGTTGTAGAATCTACGACTGTCTTACTTCAAACTCTTCCAGCTCATAATGCCACCATTCAAGCAAAATACATATCCTGACTGCGATCTGGAATCATCCCTATCAGTTTGAAAACTTGCATCACTGTAACCCTTTACAGCTAGCTTTTCATCACCTTTAAATGTCAAGAAATATTCTTTCATCATTCGTAAGTACTTAAGAATATTGTTGATAGCTGTCATATGACTTTCACCTAGATCTAACTGGTATCTGCTTATCATGCTCAATACATACTAGACATCTGGGCGAGTACATAGCATGGTGTATATGATAGACCCTATACCAGATGCATAAGGGATCTGATCCATGCGGTCTCTCTCCTCCTTAGAAAAGGGACATTGAATCTTCGAAAGACTCACACCATGTGACATTGGCAGAAATCTTTTCTTTAAATTTTGCATAGCAAAACAATGTGATACCTTGTCAATGTATGTACTCTGATTTAATCCAAGATCTATCTCTATAGATCTTAATGCATAGAATGTAGGCAGTAGCATCTAAGTCCTTCATTGAGATACAATTCCCCAGCCATGTTTTCACAGACTGTAATGCAGGGATATCATTTCCAATGAGGAGTATGCCTTCTACATACAAGATCAGAAAGATAACGGTGCTCCCACTAACCCTCTTGTAGACACAAGGTTCATCTTAATTCTTGATGAAACCAAACTCTTTGATTTCATCATCAAATCGAAGATTCTAGCTTCGAGAAGCTAGCTTTAATCGATAAATGGACCTTTGCAACTTACATACCTTTCCATCATTCTTTGGATCTACTAAACCCTCAGGTTGTGTCATGTATACATCCTCGAGTAGATTCCCATTCAGGAATGTAATTTTGACATCCATTTGTCAAATTTCATAATCATGGTAAGTTGTGATGGCAAGCATGATCCAAATAGATTTAAGCATCGCAACTGGTGAAAAGATTTCATCATAATCTATATCATGAATCTGCTTGAAGCCTCTAACTACCAGTCACCATTTATAGGTATACATAAGACCATCCATGTCAGTCTTTCTCTTAAAGTCCCACTTACAACCAATGAGTATGATCCCCTTAGATGGATCAACCAAAGTCCATACTTAGTGTACAGAGATTCCATTTCAGACCTCATGACCTCTAGTTATTTCTCGGAATCTGGGCTCATCATAGCTTCCTGATAGGATGTAGGCTCTTTCAACTCAACAAGCATTACATCATCAAGGTCAGACAAGAGAAATGAGTATCTCTCAGGCTGACGACGTATCCTATCAGATTTGTGAAGAGGTTGGTCTACTTGAATAGGTTATTGCTCCACAACTTATTATGCAACAAACTCAGAATTCACAACGCCTTGTGGTACCTATTCAATTTCCATCAAGGCCTCAGTGCCATTCTCCACATCTTGAATTTCTTCAAGATGAATTTTACTTCCACTGGTTCTTCTAGAAATAAACTCTCTTCTAGAAAAATACCGTTCCTAGCCACAAACACTTTGCCTTGTGTGGGATTGTAAAAGTAATATCCCTTTGTTTCCTTGGTATATCGTTCAAAATGACACTTATCTGATTTGGGGCCTAGCTTGTTTGAGACTTGACATCGAACGTAAGGTTAACAATCCTAAATCTTCATAAAAGACATCTTTATGATGACTTTTGATAGAACTCGGTTAAGTGTGAAAATAGTCGTCTCTAGAGCAAAATCCTAGAAGGAAGTAGGAAGATCTATGTGACTCATCATTGATCGCATCATATCCAATAGTGTACAATTCCTCTTCTCAGAAATATAATTCCATTGTGGTGTTCCTGTTAGAATATATACTAAAAACCTTGCCTTTTCTGTATGAACATCTACATTTTGAAAGAGAATCACAACATCGCTGTTTGCATGTTTATATTAGTATATGCATTTCTGTCTCATACCTTGCATTGTAGATAACATGGTGTGTGATGTCACACAGAAGATCATGTTATCAGTTCCTTGCATAGTATAAGTAGAGGCTCACAACCGAGATGGATTTGGACAAACCATCGGGATGGTTGTAGTGTAATTTGATATTGGTTTATCTTGACCAATGAATTACACTAGTGCACTTTATGTGCATTGAGCAGGACAGACGTAGAGGTCATCCAATTTATACTAACTTTATAATTGAATTGGACCTCGATTTATTATGGAGTACATGCTCTGAATCTCGATATAATAACGGGCACATGTACTTAATAATTATTTCTTTGATTTACCAATGGGCAAGATTTATTCTGTTAAATCGATAGGCCCGGTAAGTTGGAAAATAATATTATTTATATGGTGTTCCATTGATTATAGATAGAATCCATATCCTGGTGAGTCAGGATGATGATGCCCCATTTATGAGCTCAAAAGGTTCATCAAGTTAAATCCTGCAGGTGGACTTGGTCCAACATGATGATAATGATGAGTGGTACTAATCAAGGAGTTAGAGGTTGATTAATTAAAATTATCAGTAATTTAAATTAATCAATGAGCATTCGATATCATAAACACAAGGAGAAATTGTACTCATAATAGTTGGAGCACATATGTAAATATGGGGGTTGGTGAGGTAGTTCAATGGAGAACCTTTAGTGGAATGATTCTTCATTAATAGATTGGGTTGGATCCATTAGCAGGCCAAGACCCAACTCCTCCTCATGGTCCCTATTGTAGCCCTATAAATACCCCTTGGAGTCATGAAACCAAGGCATCCAATTGATAGAACCCTAGAGCCTCTCTCTCTCTTTTCTCTCATCTTCTCTCTCCTAGGTCTTGTGGTGGTCGGCGGCAAAGGGGTCCAAGGGAGGTGGCGCAAGGTGATAAGGAAGGAAGAATCACATCATCTCTTCCCTTCCTTTTCATCCTTTTCTTCCCTTCATCCCTAAGGGTCACGACAGCAAGAAGGAGGGGCAGCGCCACCTTGCTTGGTGGCCGGCGGCGGTGAGGAAGAAAGGGAGGAGCGGCAACTTGGGTTTGGCAAGAAGAAGACCTCATCCTCTTCTTCTTCATTTTCATCCTAGTCTTCTTCTTCTTCTCTTGGTGGTGACACAAGCATAGGAAGGAGGCTTTGATCCTTTGGTGGCCGGCGCAAGCTTCTTTGGAGGCTAGGGTTCCAGCGGCATTAAAGGGAGGAAGAAGACCTCTTCTCTTCCCTAGGGTTGGGGATTCCGATTCATGGTAGATCATCGCCCACATGACATTCAAGAGGGGAGGGTCATACAATAGAAGATCAAGAGGTAAAAGAAAAAGTATAACCTTCTCTTTGGTTCCTTGTTTTCTATTTTATGTGTGGTTTTAATTAATTATCTTGCTCTTAATTATTTGTTAATTAATGATGATAATTAATTATTTTTGGACCCCGATAATAAACACAAAAACCGACAATCCGCTCGTCGTCTTTTTCACAACCAATTAGTTAGGCGAGTTACAAGGCTTGAACTTTGAGTTTGTCTAAGTTGTAACTCAAATCAATTGGTATGACGATGAGACAGACATTTGGGAGATAGGTCTCCATTCGGATTAATTTTTTAATTCGTACACATGGAGAGGTTTCCCATGGACGACCCAGTGTTCGCTTAGGAATCCCGCCAAGCTATCCAACAACTAGTATCAGAGCTGAGGTTTCCGGTTTTGTGTGTTTAGGATTTGGTTACTTTTTGCACATTATCATGTATTTTATTTTTGCCGGATAATAGTAGGATGTCCATAGGCTAACTCTTTGTTGCAGGCACGAGATTCCAACTATTATGACTTAAATAATGTGTGTATGTGATTTGTTGTGCATGATTGCAATTATTTCAATCCTCGAGGTTGACGAGGCTAAATTAGTATTTAATTTTTGTAATTAAATATGACACATGTTTAGCCGAGCTTTTTTATTTACATTCGATCTAGATTTTATATACACTACTTTGTGGAGTATAGGATCGATGGATGTAAAAAAATAGCTTTTCATCTTGGCTCGGAAATCCCTTTAATGGTGGCTTGCGCATGGTATAGGGAGGAACGGACGAGGTGGAGACACGACTGGAGGCGCATTAGAGGCCAAAGCCATGATAGTTGAAAAATTTTAGAATTTTTCTTGTTTATTATTTTAGTTTATGTGCTTGTCGTGTGTGCATGAAAATTCCTCATTATAAATAACTAAGTGGGAGAGGGACCCTAAGGGTCCCGCGGCCTCCATTACTAATTTGACAAGTGATGTGAACAAGCCAGCACGTCAGCTCTGTGTGCCTTCCTCCCCATCGGATGGGCTTGTTCTGCGGATCACTGGGTCAGACATGATTATAGAAAATTATTGAAGAGCGTGTGTTTTTCCCCATCGGACGACACATAATCTGAGATTATTTTTTTAGTATTATGTATCTCCCCATCGGAGTCACTGCTATTGTTTGTAGAGCCAAAGTAAACCAACTATTAATTTTATTTGCCAAAAAGTTAGGTTGACAAGATAATAAAACTAATGGGTAAAACCTCTTCTTACCAATGTAGAATTCGTATACGTCCACACCATCGTGGCATGCGAAATTCTCGGTGTTTTGAGGTGTTGGTTGATTTCAAATTTATTGTTTTGAGGAATCAATATGTTTTGAAATCTAAAGCTATGATTGTTGTGATTCTCAGGGATTTTCAAAATGGCCTTTAACCCACTAGCTGTGATACTTAAGGAAAACAAACTTATGGGCCCTAATTACACTGATTAGAAAAGAAATCTAGACATTGTCCTAACTGTTGAGGAGTACAAATATGTACTCCTTCAGGAATGTCCTGAAAACCTAGCGAGAATTCTGGTGATGAGGAGAGGGAGCGTCATAAGAAGTTGGTCAAGGCAGATGAGATGGCGCAGTGTTACATTTTGTTTGTTTGTTCTTTTTTTTTATTTACAAGGGGTATCCAGGTTTGCACCCGACTAATCTGCTTGGCTGACCGGCTCTACCCCACAGCCTTCAACAAGAGTCCCCACTGGTCAACGAGGGTAAATCGCGATACTGAGACATGTGGCAACTTCACCACTGAAGATATCGATACCCGATGGCCCGACCATACAGCAGCTTGTGGCAATTTCTTCTGGCTTCTATGTCAAATGTATTGCAACATCAACATCAGGCCATGCCTACTGCTTATGACATGATGCTAAACCTTAAGGAACTCTTCGGACACCAGAATCGGGCCGCTAGGCAGGTTGCGATGAGAAACTTGATGACAACTACCATGATTGAAGGAACACCCATGAGGGATCATGTTCTCAAAATGATGGCTCATCTGAATGAGAAGACCTTGGAGTGGAGATCGATGGGGAAACCCAGGTCGATATCATTCTCCAGTCTCTGCCTAGGAGTTTTGAGTAGTTCCACCTGAACTACAATATGAACAAGCGTACATATACATTAGGGGAACTTCTAGTAGAACTTCGGGCGGCAGAGGAGCTTTTTCGTCAGAGTTCTCATGCCATTGTTACTCAAAGGGTTTCTACTTCTGTGTCGAAAGGAAAGAAGAAGAAGAAACAAGGTGGAGCCAAGAAGGGGCAGGATCTCAGGCATCTAGGGCTGGCGTGAAGAAGCCGAGAGGCAAGTGCTTCACGTGTAAGCAAACTGGACACTGGAAGGCGAACTGTCCTTGTCGTCAAGACAAAGGTATATCTTTTTGTATAGTTGTTGAATCATGCTTAGCGTTGTTATCTACCGGTACCTGGTTTGTAGATATGGGAGCCACTGATCATGTCTGCAATTCATTGAAGGGGTTCTAGAAAACCCGACGACTAGCTGATGGAGAGATTACCGTCTACATGGACAATGCTACGGAGGTGGCGGCTATTGTAGTGGGAGACGTTTATTTATCATTTGATAGAAATAAAGTTTTGGTTTTAAGAAATTACCTTTATGTACCTACTTTTAGAAAGAACCTTGTTTCGGTTTCTAAGATAATAAAGGATGGATATTCTATTGCTTTTAATGGCCATGTTGTTATAAAAAGGAATAGAGAGATTACCTGTTCAGGTAAATTGGTTGGCAATTTGTACACATTAGAATCAAAAACTCCCACGATGCAAATAGAAGTTAATAACTCATCATCTAACTAAAATTAGAGAAAGGAACCTTCTAAGATGAACCAAAACGAAGGGAGGTATGCCTTGGCTGGTTTCCTAAGCGAATACCTAGACGTCCTTGAGAGACCTCTCCATGTCTGCGGATTAAAAATTAATCCAAATGGAGACCCGTCTCCTAAACAACCATCTCGTCATTGTATCAATTGATTCAAATTACAACTTAGCCAATCCCAAAGATCGAGCCTTGTAATTCGCCTAACCGATCGACCGCGGAAAAGACGACGAGTGGATCAGTGATTTTTGTGTTTATTATCGGGATTCAATAATTAATTATCAAACATTAATTAACCAATTAATCAATCATGATAATTAATTAACATGCCACATAAAATGATAGAATATAAAGTAGGAGCCAAAAGAGAAATCTACCTCTCTTTACCTTACGATCTTCTACCATATGACCCTCCCCTCTTGGACGTCGTGTGGGCGATGATCTACCAAGAACTGAAAGCCACCAAGACCACCTTGCTTCTCCTCTTTTGCTTGTGCCGTCCACAAGGAGAAATATATCCTTGTTTGTACAACCCTAACCTCTCTATATGATGAAGAAAACACCATCCTCCAAGCTTCCACCCACCAAGGAGAGAGACTTCTCCATGAGTTGCCACCGGCGATGGGTGGAACCCCATCCGCTGCCGCCGACCATGGAGCAATCCTCCTTCCTTGCTGTCGCCGGCGGCCAAGGAGAGAGTGATCTCCTTGATCTGCCACCGGCTAAGGAAGAGACCTCAGCTGCTGCCGCCGGCCTTGAAGCAGGCCTTCTTCCCTGCTGCCGCCGCTAGCCAAGGAGAGGGTGATCTCCTTGTTCTGCCGTCGGCCACTGAGAGAGGCCTAGCTGCTGCCACCGGCCATGGAGCAAGACTCCTTTCCTACCGCTGTCGGTCATCAATTAGCCCTATTCCCTGCTGTCGTTGGCCAAGGAAGATGGTTGTTCTCAAGATCTGCCGGCGGCGATGAAGAGGAATCCTCCACCTGTTGCCGCCGGCCATGGATCAACCTCCTTCGCTGCTGCTGTCGGCCAAAGGGAGTAGCTGCACCAAGGTCTATCACCGGCTGTGAAAGGGTCTTCTTCTTCTTCAACCCACCGGCCATGCCCTAGGAGAGAAGGAGAAGAGTGTGGCCTAGGTTCCTCACATCTAAGTCCATCTTGAGGTTCCTGAACCATATAGCTTTCTTGGTCGCCTCAGAGGCTACAATATACTCAGCTTTCATGGAGGAGTCCGCCACACAGCCGCTGTGCGACATTCCTCAAAACTATGGTTCGACCTCCTAAAGTAAATACAAAACCCCGAGGAATAGTTATATTTACCCCTATCTAATTGGAAATCTGTATCCGTATAACTCATAGGGAGCAATTAGTCTGTCCGGTAAACCAACATATTATCCTTAGTCCTTCTCAGGCACTAATATATGCTTTTATAGCAGTCCAATTTCCTTGACCTGGGTTACTCTGATATCTGCTAACCATGCCCATGGCAAAGCAGATATCCGGTCTTGTTTATAACATACATGAGGCTTCCTACAGCCAATGCATAAGGAACCACCTTCACCTCCTCTATCTCCTTAGATGTTTTAGAACACATCTCCTTAGATAGAGTAGCTCCATGGCTGAAAAGTACAAAACCTTTCTTGGAGCTAAAACGAGCTAGGACAATGTCTTTCTATGAAGCTTGGGATAAGCACAACATCCTTCTCTGGTGATCCCTTAGAACTTTGATCCCCAAGGATATGTCCAGCTTCTCCTAAGTCTTTCTTATTGAACGGTTTGGACAACCATACCCTGACGTCTGATAATACTCTATCATTGTTGCCAACCAACAAAATATTATCTACATATAGTACAAGAATACCACTACGTTTCCGTCATATTTCTTACATACACAAATCTCATCCATCCTTTGAACAAATCCATATGACTGGATTATCTCTTCAAAGTGGATGTTCCTCGTCATAGATCTAGGGATCTCGATTCATGGTTGCCAGGGACCATGTCTGAAGACTCTCCCAAGAACATGAATCCTTCAGGTTAAGTAACAACCCTCCCACTATGATAAGGTACCACTTGTGTATCTTCTGTGACATGCGGTGCAGTGACTTGTGGTATATCTTCTTATACAGTTGCTACTAAGGTCAGAACATCCCCTCTTAATTCTTCAAGAACTAGTCTACTCATGGGCTTGTGGTCCATCACATAGTCTTCAATTAAGAATCAAGTATTCATACTAACGATTATCCTCTGATCCTTAGGACTATAGAACCACCCTTCATTCTTCTAGGATAGCGTACGAACTAGCGCACTTCTGCACGAGATTCCAACTTATCAATATCTCCCTTCAGTACATGTGCTGAACTACCCCAAATTTGAATATGTCTTAGACTAGGCTTTCACCCAGTCCACACTTCTATGGGAGTAGAGATTACTAATCTAGATGACATCAAGTATGTTCGCTGCCGTTTCCAGAGCATATCCCCAGAACGAATCCAGCAACTTGGAGTAGCTCATTATCCTAACCATCACCATAAGAGTCATTTTCCTTCATTCTGCTGCACCGTTCTGTTGGGGCATACCGGGTGCAGTCAATTGGGATTGACTCCAAACCTCTAATAAGTAAGTCCTAAACCTCTCACAAGAGGTACTTGCCACCACGATCTGATCGTAGTGTCGCGATACTTTTACCTTGATGTTTCTCCGCATCAGTCTTGAATTCTTTAATCTCATCAAAGTATTCAGACTTACGGTACATCAAGTAAATGTACCTATACCTTGAATGATCATCCATAAAATAGATGAAGTATTCATGGTTACCTCTATCCTGGATAGACAAAGGACCTACATAAATCAAAATGAACCAGTTCTATCATATCATTGGCTCTATAGCCCTTACCTTGAAAGGCTTCTTGGTCATCAAACCTTCCAAGCAAGACTCACAGGTTGGGAAGTCTTCCACCACCAATGAACCCAAGGGCCCATCGGCTATCAACCTCTGAATCCTACTAAGGTTAATATGACCAAGCCTAAGATGCCAAAGATATGTCTGGTTCATTTTAGAAGGTTCCTTTCTCTTATTTTGGTTAGATGATGAGGTATTGGCCTCTATTTGCATCGTGGGAGCTTTTGGTTCTAGAGTATACAAATTGCCAATCATAGTACCAGAATAGATAATCTCTTTATTTATCTTTATAACAACTTTGTTATTAAAAGCAATAGAATTGTAACGACCCGGAAAATTTTCTCAATATTTTTTTTAAAATATTGATCATGTCTAGATAGTGTTTGAGGAACCTAGAGATACTAGTATGAATTTTAGCCTAGTTATCCATGATTTTCCCATTTAAATTGAGAAGCTAAGTACTAATGGGCCTTATATGGGCTTTTCTAGTACCATGGTTATTAGTGGATTTTAGGTAGAATTTAATATAAATATAAATAGATTTTAATTAGGAATATTAGCATGATTATGGGTGAGTCTTAGGAGAATTTTCAAAAATAAGGAAAAAAATAAAATAAAAATAAAGTGCATGCACCAAGGATTAAACCTTGGACCTAGTATACCATCATGCATGTACTAACCAATTCACCTAGAAAGGGAGTGCTATGAGGGAATGAAGTAGATTTTTGTTAAGGCTAAAGGATGTGAAGAGTCACCATGAGAGGAGGCACCATGTCTCTTCACTTCCCCCCTCTTCATTGTGTATAAATGAGAGGGATGATAACTTAACACTTAAGATAGTTATTCCTCTTCTCTTCTCCACCAAGCCTCTCCTTCTTCTTCCTCCTTCTAGCCGAACCCCATAGGAGGGTTCTCCCTTGGGAAAAGTTCACAAGAAGGCCTCTCCTTCAAGATCCAAGGCTTTTTACAAGGTTACAAAGGCTAGGGGTGGTCAAGGGACAACAAGGTCTTCATCCTCCTCCCTATCTAAGGTCTATAACCAAGATAAACCAAGGTAAGACTACCTCTCCTGTGGTATAATAGTTATGTGTTTATCATGATTTAAGATGATTGTTTAGGATTTGTATTGAGAAAACCATGGATTATGACCTTGTAAGTTTCGGCCACCATGCTTTTTGGGTCCAAAAATGATGTTAAAAATCTCACTCATGTTTTCTAATGCTTTTTTATGATGAATAAAGAATAAAATAGGATTTGGAGAATTTTTGGAGTACCCTAATACCCTCTAGGGTTTCGGCCAACACCATGGTTTCATGGTTGGGTTTAGATCTAACTCTTCAAGCAAGTTTCTTATGTTTCCTCATGTTACAAGGGGTGTTAATGGTGATTGATATGAATTTTTATAAGCCTTGTGACCCTTGTAAGGTTCAGCCAAGATGAGTTTTAGGGCAAGGGGTTAGGGTTAACTCCAAGCAAGGGTTCTAATGGCTTTCTATAGTATCATATGAAAGGTATTAGATGTAAAATAGGAATTATATGAATTTTTTCATGTGCTTGTGACCCTCTAGGGTTTCGGACAAGGTCAAGGGTAGGGCTAATAAAATTAGGGTTAGCTCCAATTATGAGGTCTAATGGTTCCCTATGGCTTTGTATGCAATGTATGAATTTCCTTTTTACTTATGGAACCTTTCATGTTGATTGAATAAGGGAGCCTCCACCCATGAACTTTCGGCCAAGTCAAGAAACTAGGGTTTGGGTTGGGTTAAGGTTCCAATGATATTTGTTTATATGTTACTATGATGTATGTATATGTTAAGGATGTTGCAAGAATGTTTATGCTACCTACAACCCTAGCTTTATGGGTTATATGCCATGACCTTGTATGTTTAAGTATGTGCTATGTCCATTCATGAATGTTTTAACCATATTCCATGAACACATGTCTTTGATGTAGGGTCATGCTATATAGAATGATGCATGTATGTTGTTAAATGCCTATAATAGGTATATGTTTATGAAGGTCTATGCATGTTCTATGATGAATGATATTAACCTAAGTAATGTAGGATGCCATGAACCTAAGTCGTATGTATCCTGTTCACATGAATTTTACCCATGCATTCTCTATGATGGATACTATGATTATGTATGTATGTCATGTTTTATGAATAAAGAAGATGAATGAAGATAAGGTTCATGCCTTAAGTACGAATGATAAGTATGAATGATAAGTATGAATGATGAAGGCATAATGATGATATGAATTAAGTATGAATGATGAAATGCCAAGTATGTTATGTTATGCTTCATGTAACAAGATTATGTTCATATCTTTAAGTATGCAATGTATGTGCTATGAATGATGAAGCATGTGAAGATATTTTACTTTATGAATGAGCTTGTACCGGACCGAAGTATGGGTCCAAGGGATGGGCACCTTAAGAACACCTTGGTGTTGGACTACCATAGCTGTCCACGGTTCTGGGACTACCGAAGCTGTCCAACAGGGATAGGCACCTTAAGAACGCCTCGGTTCTGGGACTACCGTAGCTGTCCTTACTCTAGTAGGTCGAGACTAGCTACCTCGTATTTACTTAGGGATGCGCGCATATGATGTATGTATGTGGTACAAGCCGGGACCCCAATGATGTGATGATTATGTTTAAGTATTTAAAAGTATGATTTAAAATTAAGCATCCTTACGTATATGCATTCGACTCATGCATTCATTCATGTTATGCATTATGCCATGATAGAAAATGTTTTACGCTTATGTTTTATGTTAAGAATTATGCCATGATAGAAAATATTTTATGCTTATGTTTTATGTTAAGAATTATGCCATGATAGAAAATGTTTTATGCTTATGTTTTATGTTAAGAATTATGCCATGATAGTAAACGTTTTATGCTTATGTTTTATGTTAAGAATTATGCATGATAGTAAATGTTTTATGCTTATGTTTATATTAAGAATATGCTCATGTTTTATGTTAGGAATCATGTCATGTTAAGTATATTTATGTTTATATTTATGCCATGTATCATGCCATGTTAAGTGTATTTTATGCTCATATACTATGTAAGAACTATGTCATGCCAAATGATTTTATATATTTATGTTCTATGTAAAGCACCAAGTCATGTTAATGTTTCATGTGCTCATGATTAAGTGACGAATGGTTTTAGTGAGTAGGAAAGGGTCTTATGTTAGTAATATGAGAGAAGTGTCCTAAGGCAATCGCCTTATGATTGTAAACATTTATTTTAATAAATGAAAATTCACTATTTGAGTATACATGTTTGTGTATTTGATTGGGATCTTAAACTCATTTACTGAATGTCCGCAATACAATTCACAGCATGAGAGAATTTGAAATGAATTCACAACTAATGATTATCTCTACATGTGCAATTGTGAAGTATTGAAAATATCCCTAGTCGATGAATTGATAAATACGGACACTATCAATTCTGTTAAGACTAGCATGGGTTATTCTCTAATCAGCTGATTCTCACTGGCTGGTGACATTGGGATGTCCGGAGATAAACATGAATGCTAGTTAAGGGAACTAGTTCATTGGAGTGACTGACTGTAAAACTTCACATGGTAGTCTATATATAGACATGTCAGTGAAGTTCTTACTGCAGCTTAAGTGCGATGTTCCTTTGACTTGCGGTGTTCAAGTCATCTTGGTCATGGAGACTTATACTTTAACATCTTAAGCAAGTATCTCCAAGGAGGTGTGGACCCAGGATGGTTGGGTATAAGCCGAAGTGCCCGAAGATGTTTGAACAGCCTACAAAGGATTCACCACTCCTTGCGAGGAGATGTATACCCAGGCCTATCGTCGAATTGTTACTCAAAGCCTCTGGCCAGAGCATGTCATGTTTAGAGTATGAGTCTCTTAAATACATGAGAGTAATTAGAAATCCAAAGGACGAGAGAACGTTACTTGGGCTAGGTGTGACGTAGTCAGCCTAGTGGGGACTGACACACACAGACCATGTCCTGAACCAAGTGGGTATAAGATGGTCAAGGGAATGAGGCACGATTCATTAGAGCTGCTGAAGGGTTTCAGAATTATTTCTGAGGTCAACCGTTGATCATTCGATTAATTGGGGGTCATGATGTACTATTAGGTGCCACTCATTATTGTTCTATAATTGGTTGATTATAGACGGCCAACATAAATCGAAAGCCTATTTAGTCACACGCACTACGAGTAATCCGAGAGATTTAAAACGAGTTGAAAATTGGATTTTCCGATCAAGAGAAATAAGTCGAATCTGAATTTGTCAGAGGCGCATCGGAAGCTTAAATTGGCTAAGTCTTTTGAAGGCTTATTGGGCGAATTAAATGAGTTTAATTCGCGAAGGTTTGGCTTGATGTGCCCGGCCACTACAAGGAGAGAAAACCAATTTATTTGGTTTATTTTATAAAATAAATCAAGCGTAATTTGTTTTATAAAATTATGGATAAATAAATCTATATAAAGAAATTTATATAAAGAGATTTATATAAAGAAATTTATAGAAATTTATTCTTTTTTATGGAAATTAAAATGAACCATGGATCGGTTTATTTTAATTTTATAAAATCAATTATGAATTGATTTTTCCATGATAAGAAAAATTTATAAATTTCTTGTAAATTTTATTCCATAATAAAAGGAGAGATGTATTTGTTTTATTATAAATTTAGTTATAATAAAACTTGGCATAACGGAATAATTCATAAGAAAATTTATAGGATAAATTTCTTATGAAAATTTATTCCGTTAAAAGAGGAGACTTGGCGATAGAGAGGCTACTATATAAAAAAACCAAGGCTAGGCTTGAATTCCTCAATTGAATTATCAAGAGATTAAGAAGCCCTCTCTCTCTCTCTCATACTCTCCCTCTCTCTCTCTCTAGGGCCGGCACCCACCCTTTCTCTCTCTAGGGCCGGCGCCCCTTCTCTCTCTAGGGCCAGCGCCTCTTTCTCCCTCTAGGGCCGGCGCCACCTCCCATGCCGTGAGCCACCACCAAGACGAAGCGGGTCGCGACTCCTTCTTCCCTTCACGGAATCTTGATTCCGTTATTTGGTGGTTAGTTTCTATCTCTCTCTCTTGATATTCTAGT
This sequence comes from Boesenbergia rotunda, assembly GCA_024364735.1. Taxonomy (NCBI): domain Eukaryota; kingdom Viridiplantae; phylum Streptophyta; class Magnoliopsida; order Zingiberales; family Zingiberaceae; genus Boesenbergia; species Boesenbergia rotunda. The sequence goes on from JAGFNQ010004346.1 coordinate 321,998, forward strand.
TGTGCCTTTAGAGAATCTAGTAGTTCTCGTCGGCACAAAACTCGTGGCTTTGCGAAGTCATCCCGAAGAGAACTCGGCGTGGACGCGAATAGAGGCGGAGCTTCCAAGGGACGCTACGGTTGGATCTCGTCCCTTACTTCGAGTTACGCGAGGTATTGAGTAAATTAGTTTACTTTCTGTAAAATTTTAATTTATGATCATGTCCACACACCATAAGGTTGCATGCTAGATACGTGGTTAAAAATAATTTGAGAAATTATTTATGCTAATTCTTCCGCTGCACGTAAATATTTTAAAATTTACGAACCCGTATCCTTGTCAACATGCACCCGGTCCCAACAGTGGTATCAGAGCCGGTTAGTGTTCGACATAATCATATAATTGTTTTGCGGAAAACTTTGTCATAATCTCAATTTTGGAAAAATTTTCAATTATGGAAATTTTCCAATTATTATAAATTTTAGATTTAGGAATTTCAAAGTTTGGAAATCCTCATGAAATTTCGCAAACGTTTGAAATATCCTAGTTTATGAAATTTTATGATAATTGAGAAAACTTCCCATCTTTGGAAACTTTCCAATTTTGGAAATTTCCTATTTTGGAAATTCTCCAATTTTGGAAATATGTATGTTTTCTTTGTACCAGAAACTTACAATTATTCTGAAAACCTATTATGAAATCTCGCAATTTTGGACACTTTCTTTCAAGAAAGTCCAGACAAATTTATGGACAATTAATTGACAATTAAATTCGAATTGGTTTTAAATTATCAACAAAATTCTTTATTTTGGATTGAGCCTCGGGAAGCCGTCCAATTTAAAGTTAGTTGTTGTAATTTAATTTCCCAATTTTGAATGAAATTGTCATGTTTAATTTGGTTACGCTTCAGAAGCGGACCAAATTGAATTTACGACAAATTTCTTTTCTTTGGGTATCTGAGCCTCGGGGAGCCACCCTTAGAAAACAATTTGTTGTAATTAATTAAATCCATGAATAAAATATGATTTAAGAGGTGATGCTCTTACATATTGTTGTCTCCAAAATTAATTAGGAAAATGGTTTCCTATAGAGCTTTCTTAAAAGAGATTTTCATGAAAATAATATGTGGTTGAATTAAGGGAATTGTCTCTTAATTTAATAAGATTTGATTTAGAGAAATCAAAGTCTTAAACATATTATTTCCGAAATTGATTATGACAATTTAGGAAATTGTTTCCCAAAACAATTCCTTGAATAAAGTATGAAATTAGAATTAGGAAATCCGGTTCCTAATTCAATTAATGAGACTTGATAAATTAAGTCACATACATACTTTATTAAGGAAATCGTTAGTCATGACATAATTATATGTCATGAATGTGCTTAGAAAAGAAAGGATGAGACCTAAAACCCCTTACAAAATATTAAGGCTAACACCTTCCATTAATATGGTTGGAACCGGAGTTTTGTTTCTCATTTGGGTTGATGGACACATCCATGCCCGGCTTGAACCTCAACATGTTCAAACCATGGAATTAGTTTATGAATAATATAGTTGGAGTCAGAGGTCAATCCTTAGTTTTGGTTGTTGGACACATCCAAGCCTGACTAAACGGTTGAATGAGCTCCAACCATATTAAAACTATTTCTTGATTAATGGGTCAGCCTTAATCTTGGAGCATCGATTTGTTGTGCCACAACCAAGGTCGATGTAAAGAGAGGTGCAGTTGGGTGCTATGTATAATGTTGTATACCTGTTAATGAGTTAACAACCCAATGATTTATGCAAACATTCAATTAGTTGATAGCATAAAGTGATAGTTACATATATGTGATATGTAATCGGTATATTTACCTACCTTCATAGCTAAGAATAACTTGATGGCCACAGCCATGGTTGTACTTATCTATGGTTGGATATCAACCTATTTGGAGATGTTCCTACGATCTCCCGAATTGATAAAAAGGGTTATTCAATTTGAAAATAAATAGGATTTTATTAATGTATGTTGATACATTCTTTATCATTCTTCTCACATAAGCATAATTTGTATTTCTAGGTTAATCACTCGATCATGTCTTCTCTGAATTTGCGTTCCATTTTGGACACCAATAAACTGACTGGGCCAAACTTCATGGACTGGCTTCGAAACTTGAGGATAGTCCTCAAGGTAGAGAAGCTTGCTTATGTCATTGAAGATCAACTTCCCAACCGTCCTCCTGAGGGTGCAACTCCAGACCAGTTAGTGGCCTATCAGAAACATGTGACCGATTCTGAACTTGCGAGTTGCATCATGCTAGCCTCTATGGTACCTGAGCTGCAAAAGCAGCATGAGCATATGGATGCTTATACCATTATCTTCCATCTTCATGAGTTATTTGAAGAGCAGGCGAGATCCGAAAGGTTCGAAGTCTCTAGACTCCTCTTCACCTCTAGGATGCAGGAAGGCACTTCTGCCTCACAGTTTGTGTTAAAGATGTTGGGGTACATTGAGCGACTGAGCACACTCGGTTTTGCAATGGATCATGAACTAAGTATTGACTTAATTCTGCATTGTTTGCCCAAAAGTTATTCACAATTTGTGATGAACTATCGGATGAACAAGTTGGAGACTACCATTCCTGAGTTGCTCAACCTGCTGAAGACTGTAGAGCCTTCTGTAAAGCAGGATCAAAAGACAATACTTTTAGTTGGTTCCTCGAAGAAAGGTTCTAAGAGGAAGGCCAAAGAACAGAATAAAGGAAAGAAGAAAAAGGCCAAAAAGACTGAAAAGACACCAAAAGGAACTTGCCATCATTGTGGCAAGGAGGGTCACTGGCGAAGAAACTGCAAAGTTTATCTTGAGTCCTTGAAGAAGAAGGCATCCGATGCCCCATCCTCTTCAGGTATCTTCGTTATTGAATGTCACTCTATTTCCTCAAATACCTGGGTACTTGATACTGGGTGTAGCTCACATATATGTAATGACATACAGGGGCTAAGGAATAGAAGAAGACTCGTCAAAGGAGAAGCGAATTTGCGAGTTGGAAATGGAGCAAAGATTGCTGCTGTTGCCATCGGAACATGTTTGCTAAAGCTCCCCACTGGACGTGTCTTAGAATTGGATAATTGTTATTTCGTTCCTTCGTTAATAAAGAACATTGTATCTATTTCATGTTTGAATGAAAAGGGTTATCATTTAACTTTTAGTAACAATTGTTGTTACATAACTTTAAATGGCGTTCTTTATGGGAATGGAACTTTGTGCAATGGTATCTACACGTTAGATTTATCCGGTGACGTTTTCAATATCGAAGTTAGCAACAAACATGCTCGAATAGATAATCGAATAGACTCCTACACGTGACATTATCGTCTTGGCCATGTAAGTAAGAAACGCATGACCAAATTACACCGATGTGGAATTTTGGAATCATTTGAACCCGATTCATTTGATACATGCGAATCATGCTTAAAAGGCAAGATGACCAAATTACCCTTTTCCGGAAAGGGTAATCCAGTGGGAGAATTGCTTGGTCTAATACATACTGATGTATGCGGACCAATGTCAACTCTGGCACAAGGAGGCTATAGCTACTTCATCACCTTTATCGATGATCACTCACGATTCGGGTATGTGTTCTTGATGAAACACAAATCTGAAGCTTTTGAGAAATTCAAAGAGTTCAGAAATGAAGTAGAGAAACAGCTTGGCAAAAGTATTAAGATACTTCGATCCGATCGGGGTGGTGAATACTTAAGTCAAGAGTTTCAAGATTATCTTAGGGACAATGAGATATTGTCCCAATGGACTCCGCCGTATACACCACAGCATAATGGTGTATCTGAGAGGCATAACCGAACCTTGATGGACATGGTTAGGTCGATGATGAATCATGCAACTCTTCCAAAATCCTTTTGGGGCTATGCACTTAAGACAGCTGTTTACTTGCTAAACAGAGTCCCGACCAAGGTAGTCTCTACTACTCCATATGAGACATGGAATAGCAAGAAACCTCACTTAACTCACCTTAAGATATGGGGTTGTCCTGCTTATGTGAAGCGGACTATATCAGACAAATTGGATGCTAAGTCTGATAAATGTCTATTTATTGGATACCCTAAGGAAACGAAGGGTTACCAATTCTATCATCCCTTGGAACAAAAGGTGTTTGTTTCAAGGCATGCTGTATTTCTGGAAAAAGAATTTCTTTTACAAGAAAATAGTGGGAGTGGCATTAAACTTGATGAAGTTCAAGAAACTCCAATAGACAGTATAGACACACCTAGTCAAGACCCACAACTAATAACTCATAATGATGAGCTATCAGTTGAACATAAAACAACACCACCTCTTCGTAGGTCTGATTGGACACGCAATATTCCAGAGAGATATGGATTTCTCATAAGTGAATCGAACGACGTGTTACTCATAAGCGATGACGAACCTATCAGTTATGAAGATGTTCTGAAATGTTCAGAAAGGGACAAATGACTTGAAGACATGAAGTCGGAAATGGATTCCATGTACGAAAATCAAGTATTGGACTTGGTTAACCCACCTGAAGGGATTAAACCCATAGGGTGCAAGTGGGTTTTCAAGAAGAAAACCGACATGGAAGGTAATGTTGTTACCTTTAAGGCTAGATTAGTGGCAAAAGGATATCGTCAGAAAGAAGGAATTGATTATGACGAAACCTATTCGCCAGTAGCTATGCTTAAATCCATTCGGATGCTCCTAGCCATAGCAGCTCATTATGATTATGAGATATGGCAAATGGATGTGAAAACATCTTTCCTTAATGGAAACCTGCTTGAGGATGTATACATGATACAACCTGAAGGTTTCACATCGGTTGATAAAACCAAAGTATGCAAGCTTCGACGATCTATATATGGACTGAAGCAAGCATCCAGGAGCTGGAACATCCGTTTTGATGAGACAATCAAGGAGTTTGATTTCTCACAAAATCCTGACGAACCTTGTGTGTACAAGAAGGTTAGTGGGAGTGCAGTCGTATTCCTAGTGTTATATGTCGATGACATATTGCTTATAGGAAATAATATATCAGTCTTACAGACAGTTAAAATTTGGTTGTCCAAAACTTTCTCCGTGAAAGACCTGGGAGAAGCAACCTATATCCTTGGGATTTGAATCTATAGAGATAGATCAAAACGGTTGCTTGGTCTTTCACAGTCTACATATATAGACCGAGTGCTAAAAAGGTTTAGCATGTCGGAATCCAAAAAAGGTTACCTTCCCATCAGGCATGGGATCAACCTTTCAAAGTCTATGTGTCCGCGCACAGAAGACGAGAGGATTTGCATGAATAAGATTCCTTATGCATCCGCGATAGGATCTATCATGTATGCTATGTTATGTACAAGGCCCGATGTATCGTATGCTCTGAGTGTCACAAGCAGATACCAGTCGGATCCAGGAATGGATCATTGGGCAGCTGTCAAGACAATCCTTAAGTACTTAAGAAGAACTAAGGATGTGTTCCTAATATATGGAGAAGGAGATATGGTAATACGTGGGTATACAGATGCCAGTTTTCAGACAGATAAGGATGACTCCAAATCTCAGTCTGGATACGTATTTACTTTGAATGGAGGCGCAATAAGTTGGAAGAGTTCAAACAAGACACCGTAGCGGATTCTACCACGAAAGCGGAATATATCGCAGCTTCGGAAGCAGCAAAGGAAGCAGTCTGGATCAAGAAGTTTGCCTCCGAACTTGGTGTGGTTCCAACCATTGATGAAGCAGTGCCGGTTTACTGCGACAACAATGGAGCTATTGCACAAGCAAAGGAACCAAGGTCTCATCAGTGATCCAAACACGTGCTTCGCCGCTATCATCTGATCAGAGAGATTATAAGTAGGAATGATATACAAATTGAGAAAATTCCCACTGAAAGGAATTTAGCGGATCCTTTAACTAAGGCCTTGCCTCAAAGCAAGTTTGAGGGACATGTTAGAGCCTGTGGTATTGGATACCGTAGCGATTGGCATTAGGCCAAGTGGGAGTTTGTTAGTAATATGAGAGAAGTGTCCTAAGGCAATCGCCTTATGATTGTAAACATTTATTTTAATAAATGAAAATTCACTATTTGAGTATACATGTTTGTGTATTTGATTGGGATCTTAAACTCATTTACTGAATGTCCGCAATACAATTCACAGCATGAGAGAATTTGTGATGAATTCACAACTAGTGATTATCTCTACATGTGCAATTGTGAAGTATTGAAAATATCCCTAGTCGATGAATTGATAAATACGGACACTATCAATTCTGTTGAGACTAGCATGGGTTATTCTCTAATCAGCTGATTCTCACTGGCTGGTGACATTGGGATGTCCGGAGATAAACATGAATGCTAGTTAAGGGAACTAGTTCATTGGAGTGACTGACTGTAAAACTTCACATGGTAGTCTATATATAGATATGTCAGTGAAGTTCTTACTGCAGCTTAAGTGCGATGTTCCTTTGACTTGCGGTGTTCAAGTCATCTTGGTCATGGAGACTTATACTTTAACATCTTAAGCAAGCATCTCCAAGGAGGTGTGGACCCAGGATGGTTGGGTATAAGCCGAAGTGCCCGAAGATGTTTGAACAGCCTACAAAGGATTCACCACTCCTTGCGAGGAGATGTATACCCAGGCCTATCGTCGGATTGTTACTCAAAGCCTCTGGCCAGAGCATGTCATGTTTAGAGTATGAGTCTCTTAAATACATGAGAGTAATTAGAAATCCAAAGGACGAGAGAACGTTACTTGGGCTAGGTGTGACGTAGTCAGCCTAGTGGGGACTGACACACACAGACCATGTCCTGAACCAAGTGGGTATAAGATGGTCAAGGGAATGAGGCACGATTCATTAGAGCCGCTGAAGGGTTTCAGAATTATTTCTGAGGTCAACCGTTGATCTTTCGATTAATTGGGGGTCATGATGTACTACTAGGTGCCACTCATGATCGTTCTTTAATTGGTTGATTATAGACGGCCAACATAAATCGAAAGCCTATTTAGTCACACGCACTACGAGTAATCCGAGGGATTTAAAACGAGTTGAAAATTGGATTTTCCGATCAAGAGAAATAAGTCGAATCTGAATTAGTCAGAGGCGCATCGGAAGCTTAAATTGGCTAAGTGTTTTGAAGGCTTATTGGGCGAATTAAATGAGTTTAATTCGCGAAGGTTTGGATTGATGTGGCCGGCCAAAGAGGGTACCCACCCTCTTTGGTTTGGCCAGCCACTACAAGGAGAGAAAACCAATTTATTTTGTTTATTTTATAAAATAAATCAAGCGCGATTTGTTTTATAAAATTATGGATAAATAAATCTATATAAAGAAATTTATATAAAGAGATTTATATAAAGAAATTTATATAAAGAAATTTATAGAAATTTATTCTTTTTTATGGAAATTAAAATGAACCATGGATCGGTTTATTTTAATTTTATAAAATCACTTATGAATTGATTTTTCCATGATAAGAAAAATTTATAAATTTCTTGTAAATTTTATTCCATAATAAAAGGAGAGATGTATTTGTTTTATTATAAATTTAGTTATAATAAAACTTGGCATAACGGAATAATTCATAAGAAAATTTATAGGATAAATTTCTTATGAAAATTTATTCCGTTAAAAGAGGAGACTTGGCGATAGAGAGGCTACTATATAAAGGAACCAAGGCTAGGCTTGAATTCCTCAATTGAATTATCAAGAGATTAAGAAGCCCTCTCTCTCTCTCATACTCTCCCTCTCTCTCTCTAGGGTCGGCGCCCACCCTTTCTCTCTCTAGGGCCGGCGCCCCTTCTCTCTCTAGGGCCGGCGCCTCTTTCTCCCTCTAGGGCCGGCGCCACCTCCCTTGCCGTGAGCCACCACCAAGACGAAGCGGGTCGCGACTCCTTCTTCCCTTCACAGAATCTTGATTCCGTTATTTGGTGGTTAGTTTCTATCTCTCTCTCTTGATATTCTAGTTGTGCCTTTAGAGAATCTAGTAGTTCTCGTCGGCACAAAACTCGTGGCTTTGCGAAGTCATCCCGAAGAGAACTCGGCGTGGACGCGAATAGAGGCGGAGCTTCCAAGGGACGCTACGGTTGGATCTCGTCCCTTACTTCGAGTTACGCGAGGTATTGAGTAAATTAGTTTACTTTCTGCAAAATTTTAATTTAT